>VMOF01000035.1:14265052-14804435 GCA_011764245.1 Trialeurodes vaporariorum
CTAATAGCGGTTCAAAACAACACGGAGAAAAATGTCTGATTGAAATTACGAAACGTAGAAAGAAATTGGGGTGAAAAGAAATTCCCTTTAAAATAATAAGAATTCTTATTGATTCAACCAGAATTCTTATTGATCCAACGATTCTTGAGTCTCCAGAACGTTCAATTGGACCAATGATAATTCTGGTTGAATCAATAATAATTCTTATTATTTTAAAGGGAATTTCGTTTTACTCCAACGTAAAACGAACTTACGTTACTTACTCTTTACGTTCCGTAATTTCAATCAGAAATTGTTTTTCCGTGTATCTTGGGAGATTCCTGTCTAATTTGTCACTATCTATACAGAAACAGATAGAGAAATCAGAGAAAATTAGAGAAATCTTCCATGATACCTGCGTCTTTCCGCCACTAAATCCGATTCTGAGAGTGAATTTCGCGCAGGGCTGCCGATTTGCGTAGATTTAATGACATTTTGAAATTCACCGAAGATTCCATCGGTTGAGAAAATATTACAGAATTAAGTTCAGTGTATGGCTGTAATGCACGAAAATAAACTCTTTTCTAAACCGGTATATTGTAATTAATTAACGGTGTTTCCACCGATTGATGAAAGATTACACTTACATAGATCAGAGTATTTTCGAGCATTACAGTCATACACTGAACCAAACTCTGTAATCTTTTCTCAACCGGTGGAATATTCGGTGAATTTCAAAATGTCATTAAATCTACGCAAATCGGCAGCTCTGATTTCGTGATTTTTAGTGTGTTCATCGTCGTTTGCCCTGGTTTTTTTTTAACCAAAAATCAACTCTTCAATCCCCTGCGTAGCAAAAGTTTGCAAGAGCCCCATTTGACCCTGGCCTTGAAAAGTTGAAACCTTCAAAAAAGTTACTAGTCTCTCGGGAAAATTGAAAAGAAGCTAAATCTTGTTTGGAACCAAAACCCAAATGGCTGATATCGATAAGCCCGTGCGTTTCAAATGTACTATAGATTGAAATCGCCGTCGATCTCATTCTTGCTGTAACATTCAAACGTTATCTTTTGAGCGTTTGTTTTTTCTACTTCCGCTGCAATTTGCAGAGAGCTCTTAAAAGGGGATGCATTTTTAAATTTCAATTCATCCTTATCTCTCTTTTCCTTTCTCGACGTTTATTTATCAAACCAAGGGTAAAGCTAAAAGCTAGCCTCGCGCTATATAAAGCAAAGCAATTTCTCATCTTCTGGCCATTCGCAATTCTTAGATAACAAAAAAACTAAAAACAAAAACAAAAAAAAATAAATAAAAAAAAATTGTTTGATCGAAAAGAAAGAGAGACTTTAAAGAGAAAAAAAGCGCGACTGACACTTTATCCCGCGCGACTTTGGCATTCGCGGAAAGTTTTCGCAACTATTGTTGTCGAAAAGAAATTACCGAGGAGCGAGAGACGGGGAAGCAATAGGAAATAAGAAGGGAAAAGGGCGGCGAATACAAATAGAAGTTACTGGAGAGATGAAAGGAAGACATATGCGGAGGGGAAGGGGGGAGGCTGGATGAGAGCGGGGGATTATAAGAGAGGAGACGACCACGCCTCACAGTGGGACGAAACATGGATTTCTCTGGACATTGAAGAGACATTCCTATAGACTGATTTCGTAGAGTGATATATCGTATCGATTGCCGTCTGAGGCCTTCCGGTTCCAAGCAAACTGTGATTCAATGTATTTTTCCCATTAGAGTATTTTTGAGCTGAAATTTAGGCTGTTAAAGGTTTCCATAGTAACCTCTAAGTAATTCACTTATTATTAGGTATTGCGGTTATATGAATATCTTTGATATTCGATATTGTCTCCAATTATCTTGAAACTTAACTAAATATAATAGATAATAATCTTCAATATTGTTGTATATGTATTCATTGAATACTCAACATAGGCTATTAAATAAAATAGTTTAATTAATGCGACCTTTTTGCGATTATGAATTCTACGTCCTCGAAAATGCTTAATTATGCCTGGTTCTACGGCTGAAACTGCCGAAATCAACAAGATATTACAGATTGAACGATGCACTTGGAGGTTGGAATCACCCAAATGTTATTGTTGGTGTCGTGGAAAGGAAGGATTTCGGGTGATTCTGACCTACAAACTTTTAATCGATAATATCGCATTGATTTCGGTAGTTTTAGTCATAGTTTAGTTTTAGTGCATAATTAAGCATTTTTGAGGACGTAGAATGCATAATCGCAAAAAGTTTGCTATAATTGCTTGATTTAATTGCCGAAATTTCCGTTCTATAGTTCGCTTATGGGGATATTACATTGAACGAGTGTTATTTGGTTGGAACCAGAGGCTCTCTCGAACGGCAATCGATACGATATATCGCTCCATTAAAACAGTATTTTTGGCATTTTTACTGTTCACTTTGTTTTAGCCTTGCTTTACATGCACTTACCCTTCCTTATATTTTTACGTTCTCGAAAATAGAAATGGGGCTGTTGCACTTTTTTGCAGTAAGCGATTTAATAGTCGATTCTGGAGTAAAAACTTCCAAAAAAACGATGGCAGCGCTAAATACTTCCGAAATCCACTCCTAACTCAAGAATCGCTTTTATTTGCGCGAGCGTAATGGTGGCTTAGGGCAGTAATAATGGGAGATTCCCATTTAATAATATACTGTAACTCCAATATACTCCATCAAGAAGTGATTAATAAGAAACTCTTTTCATTTGACCGAATTCAAGGAAAAACGGCAACAACAAGAGGTATGTCTTATGTCCCATGGCCCATGACCAATGTCCCATTTCCCATGTCAGATATCCGATGTCCAATGTCTCATTTTTGTTGTCAAAAAGATGTCACGGTACCATTCATCGGATGTGGATCACCACTCTGATTACTAATTACTCTGTGAATCATCCTTGTTAGCATGGAGAGAGTAACGAAATTAAGATAGGAATCTCCCATTATATTACTGCCTTATGCCACCATTACACTCGCGCAAATAAAATAAATTGTTGAGTTTAGAAGTGGATTTCGAAAGTTTTTGGTGGTACCATCGTTATTTTTGAAGGTTTTTATACCTCAGCGTCGACTATTAAAGCGCTTATATCAGAAGTGTGTAACAGCCCATTGAGAAAGTATAGCAAAGGCGCAGATGTCTGTCTATCAGTGGCGGCTCGTGAAATTTGGCAACAGTGTTCTCCTCCCATTTAATCAATGTAAAATAATCGATTCTTCCGGAGGCTGCCAGCCTCCTCAAGAATCGATTATTTTACCTAACTTTAAATGGAGAATTGCATGGTTGCCAAATCGCACGAGCCGCCACTGCTGTCAATATCCCGCCATTAATTTTGAGCCAATGGTCCATGTACATCCAAATTTTGCAGATAGTTGCATTTAACATTCCTCAGAGGGACTTTTTTTTTTTTTTTTTTTTTTTCAAAATTTTAAATTTTAAGCAAGTGATGGAGGTTAAAAAGTCGCCATTAAAATCAATGGGAAAATGGATAAACAAAGGGAAAAATTGGAATCTTACAAATACAGCTGTTTGAGTTTTGATCAAAATTTGCAAAAAAAAACATTCTGCAACGAGCCTACAATAAAATTAACCCCTTAAGAGGGGGTTTAGGGCTCTCCCCCAGATTACTATAGGGGGGTATAGGGCTCTCCCCCAGAATATTGACGCGGGGTCTGCCCCCCCCCACGGATCAAGTTTGATATGAGAAAATGTTCGTGGAGGTATGCCTTACAGTTTATTTGTTGCGTGTTTTAAATGCTGAGATAACATCTAAAGTCGTGTTTGACTTTAGCTTTATTTTCGTTTATTTTTTTTTTAAATAGTCGTTATTCTCATCAAGAGTATATAGTTGTATTGTCAAATTGAAATTTAGAACAAAAAACAATAATACAAAAAAGTCGAAATCCATATTAATTGTCGATTTGAGAAAATTCTTTGTGCTGTGAGCACCTGCAATAGATCGTCGTTTTTCATGCGTTTCAATGAAAACAAAAAGTAGCGTTGCCAGATTGCACCAGACCTGCCACTTTGTTAACATTGAATGACATTTTATTCCACCGATTCCGCCAATTGAACAAAATATCCCTACACTGCATAGTGTATCACTGGTGATACATGATGTAAAAAGCCCTATATCAGACATTGTAATGTATATTTTGACTTATTCCAAATTGTATCACCAGTGTCACATTATAAGAAAACATAAAAAGGGGCGTAAACATTTTTCAAAAGACCACCAGCACTCTTTATAATGCATTTAATAAAAGAAATCATGGTTGGGGGAAAATTTGTCCCCGTATCCAATTCAACCCCAATTTCATTATTTTTACTAAGCTTCTGGCATTTGCTCTTTGAAAAATCCAATTAAAGGAAAAAATTCTTATTTTTTTGAAAATTTTGAAAAAAAAATTGTTTTTTTTTTCTCGCCATTTCTTATGGTGTTATAGCACTTGTAAAAAACAAGACAAAAATGGAAAAATGAGAATTTTCACCGAAAAACTGTCTAATTATTTTTTCTTGCTATTTTTCCCATATATGTGACCACTTGAATCGAAAAATGAATCGAAAAATCCAGTTTTGGTTGAAAAAAAAAATCCCATGCAGTGAAGGGATATTACACAATTCAGTTGAGTGTATGACTCTACTGCGCGAAACTACTCAGATCCAGTGGCGTCGCGTGTCATCTGGCAACAATGCAACTGCTCCATTTAAAGTCATTAAATAAATCGAATTTTCCTTGTGCACTGTGCAGCCCCTGAATTCGATATTTTACATAAGTTTAAATGGATATAATACATTGTTGCCAAATTGCACGCGACGCCACTGCTCAGATCTGTCACCTTTTATCAATGAGGCTCTTGCAAACTTTTGCTATAGGGGATTGAAGAGTTGATTCTTGCATTAAAATCTGTAAAAATGACGAAATTCACTCTCAGAATCGGGCTTAACGGCGGAGAGACGCAGGTATCATGGGAGATTCCTATCTAAATTGAGACATATCTCTGTGTTTCCGTAGAGAAAGTGATACAAATAGACAGGAATCTCCCGTGATACCTGCGTCAAACCGCCAATATCATCTTGCCGTTATAGCAGTTATGTGAGTTTATTTTTGAATTTTAGACTTTTTTACCATGATTTTCGTGATTTTCGTGATAATCGCTGGTCTTTACATAAGATTGGACAGTTTATTTGCTTATAGCACAAGTTTGCAATAGCCGCAATTGGTGGAATCATAGAGAAAGTGTTAAAATATCTGCACACATTTTTTTAAAGTGTGTAACGGAGATACGTGCGTCTACTAAAATATTGTAGTGTTCTAGGGGGGGGTTGGGGCCCTGCTGATGAGAGCTGTTCGACGTTGGTCGGTTCGAAGCTCTCGGGATGATCGTGGTAATGCAGAAATACACGACAGAATTAATTAACTTATAAACACTTTATTGATGAAAACGCGACACTCACTTCGGATTTCAACGCTTACAAACTCTAGTTTTAAGAGCAATCTCTGTAAAACTCAGATTCACACTTCCAAAATTAGACTCACACTTCCAAATTCTCAGATTCGCACTTCCAAAATCAATCGTGCCAGGACTCGAACCTGCACTCACACAAACACAATCTCGCAAATCTAATCTCGCAAATCCAATATCGCAAATCCTCACACTCTTCGCACTCTTCGCACTCTTCGCTTTCTAGCCGTCGTTGTTAGCGTTTCAGGCCCTTTTATCACCTCGGATGCAATGACATATCCGAAAATCGCAATCGTGCGTCATTACACACGATTTTCCTAAACAAACGCATCTCAAACTCGAAGATTCATACAAATCACACAAACATCTCGCATTCCAAGCGCCAAAACGCAGCTTCTCGCGGCCTCGCCTAGATTGAACTCGGCCGAAGTGCAATCTAAGCATTGCCAAATCTATCAGATACATGAATACTAAACCCATATTTGGGTAGCGAACGCTCCCCATTACAATATGTATACACCAATCGGCAGCACTGGATTTCACGTGATGTCACTAATTTCTAAAATGAACTTTTCTTGCAAAACCCTCAAGCACGGAGTAATACAATCAGAACGGAAACTCCCATAAGACCCAATAGAAGCATGTTTGGAATTTAACGGCACCAATAGGCAACGTTGTGGTCCTATATCCTAACATGGCGGACGTGTGTGATTTGTGTTGAAATTCATTTATTTCTGTAAATTCTGGAAGGAAATCTTAGTTTCCGGCCTCACTTTTATTCTATTGGCATTTCAGAATGAAAATTTCGCGGATCATGTCCTATATTTTTTTTTTTCGCGCGCGGATTCAGATGTAAACATCCTATATCCCAACATGGCGGACGCGAAATGAATTTACTTCAAAATCCGACAGAGTTTCCGTTCTGGTTGTATTATTCTGTGCCTCAAGCTCCAAGCTTCGATGAATGAAAACAAATAAAATAAAAAACAATAAAACTTTGTTGTCATCTTGCCATTTAATTGTTCATATAATCTTTGATTTTCGTTTGTTAAAATTTTGCCCGGGAAAACCCATGCATGCGTTGATCCACCTAGCGGCGCACAGTGGAGCGAATCGATGGGAGGTGTCGGACATGGAAATTATTACCAAAAATGCAAAATTGAATATTTTTCAAATATATTTTTTATTTATTCAAAAAACAATTGTAAGGAGTGATTCTTGTAGGAAATGTAACATTAAAACCAATGAGACCATTTCCAAACTCCTACACGGAAAAAAAACTACGGTGAAAATAACCATACGGATACCTGATTTTGGCACCTGCTAGATGTTATGGTAATGTTAACCAGAAGTATACTATGTTTTGACTAGAAACTATGTGATGTTACCTGATTGCATGTCGAATTTACTCAACGTATCGGCGAATGTATCATTGACCAAAACTATCAGTAAACCTCAAGTAAACTCGTGGCGGCCAAGGTCCAAAAATTTCTCCAAACCTCTCCCTTTTACTACCTTCCTCTTTCCTACCTCAATCTCCTCTCTTTAAAAACTTTTCTTTCAAAATCTGTTATTTTAACCTTACCTGAGAGATGCATGATTGTGCGTGAGGTCTCTCAGATTCAACTTACAAACTAGCTGATATCAAAGCGACCAAGTCCCCTCCCCTCCCCTCTTCCCACCCTTTCTACTCCTGTGTTTCTTCTAGCCCCCTACCCCTTCAGATTTCAGCCTGAGATTTTATCTCTGATCTTCATTATTCAGAATAATTATTACAGTCTGTTGGCTGCGCTCAACGCAAACCATTGCATAACTCATAAATTGCAGGTGCATGAAAGTGCAAAGGATTTAATGCCCAAAGGCGCTGATATCCGAAGAACCAAGTCTAATTTTTTGTACCTACCGCACCTTTCTTCTGCTTCCTCTTCTACTTCATCCTCTTGCTATAGTTCACCCACCAAAAAAAAAAAAAATGATAAAAAAAATAGAAAAAAACTTGGCGTTGACCTGCAAAAGCTGATATGCGGTGTTAGTACACTCTATGTTGGCAGGTAACGCCAAGTTTTTTTCTATTTTTTTTTATCATTTTTTTTTTTTTGGTGGGTGAACTATAGCAAGAGGATGAAGTAGAAGAGGAAGCAGAAGAAAGGTGCGGTAGGTACAAAAAATTAGACTTGGTTCTTTGGATATCAGCGCCTTTGGGCATTAAATCCTTTGCACTTTCATGCACCTGCAATTTATGAGTTATGCAATGGTTTGCGTTGAGCGCAGCCAACAGACTGTAATAATTATTCTGAATAATGAAGATCAGAGATAAAATCTCAGGCTGAAATCTGAAGGGGTAGGGGGCTAGAAGAAACACAGGAGTAGAAAGGGTGGGAAGAGGGGAGGGGAGGGGACTTGGTCGCTTTGATATCAGCTAGTTTGTAAGTTGAATCTGAGAGACCTCACGCACAATCATGCATCTCTCAGGTAAGGTTAAAATAACAGATTTTGAAAGAAAAGTTTTTAAAGAGAGGAGATTGAGGTAGGAAAGAGGAAGGTAGTAAAAGGGAGAGGTTTGGAGAAATTTTTGGACCTTGGCCGCCACGAGTTTACTTGAGGTTTACTGATAGTTTTGGTCAAAGATATCAGGCCGGTTTTGCGATTTATTCCTATGTTAAGGGGTTGAGGTTTAGGTGGGTCAGTCATAAAGAGATATTTTGACAAAGATGTGTTTCTAAAGCAATGATTATAATAAAGTTGAGTCCATCATAAGGCACATCAATAGAGCAGAATGAAATAGCAAGCGCAATCCCTCCCCCCTCTTTTCATTTTATTTTTCTTATTACAAGCAATAGTAGGAAAAAAGCTAAGTTGCAATGATTTTCTTCTTTAAGCTTTACCTAACCTTTTAATTTGAATGTCACTGATGAAAAGCTAAGTCAATTCTACACGAGGAAAAAATTCCCTTTAAGAATTTCAAAATACTAAACTGTTTCTGATACTTTACTAATAATAGTTTTGCACTATTAATATTATTAAAGCAACAATATTTGAAATTCAGCAGGTATAGAGCTTAAAGTTTAAATTGTTTTTGGTACCCTGAAAAGATCAAGGATCAGTAATGCGTGATTTTAAAAATTAAAAAAATGTAAGTTACATAGTACTCAGCGAGCTGAGAACACGGATGTCTTTACGCCAAGGAATAGAGCTCGAGTCTATGTATTTAATCATTCTTTACTAGTGGTTATAATTGTTATTCGGAAGTCATTGGTGAGCTTAAACCAAAGATTTCAATACGGTCTTCCTCTTGGGTCTCCCAGTTTTAAAGACACACTCAAGTAAAATTGCAAAATAACGTTTGAGTTGTGACGGTACAGCTCATCAGGTTTTACAAGAACTGGTTTGTGCAACAAGAACAGTAAAAATCTGGCAACACTGTATTCCATCCATTCCAACTAATGTAAAGTACTGACTCGAGGGAGTGCACTGAGCATCCTCAAAAGTTTGACCCTTTACGAGGGTTTAAATGGATGTATTACGTTGTTGCCAAAGTGCACGCAACAGCTCTGGTTCCTAACATATACAGTATCTCCCATCAGAGTGCTTCCAAAATTCTAATCTTCTACAAAAAATTATCACAGGTCTTGACTAACACCATCACAAGAGCTCACATATTATGAGAGAGGTGTTCTGGAAAGTAGCAATGTGGCAAGTAGCCTGCAAAATTGCTTCAACGGGCATTGTTTTGCAGCTGGTCAGCACATTGGTGGATCCAGCCGTAGCGAACGGGGGGGCTAACCTGAGATTTTCACCCCCTGGAGACCTCCTTTTCCTTTTTTTCCTCATTGTTTTCCCCTTCCTTTTCCCCTAATTTTTTGGGCCGAACGAAGGGGGGAATGGCGACCGCCCTCTTCCCCCCCCTATATCCGCTAATGCGTCGAAACAGGTTTTGACCCGTTGTCAACAAATAAGTTTGTCTCCGTGTTCTTCAGTATAGCGAGCAACGCTACTTGTCAGAACCCGGTATATACTCAGATAATGTGAGCTCTTCTGTAAGAACTATATAGTATCCTTTATTTGACACTAAGAGAGTTAGAGAAGGGTTGGAGGTGGAAAAGAGACTTACTTGTTTAACACTTGATTGATTTGTAACAGTGAGCAAACTAGCACTTCTTGCAATCTCTTTGAAGGAATTGATGATCAATGTAGAAACAGCAATCTGCTAATAATAGGGATTCTAAGACTAGGAGCTCATTGGAGTTGCCTGATCTCAGAATATACATTGCTAACAGAAGCGACAGATAAAATCATATATAATCGTATGGACAGCATTTGTCAACACTTCTATAGGTTGCCCCAAGAATGATTGGACTTGACAACTGTAGCTTTAAATGAAAACATCAGCTTCCATCCTCAGATAGAGCAACCTGATTGGTTAGGAGCCGTAAGAAGCTGATGTTTTCATGAAAACCATAGAAGTGTCAAATCCAATCTTTTCTGGGACAAGCTATACAAGCGCACAAGCACAGCACAAGACAACAATAATACCAATTCTTTGAAAATACACTTTGGAAACTTCAGAGGCTTCCAAGAAAGTTACCCGGAGATGGCATGCTTACAAAGAGCGGATTTTTAACAAACATCACTGCACTTTCATTAAAGTATTGAACCACGATTGAACAATAATATTTTTAAATTATGAAACAGAACTGCGTGAATAACCTCAAATGTCAAATTGTGCTGTTGCCCTCTGATCTGCCAAGATTTGCCGAGAAAATAAGAACTAAGGAATAAACTAATCGATCGAAGAGTATTCAAAATAGAAGGAATTTTATATACAGACAATCCATATAATATAATAATGTTGATTGAAAACCACATAATAAAACGAACAACAACGAAACAGATCACGCGTTCACTCACTCGGTTCAGGTTCACTTCACGAGTCGCGACGCGCACATTTGCTGCGCAGCTCGCAATTCTGCGCTCTCTTCCAATCTTTCATTCGTCCTCGCGACGATGCTCCTCCGTTCCACCATAGCGGTATGTGGAGAAATGGCGATTTTACGCTAATTTCAATCATTGATATCTCCCTTAATACAGTTCGAAATTCAATGAGACCTGGCCTAAAACCTTCAGAAAAGCATAACGAATCTTTCTATACCAGGTTATATGGGGGTTTCATCTACCGTTATTCCGCAATCTGAGCGCAAAAAACGAGCGGCCGAAACGCAAAAATTCTGAATTTACGCTAATTTCAATTAAAGCTATCTTCCTTGATATTGCTCAAAATTCAACGAGACCTGGCCTAAAACCTTCAGAAAAGCCTAACGAATCTTTCTATACCAGGTTATATGGGGGTTTCATCTACCGTTATTCCGCAATCTGAGCGCAAAAAACGAGCGGCCGAAACGCAAAAATTCTGAATTTACGCTAATTTCAATTAAAGCTATCTTCCTTGATATTGCTCAAAATTCAACGAGACCTGGCCTAAAACCTTCAGAAAAGCCTAACGAATCTTTCTATACCAGGTTATATGGGGGTTTCATCTACCGTTATTCCGCTATCTGTGCGCAAAAACGAGGGTGCGAAACGCAAAAGTGAATCGGCAAGAGGCAAAAAAAACGCGAATAAATCGATGTTTTTTGGAAATATCTCCGTTGTTACTCATCCGATTGAAAATCTAATTAGTGAGCGGCACATGTACACCTCAAGACGAATCGAACAGTACCAGGTGTTATGGGGTTTTAATGAGCGGTTTTCTTGGAATCCTAGGCAACAGATCATATAACGCTTAAATCGACAAAAACGAACTGATCGGTGTATAATAAGTGTCCGCGGACGCCACCTTCTTGCTCGGGGGTTTTGGACTTGGCCTGGTGGCTACCGCCACTTATGATACTTCTAGTCAAGTTTACCATAACTTCTAGGAGGTGCCAAAATCAGGTATCTGTATAGTTACTTTCACTAATCTTTTTTTTCTGTGTACAATGTACCCCTACAAGCGCTGGCAAATTATTTTGTGTCACGGGTTTCGGGTTTCAAAAGAACTCGGCAGTGAAAAGGTTAACAAAGAAAAACACATTTAAAGGCACCACACCATGACCGGCCTTTTCCATTGACTCGCTCCCACTGTGCGGCGGAGGAAAAGCGAGCTGGAAACTTGTCAGTGCAAAAAGTATTCCACGAGTATAACGGAAAAAAACTTGAACAACTCCCGTCTGTTTATTTTTCAGCTTTAAGGATGAAAAACTAAAAAGCGAGTGCAGCGCAGTTACTACCGGTAACGTCGCTCGCAGGGGAATCCCCTCCCCTCCTTCCCTTCCCCTCCCCTCCCCTCCTTCCCCTCCCTTCACCTTCCTCCAACCCATACCGAACCCACGCCATCTCCACTTCTTCTGTAAAATAGGAAAAGTCATAAAATATTAATCGGATTTGTAACCGCCTAACATTGGAACGAGTCTTGTAGATTTGCGAGGCAAGATAATAATTGAAAAGATCGAGTGTGTCAGAAAGTATTTGATTTATTCGAGTCTCCGAAGACTATAAGGGTGGATTCCAAAGACTTTAAGAAAAATTCTCTGTTTTGAGACCTTGAGCTGGCCTTGATTTGAACTTGGCTCCTTGTTTGAAAATTACTCTTTAAACTGTGTATAAGGATTAGCTAGGGAGGTTGTGCTTTTGTTTCATCCAATAATGCGATTTGAAACCTCTTTCTCAAAGTCAGCTACTTTGGAAAAAAAAGGTCAGTGACTTTGCTTCCATTTTTTTTTTTTTTTTTTTTTTTTTTTTTTTTTTTTTTTTTCAAGCGTGCCATACGAAGTATATGACAAGCTTCTTACTCTCGTTTTGCTGCATACAATGAATAATATAATACAGTGTAAGAGGCGCCCTCTGGTGGCCGTGTGTTTCAGAGATTTATTTTTCAGGATATGAGTCAAAAAGTAAATGTTCGGGTCGTATTGTGTATTTTCGAAACTTTTTTGAGCACGTACAATAAGACAGTAATAACGTTTAATATTTTTTTTTTTTTTTTTTTTTTTTTTTTTTTTTTTTTTTTTTTTTTTGAGTCATTGATGCCTTCACCGTTTTTATTTTGTTTTTTTTTTAGACTTTCCCGTTGAGTTATCAGCGCTGACTTCAGTTGTCTTTGATTTGTCTTCGATGCACACACACACACACACAGATTGGTAAGTGTGTTGGTGGCTTCGTCGCACAACACAGAAAATATACTGAGTTTACACACACAAGCTAGAGCTTACCCTTCTCAGATTTTGACAGTTTTATGATTGACCCCGCGACTCAAACCCAGTCTTCGTTCGTAGCCCAGCATCGCTGCGTTGCAAACTGACGAGTGAGAGAGACTAGAGACTGACGCTGCCTCTCTCTATTCGCGCATGCGTACACGATAATTTTTAAGCGTGCCGTATATATACGGTACGCTTTTTGTTTTCATTTTCATATCTAATATATAGGTTGCATGCTTTGCTTATGGCAAAACCTTGGCGGGAAAGGTTTGAAAAATTAAAAACGTGTTTTCTTAAAACTGGTTTCATTAATCGTTAATTCATTGCTGCAATCCAGGAGGTCTCAGCGTCTATTTTCTTAAAATTGTAAAAGATTCGGTATTCCTGTTAATTTCAATAAGTTATTAAGCGTCAAAGTCGAATTCCTTTGAACGAGAATTCCATACAGGTCCAGCAACCTAAGTCATTTGTGCCAACCTATGCGTCAAAATTCCAAGGCAGGAGGGGGGTGGAAACATCTCCCGCAGGAACCCTCTTTGCCCCTCGCCTTTGGGCTCCATCGGTCACAAGATTTCTTCACGGTGCATTAAGCGGCCATAAATGTGTCAAAGTCTGTTTGACGAGGGTTTCGAAAAGAAGTGACGGCGAGGTATTGATGAAGAGCGGGCGGGGAATAGAAAAGAGAGGGACTCGTTCATATCCTTAAGTAGACCTGTTTCGTGATGACGTCACGATCAGAATTGGTTCCAAACAAATGCTCTATCTCTCACTCTCGTTGATTTACCTATAAGAAATCAGATCCAAATTTTCGAACGCAAATTCATGCTAGTTAAAGAACAGTTTTCTCAAATTTTATTGCACCATTAGATTCCACGTATTTTAAAGTATCTTTTCACTCTAACATAATTCCTAAAAGATCACAAGCGAATTTACAATCACAGTTATACCGAAAGATGTTCTACGTTTTGTCCTCGTCTTACTCACGGTCTCTTATGGGAGTATCACCGCCATGACACTCAATCATTCCAACTTCTCTTCGTATCGAAGCTATTGTTCGAGGTATAACACATGTCGTGATGGTGCTGATGAGCCTATATCCTAGAATTTTGTGCTCATAAGAAACTGTGAGTGTGACAAGGACAAAACATAGGACTTTCTTCGATATAACTGTGATTGTGCATTGATGCGCGATGTTTCAAAAAGTTTGTGGTAGCGGGCTCATATTTTATCACTGAGAAAAAAGTGGCTGTTAAAACTGTAAGAATAGAACCATAGATGATTTCGCCTTATTTCAATCATGAGACCTATCGTTGCTATAGTCAGCGCGCTTGAATCTACACGAATTCCGATTGTCTCAATGGAATTTCGATTATTTCTATGGGAAAAAAAGCGCGGGAATATATATCCTATCGGAAAATTCATTGAAACAATCGGAAATTTTTATAAGGGACGTGGAACCCAATGGTGTGATAAACATAACTGGTGCAAAGAACATGTTGTTTACTAGCACTTGTATTTGAAAATTTGGATCGTGTTTCATATGGGAAAACCCACGAGAGCGCGAGTGAGGCGGAGCCTTTTTTTGGAACCAATTTTTTTCATGACGTCACACTAAACAGGTCTTGGTCATTGGAAACATTTGAAATTCTGGGGGATTTCGGCAAATTGAAAACCCCTTTATGAGCGTCTATGCAATCAAGGGATTTTCGAGGAAATTTTGGGCGTTTTGTTGAAAAAAAGGTTTTTAAAAAGCAGAACAAAGGGAGGGGGGTAAAATTCGCATTAATATCTCTAAAAAGTGAGAGGGGCTGTCACGTGTCTTCCACCCCTGCACAGCCTCCTCGCTGCGGCTATGGAATTGACTCTGGAATAACTTATTTACCTATCCTAAAAAGTTTCTCGCATGTACAGTATTTTTCACTGGAAGCTTCTTCAAATTTTGGAAATTATAGGTCCTTATGGAACTTAGCTTTTCTAACACAAAAAATGATATCGACCGACGGCAACAGAAAAAAAAACAATATTACAATGCGTTATAATGAATAATGGCTTAGTTTTGACTGTAAACTTTTGATACGTTTCAACAAAATAAATGGGGGGAGGGGGAATTAAAATCCACAAACGTCTTAAACCTCCACACCTACTAATCTATACCCCTAGAATGCTTGACGTGTAAAGGGCACCTGAAATGGTTAGTTCTGTATATTAAAGGATTATTTTTTCATGAATTCGCAAGTGTTCCATTTGTGTATATTACATATCTACATCGTGAAAATCGCAATAAGTGCTGACAGCACCTAAAACGGAAAAAAGAAGAAAAAAAAACTGTTTATTATTTAGAATCACGGCTTTTCCGAAAATGACACCTTTTAACTTCAAAAGAACGCAACCTCATTTTTGATCCCTGAACAAGCCGTTTAAAAGGTGGAGAGATTTAGAAATATCTATTGTCTATACTTTATGTGGGTAAAAAAGATCGAGCCTTATCAAATAATTTTCTCTTTTCAGCTTTCAATGGGTTTGTTGCAAACTTTTGCTACAGCGCTATAGAGTTGTGACTTTCATGTAAAATCGCCTGAAAATTACATTGGCGGCATCAAACAGTCATAAAATCCATTAATAAACCCACAAAACGCATTATAAAGAAAGCCAAAATGGCAGTCGGAAAGCCGAACAATCTGTGCACGCGCATACGACTAACATCAAAGACAGGCGATCCATTTTCCCCTTTTTCGTTGAAAGGGGGGGGGGAAGAAAATATCTCTACAGTCAAACTTTGATTTTAAAAATTTGCATGGTCAAGATGTTGTGATCTGTGAAGGGTGGCGGGGAGCAAAATATCAAGAATATAGGGTGTTGCAAAACTTAAGTGCCAAACTTATGGAGTGTATTTTTGAGGTCAACATACACCTATATAAGGCTTTATTTTCCTACATGAATATGTGCTGCAAATGTTTCTCTTCTGAGCTAGAGCCCTCCAAAGTTTTGAAAACAAAAAACAAGAAACAAAAACAAACACAAAAAAACAACGCCTTTGACTCATCTCCTTTTAGATACATCTGATCTTTTATTTTTTTCATCATTTTTCACCAAAGAAGCTCAATTGGACAGCACTTGTCACAAAAGAACTTAGTGACATTTTTGATAAAATTGAGTTATTGATTGATAGAGCTAGCAATCCTGAATCTCGAAGCAACAAGTGCTTCTTCCAATAACAACTATTTCCCGTCAAAATTCCAGGTAAAAGTGAGCTGGTGAGCCCCATTGGAGTCATTGTCCATATGATGTAATTAAATGAGAACTTGGTTCCTTTTTCTTAAACCTTAATCCGAGTCACGTAAGTAACCAACTCCGACTTGGTTCCTTTTATAGAATTGGGAACGGACTTGAGTCCGGATTAACGGATTTTAAAATATCGACAGTGTAAACCAACTTTGCCGTTTGGTTTCTCTTAGAGATTCGGTTTTCGTGATTATGCCAAACAAAAAGAAGAAAGGAACCAAGTCACTTTAAACGCTAAAAATTAAGTAGGTACCTTTCCTGCATAGGAAATTCCACTTTTCCGGTGTTGAAATGCAAAAACATAACACGGTAGTTGAATGAAATCAAAACGTAAGTAATTCCGAGTTCTTTGTTTAAATGCTAGCTCGACTTCAACTTTGGACTCAATTTTCTCGAGATCAGCTCCATTTCACGTGGTTCCTCTTTGATGAATTATCATTGCTAGCAAAAGCATTAATGCTGTTCAGACTTTAGTGGCACGCTTTTCCAATACCTGCGTGTTGGAATTTTCCCTGCTTGTTTTTTTTTACTCACAATCAGATCTGCTTTGCTCTAGGGTCCCTGAATATAAGAGGGTACTATGTATTGGTTTTCTGGAGGTCCACGATGTAGCGGGACGTTTGAATTTACTTGTATCCAAACGGGCGGAATCGACTTTTTTACCTGCGAGTTTTTAACTATGCCTAGGGTCAAAGTTTTCGATCATTTTTTTTTTTTTTTTTTTTTTTTTTTTTTTTTACAGCCACTAAACTTATGGAACAAGATTTTCACCCTACCGATTTGATTTTACTCTACAGGTTTTTGAGAAAATCGCCACTAAATATGACCCTTTCCTTGCGCTCAAAACAGTGTGATTCAAATTTCATATACGGCGCGAGCGGACTTTTACCTCCGGATGGCCCTTGACGTGGCTGCATACAGACCTATCGCGGCACGCTTTACCAATACATAAATTGTATTGGAGTTCCCCTGCTCGTTTTTATCTATTTTTCTTTGAATTCTGCGGGTTGATAGTTTATATTTTCTTCAAACCGATGAATGATTGTCTATGAGTGATGCTATTGGTCAAAGATTGTATAGTACTTTGCCGTTGCTACAATAACCAAGTTTCCCGTTAGCTATCAATATACAGGGTGGTCCAGTTCTTTCCGGCATAAATTTCAGAGGTCATTCGGGAGGTCTATACGAACAAAAAAGTTCCTATGAACCATAGTCCGAAAATGCTTCGTTTTCGAGTTATGAAAGCTCAAAGTTGCGTGAAAAGTATTGTACGCAAAAGAGAAAAAAAATTATTCTGAGCAGCATAAGGGGAAATAAGAAAAATCAGCGTAAAGGTTTTGTTCTACTAAACGAGAGCTACAAAAAACGTTTCTTGGCTTTTTTCCCAAAAACGCGTTCCAAAGGGCCTACGGCCGATCCAAAAATTACCGTATGACCGTACGAGGCAGAAAAGTAGAAGAAAAAGTGTGTTACGGTCAAAACCAATTATGGAAAACACTAAAATAAGATTAAGCAAACTCTTAGCTTTCATTTGAGCTATTATTTGATCCATTTCGAGTGCGAAATATTGGAATTGCAGCGGTTTTAAGAAAAAAGTCGGTGCGCGATATTGAGTGCAGAGCTGACAATCAATGAGTGTTCCCTGCTACAACGGCATGTGCGGTAAATCTTGGCCCGCCTCTCTAACTCAAGTGGTGGCCGTCTGGTTAGCGTCGCTTGATACGGTAGTCCTTTACCTCGGGTGTGGGTTCCTGCCTCATATCGACTTAATTTTTATAACAGCCTCTTCAAGTCCCGTCGCATCGCGACGTTGATATTATTTTGCTCGATAAATGTTGCAAATCCTCATTGCGGAACACCGCAAAGGCACAGAGCTTCAGCGTGCCGACATGCCTCTTGTCTCTTAATTTCATTAAAAATGTTAACATTAACAATCGATTACGAGTATCGATTATCTTACATAATGTTTAATTGGAGAAAAATCCAATGTTGCCAAAACTACTTTGAATACGTCGATTTAAAATGAGCCGAAGCCGAAAAATTATGCTTCGAAAAATGGGACCCCCCCCCCCCTTGATTGATTGAAAAAATATGAATGAGAAACCGGACCACTTTTAGCCCCCCCCCCCTTTTTCGAAGCATAATTTTTCGGCTTCGGCTCATTTTAAATCGACGTATTCAAAGTAGTTTCGACAACATTGGATTTTTCTCCACTAAAACATTATGTAAGATAATCGATACTCGTAATCGATTGTTAATGTTAACATTTTTAATGAAATTAAGAGGCAAAAGGCATGTCGGCACGCTGAAGCTCTGTGCCTTTGCGGTGTACCGCAATGAGGATTTGCAACATTTATCGAGCAAAATAATATCAACGTCGCGATGCGACGGGACTTGAAGAGGCTGTTAAAAAAATTAAGTCGATATGAGGCAGAATCGAACCCACACCCGAGGTGAATTTGGACTACCGTATCAAGGGGCGCTAACCAGACGGCCACCACTTGAGTAAGAGAGGCGGGCCAAGATTTACCGCACATGGTGTTGTAGCAGGGAACACTCATTGATCGTCAGCTCTGCACTCAATATCGCGCACCGACTTTTTTCTTAAAACCGCTGCCATTCCGATATTTCGCACTCGAAATGGATCAAATAATAGCTCAAATGAAAGCTAAGAGTTTGCTTCATTTTATTTTACTGTTTTCCAGAATTGGTTTTGACCGTAACACACTTTTTTCTTCTACTTTTCTGCCGCGTACGGTAATACGGTAATTTTTGGATCGGCCGTAGGCCCTTTGGAACGCGTTTTTGAGAAAAAAGTCAAGAAACGTTTTTTGTACCTCTCGTTAAGTAGAACAAAACCTTTACGCTGATTTTTCTTATTTCCCCTTCTGCTGCTCAGAATAATTCTTTTTCTCTTTTGCGTACAGTACTTTTCGCGCAACTTTGAGCTTTCATAACTCGAAAACGAAGCATTTTCGGACTATGGTTCATAAGAACTTTTTTGTTCGTATAGACCTCCCGAATGACTTCTGAAATTTATGCCGGAAAGAACTGGACCACCCTGTATATATAATTTCCAAGCTTAATGGAAATTCCCGTCGATCCTCTGGACCGTTCCGGACAAGTGCGGTATCGATCGATGCAGCTCAGTATATATTATTATTATTATCTTCTATCTATATATATAATTTCCAAGCTTAATGGAAATTCCCGTCGATCCTTTGGACCGTTCCGGACAAGTGCGGTATCGATCGATGCGGCTCAGTACCAGGATTGTGGGAAAAATACCAGCGGTGCTGTTCAGAGCCATCTTCTCTCTCGAAAATCCAAAAAACTATGAATACTATAGGCGTAATGAGTGGGAGGGAGACAGTCGCTGTATCCCCGCAATGTGTGCGAGAGAGAGAGGTATACCATTTGTTTTTAAGCCCTGGTCGGTCACCTAGCGACGCTAAATTTTTTTTACGTCGACAGCTGATATTTTGCTTTTTGGGTGCATCGACACATTATATACGTAGAGAGGTGATTCCGTGGACTGTAGATCTGTAGGCATGATCTTCATTTTTAAGGTATCCCCCCCCCCCTTGATCATTGGTTGACATGCGTTTGTTGACACTCTGATTGTGAGCTATGATGATTGAGATTTTGGTGCGGTAGGTCGGTCTGTGATATTTATGTCGATGATAAGTGTTAAATATTTTTTACAGCTGTTTTTTTTTCTTTGCTCCTTCTTTTTCCGGACATTAACATTTAGAGCAGGGTATCTTCAGTCTTCCATTTTTTTTTAAATTTTATTCTACGTACTGGGAACTTAGATTATAGGTTAAAATGCGTTCAATTCTGATCAATTTTTAAACGGTCTTTTTACTACAAGATCTTCGATTTTTAAGGGACAATTTTTTTTTTTTTTAATATTATTAACTTACAATATGGAAAAAAATTATAATTACATTATCAACAAAAACAGATAACAATGGCCGCGAAGCGGCCACCAGCCTCTAGTATATATATAATTTCCAAGCTTAATGGAAATTCCCGTCGATCCTTTGGACCGTTCCGGACAAGTGCGGTATCGATCGATGCGGCTCAGTACCAGGATTGTGGGAAAAATACCAGCGGTGCTGTTCAGAGCCATCTTCTCTCTCGAAAATCCAAAAAACTATGAATACTATGGGCGTAATGAGTGGGAGGGAGACAGTCGCTGTACCTCTATAATGTGCGCGAGAGAGAGGTATACCATTTGTTTTTAAGCCCTGGTCGGTGACCTAGCGACGCTAAATTTTTTTTACGTCGACAGCTGATATTTGCTTTTTGGGTGCATCGATACTATGTGTACGTAGAGAGGTGACTCCGTGGACTGTAGATCTTTAGGCATGATCTTCATTTTTAAGGTTATTTTTTTTACCCTTGGTCATTACTTCACATGCGTTTGTTGATACTCTCAGCTGATGCTTGTGATTTTGAGCGGTGTAGGTCGGTCTGTGATATTTATGTCGATGATAAGTTTTTAATATTTTTACAGAGACAAATAAAGAGCTCCAGCACCAGAGACAACCGTTGTTCGGGAGTCACCGGCTGCAACGATAAACAGTCGAAAACTGTTGAACTGTTTTTTTTAATTAAATCATTAACAAAAACAGGTAACAATGGCCGCGAAACGGCCACCAGCCTCTAGTGGTATAATAAGACTAGAGTAATAAGACTAGGGACCTAGGGTGTAGCTGTCAAAAATGGGCAATATAAATATGTTACCATAGCAACAGTCAAGTCTTACAATTCAATTCTATAATATTGTATGTTTATTTTGAGTTTTTTTTTGTATCAAAGAATTTGTGAAGCAACAAATTTGAGTTCAATTTTTTTCGAATATAACTTCAGCCAAAAGTTTAAAAAGACTCAAATTTGTTTTACAAACTTTAAAAAATCATCGCTCAGAGGAGAAGCATTGTGAGATCTTTATTTATAGGAACAATTTGTCTTATTTTGCAAGTCTTACTATTAATTTTGTTCTAGCCTTTTTTTTTTTTTTTTTTTTTGTAAAATCGGCACTGAAATTTCTAATTTCTGCCATTAAACTTGTATCACCCGGAGACTGTAGCAAATAAACGTACTTACACCTGTTACAGAACAACATTTTACTTTTATTGATTTCATATATATTAATATATACCACCTCTAAAGAGCTGGGCTGAAGACGTAGTAACAACAACTTGAATTATCCTTCAGTGGAGACGATTTCGACTGGATTCGACTTCGATTTTTTTATGTCCTTCGGTATAATAACTTCGATACCGTATCCTTTTAACCAATTATTAGCGCATTCGGAGGACCACCAGAAACGTTTCGTATAATGTTCAGGATTTTTTAGTCTTCTATTTCCTGGTGCATGTATTCCCATTGAGATGTAATACATAAAATCACTTGTCACTCTGCATTTGCAACGCGATCCCAGCCTCCATCTGAAACCACTTTCCAAAGCCGGCTCTGTTACGTAAACTATTCTACTGTCATCTTTTCTCACAAGGTATCCAAATTGTTCTCTGCAAATCTCGCCACATTCTTCTTTATTTTGAACTAGTGCTGAGAAATAAAGATAGATAAATTAATTCATTATATAGCCTGCCGAGTAATTATTATGAATCATGATACGAACTAAGAGCCAACAGAAGAGTGCAGCGTGCCATTTGACAGCATGGCATTTTGTCCGTTTCACATCAAAAAAGAGGAATTTAGCGGGGAACGCAGCAGATTTGTATCAAAGATTTTCGTTATCATTATCGTTAAGAAATCATTATCTAAATTTTATTGTTTCAGATTTAACTTTGGACGCAAGCCACCAGTAGCGTCACCGGGGGGGGCGCCCTTCCAAACATGATTTTTGCCCCCCCCCCTCCCCCAAACGGTAAAGAGAGAAAACAAGTGAAAAAGTGAAGGAAAGTAAAAGAAGAGAAGAGAAGAGAAGAGAAGAGAAGAGAAGAGAAGAGAAGAGAAGAGAAGAGAAGAGAAGAGAAGAGAAGAGAAGAGAAGAGAAGAGAAGAGAAGAGAAGAGAAGAGAAGAGAAGAGAATAGAAGAGAAAGAAAAAGAACGAAAAATAGAGAACAAGTAAGAAAACGGAGAAGAAAGGGACAAAGGAGGAGAAAATTAAAGGGGAAAAGGGGATCGCCACCTCTGCCCTACAGAGTTTCGCTATCGTGTAGATGAGTATACTGTGGACGTTACCACTAAACAGGTCTATAATTTTGATCAAATGATTTTTTTTCTTTTTTTTTCGTTGAACCTGAATATGAGAAAAGCTTTATGGGTGTCACACCATCGACCATCTGGCGTATATAGGCGTAGGTCGAATTTAACATTTCAAAATTTCCAAACTCATCATTTTCATTTTTTTTTTACCTGTGATCAATTATTCAATTACTTCAATTTATATATTTCAGTGATTCTATGACTCACGGAAAACAGAGGCAAAAACATTCACAATTATTCGTATATGCATGGCCATTGGAAAAATTTAAAACTTGAATGATGATCATGAAACGTTGGATTCGACTCAGTGGCGTCGCGTGCCATTTGGCAACAATGCAACTGCTCCATTTAAACTCATTAAATATATCGAATTTTCCTTGTGCACAGTGAACCCCGTGAATTCGATATTTTACATGAGTTTAAATGGATAGAATACATTGTTGCCGAATTGCACGCGACGCCACTGATTCGACTTACGCCAATAGAGGATTTAAGTAATGGTCGTCACAGCCGGTGATGAGCGTTCCAAAGAAAGACGGGTTTTCTCTCTCGCTCTCGCGTAACCCCCATGTACTGCCATCTCAAAAGTCTTATAAAGAGACATATTTAGTGAATTTTTCTTGGCTGAAATGAATTCCTCGAGGCATTTTAACACAATTTTGATAGTAACATGTCGTAAAACAAGGCCCTGTATACGAATTCCGAAACTAGAAAGATCTGCGTATACATGGTGGTCACCAATGAGCTATAACTTTAGAGTGGCACATCAAGGAACGTTCCGCTGGTTCATTGTTGTCACCTAGGGCGCCGCCATCTTGCCGTAAAAATCGATTTTGAGGTTAAGTTTTGTAGGTTGTTTCCGGTCGTTTCGTAAACAAACTCGGGCATCGCCGGAAACTGCCTTCAAAATTTAACCTCAAACCTTGGAATCTGCCGTCCAAATTCCCGCCAAATTCCGAACGAGCTACAAAATTTAACCTCAAACCTTGGAATCTGCCGTCCGAATTCCGCTTTTTCCCGGGATTCCTTCTACCCTGTGTGGCACAAGGTGGACCAGCCCGCTGCCACTCTAAAGTTATAGCTCATTGGTGGTCACGGGAGAGTGCGGGTGAGATAGTTCGGAACGCCACGCGAGTCTTATAACAACCGATTGCGACCGATGAGTGAATTGTTAAGGTTGTTGGCTAACCGTTGACTTTGCACTAAAACCGTCCATACGTCAGATGGACGGTGGCACATGCCATTGAATGATACTTACGTCGAAAGCACCTGTTAGGAAGCCAGACGGCAACCGTACAGTGAAAATTAACACACGCGAAACACAACATCAACAAAACTGCAAGTTTGAAAGTATCCATAGGACACGGCCTACAGGAAAAAAAATCACGTACAGTTAAAAAGTTAGTTAGAAAAATTATAAATTCTGTATGGTTTGAGAATGAGTCAAGCAAATAATTTTTCCCTAGCTGTTTAGATGATGGCTGTTGTGAACAGTGCAAGCGACTATTCCTATTTTAACGAAATATTTTATAACATTTTTTTTTTTTTTTTTTTTTTTTTTTTTTTTTTTTTTTTTTTTTTTTTACCTTGGATTGATGACGCGTCCGCATTGCCGTATCATTTTCGAATCATTCAGTAGTCAGTTTTTACTGTTGTTGAGATTCCGATTCATTTTCATTTAGTCTTCATTAGGTGATTCACACTGTTATATTTGTCTCGTTACCGGAGAGGGGGGGGGTAAAGTTTATAATAAAACAGAAGTTATGGGAAGCAATGTTTACGTAAATTTAAAAGCTTTATTGTCCAAATCGAAAAAACCTCGTTATATGGTGTGACGTTGTTTTGACACATGGATAGTGCTGCTGCTGCCGCTCTACGTATAATTAATTTCATTTGTCAATTCACCGATGATTCTACCGGTTTGGGAAAGATTATACAGTTCAGTTCAGTGTATGACTGAAGTGCACAAAAATACTCTGATCTGTAATCTTTTCTCAACCGTTGGAGTCATCTATAACTTTAAAAAACATGCGGATATTGTAATAATTTAGATTGCACCCGCGATTGAGAAAAGATTACGGATCAGAATATTTTTCGTGCAGTAAGGTCACACGTACGCTAAACTGAACAGTGTAATCTTTTCTCAACCGGCGGAATCATCGGTGAATTGAAAAATACCATTGATTTTACGCAAAATGGCAGCTCTGTACATCATGAAGGTGCACAAAAAACAACAAAAAAACCATGAAGTCGTGCGAAGGTGTGATTAAAGGTGAGATTTGTGAAAAGCATAAATATAGTGTTTTACACGTCATCGCGACCTTTACATAATTCAGTGTTTCTCGACAAAAAATTAACTTCTTAAACCATCTGGCAACGTTGATTAAATTATTCCTGTTTCAAGAAACTTTTCTGAGAAATCATTGATCGGTGCTTTGCGGAATAAATTTTAAAACACAAAGTAAAACTTTTGACTGTACGGTGAATTACATTTTTTAGTCCTATCAAACGGTCGTGTTTCCTAGAAACTCACGGAACAACTGCGTAGCAAATGTAAGAATTCGCTCGTTGCACGCAGTAAAAAACTACGTAGATGATCTCATCTCTGCAATAGCAGCAGTTTTTATTAAAAATATGATGCAAAGAAAAATATTATAGCTTTTCTCAGAAAATATTAGATTCGGCATCTCTATGGTTTTTATGAAAACATATTGGCTTCCATCCTCAGATAGGGCAGCCTGATTGGTTCACTAAGAAGCAAACCTACAGTTGTCAAGTCTTACCATCCTTGGACAGCCTATAGTAAGAAATGAAGTGCAGGGTGGCCAGAAGGAATGCGCAAGGAAAGAAAGTCCAATCGGAAAAAATGTCCGCTGTGAAAAAAACGTCCGTGATAAAGAAACGTTCAAAGCAATATACAGGGTGTACCAGACCACCCGGATAGGTACTTTTTCTCAAAAACGGCTGGGCGTAGAGAGCTGAAACACACAAGTCAGACAGGGAATTGACCCCAAAGAATTCAATGAAAATATTTTCAAAGCCTCCCGAGGCCCCCCTGGGGAGTTTGGGGGGGGTGGGGGGGGGGGGGGGGGTTCGAAACACATTTTTCCATTTTTGGCGGGAAAAAACCTTTAAAAGATACAAAAATAGGTTCAGATTCTGAAAGAACAACCCATTGCCGACATTTTTGTTCCAGTAAATTTTTCCAGAAAACCCCAATTTCTGGGGTTATGAGCCCTTTTGGGGGGAAATTTTCATTCGGCCACTGTGACCACACTATTCAATATTTTTACAAAAACTAAAAACCATCTGAAAGAAGAGATAAAGACCTTTCGATTGATGTGCCACATAATACATAAAAGTGAAAAATTAAGGCCCCCACTTAGATTCTAAAATTTGGGGGTCTTTGGGCCCTCCCACGTAAAAAAAGTCAAATAGCAAGGTATGGCTTGTGATACATCGATCGAAAGCCCTCAAAGAGTAAAATAAGATGGCGCAATCCAAAATCCTCTACAATCATTTCTTTCAAAATGGCGGCCATTTGAAAATTATGGGTGTTCAAAGGTAAGTCCTGGGAAAAGAGTCCAAGGTTGAACGATACATAGATTGAAAGGCCTTAAAAAAAGCAAACGAATGGCGCAAACCGCAAATCAATCCGCCTCTTCAATCAAAGTTATGACCGATTGAAACTTAAAGGGCTCGATAAGGCCTATTTAAGGCTGCTTAAGGCTGCTTTTCTGGAAAAATTTACTGGAACAAAAATGTCGGCAATGGGTTGTTCTTTCAGGATCTGAACTTATTTTTGTACCTTTTATAGGCTTTTTCCCGCCAAAAATGGAAAAATGTGTTTCGAACCCCCCCCCCCCCCCCCAAAACTCCCCAGGGGGGCCTCGGGGGGCTTTGAAAATATTTTCATTGAATTCTTTGGGGTCAATAATTCCCAATCTGACTTGTTTGTTTCAGCTCTCTACGCCCAGCCGTTTTCGAGAAAAAGTACCTATCCGGGTGGTCTGGTACACCCTGTATGTAGGTATGTCAGTCACACAATGTTCAGTGTCATTTTACTTATTTGGACGTAAAATTTTTACGTCCAAATAAATTATGTCCAACGTAATTTTTGGTCCAAATGACACTATGTCCAATAACATTTATAGTCCAAAGTGTAATATCGCCTTACAACAACATTTTTTCCAAAGTTGCTTTAGTCGAGAGGAGCCCTATAAGCCCTATTAATAAGAGTTTAAGGACTCATTAAATGAAAATATACCAACAGTTATCCCAAAAGTATAGATGGACTCAAGAATATTTGACTATCATTTTGTAGCCGAACTAAATTTTCTTTAGATCCTTTAGAGGCTTAGCTTAGAGGCTTTAGATGTATTTATATTTGGACATTGTTTGTGAGAAGCAAGTGTTCTAACCGAATTTCATAAAAACTCCACGATGGCTGGAGTCTTTCAAACATCCAATCGAGAAAACCGTAAATGCTGAGGTCTTTAGATCTTAGACGCACTGTTTAAGCAATGTACTTATAAGAATGTATTCTGTCATGATCAGTCAATGTTTAATTCATACCAACATCGCTGTATTTGCTGTCCAGTATACGTTTGTATGTCAAGTGCGGTGCGAAAGTCGACACCATTTTTACTCAGGTGATTGGTAAATTTTCGTGAGGGGTTTCCATTACAAAGAACATTCATGAAGTAAACTTCATCAAAGTTGTCAGTATTGTTACGATCCATGTACTTCATCATCTTTTCAGGGACTCCGCAGGAACCTTTTTGCTCTCCTGCTTCAGGAAATTTTGAATCCAAATTGAAATTGGAGCAGTTTTTCATCGACTAAAATCAGAGGATTTCAATATCTACATGTGTACTCGTTCCGATTTTTCAATTCGTACTCTAATATGGACATTCTGCTTACAAAGGGAGGTCACAGTGGGGCCACCTCCGTCATCGTTCAAATTTCGCATGAAGGTAGTCCTAAGGGTCCTTATATCAACGCCTCAAGGTCACTTTTTGCGAATAGGCCCTGAAAAGCCTGAAAAACGGGTTTGAAAATTAACGGTGTTTATGTAGCGCAAATGTCGGCCGATGCCTCCATCGACCGGGTGGCGCAGTCAAAGACTTCTAATACTATTAGAAGTTTTTGGGCGCAGTGCGCTAAGGTGTGCGCCATCAAATGCTTGCACGCCGGCGCGGCGGTGTGGGTTCGAATCCCATCTCCGTGAGATAATTTTTTAAAGTTGTTCTCGGGTCGATTTGATCATTTTTCATCATTCATTTTTATTAATTCACTTTTTACTGTTAATTTTTTTTTCTTTTTCTTTGTCAATGCTTCAAATGAATACAAAATGAAACACATTCCCAAACGCATGCATACAACCAAATAGTCAAAACAAATAATAATTCAAAAAAACGAATAAATAATGACCATGATTTTGGCCTGTATTTTACAACGACTGATCGAATTTTCGAGTCATAGTGCTTACCAGTGTTGCAATTTTTCGGGTAGTTATCCAATTTTTTTCATTTGACTTTATGTAAAAGTTGGTAATTTAATGAAAAATCTGGCAACACTAATGTACACATGCAGTATATACTAGAAGTCCTTACCGCATGCTCAATTTGAAAACCATGTATCTAATCTCGATGTAAATAATAAACAACGAGTCTGCTAATTACCTTGCTTTTATATAGCAAAGTCTTCTGCAAATTGAATCTGATGAGGACTCCTAATACATACTGTAGGGGAAAAGCTTCTATAGCAGCTTGTGCAGAAAATAGCTGATGAGTTTCTTTTCTAGCAGCTCAGAGAACTAATGCTCCGAGACACAAACGCTTCCAACAAAGCGGTGAAGCTATCATCAGAAATTTTTCAAGGAACAAATTCTACAGATAAATCACAATATATTTATTTGCAATTGATATATTAGAATCTAATGATTCCACTCCATTTAATTTTTCAAAAATTCGCAATGTCTTCTGCAACTTGAGTCTTGTCTTGAGTCAACTTGAGGACTAATACATACTGTAGGGGAGAATGTTCTGTAGCATCTTGTGCAGAAGATAGCTAAGTTTCTTTTCTAGCAGCTCAGAGAACTATGTAGTTTGTGTTTCTACGCACTGACTTCGATGCTCCGAGACACAAACACGCATAACAAAGCAAGAGAGCTGCCATCAGCAATTTTTCGAGAAACAAACTCTACAGATAAATCACAATATTTATTTGCAATTAATATATTAGAATCTAATGATTCCACTCCATTTAAACTTTCAAAAAGAAAATTAATACTCATTCAAAAGAATTACAAGGAGATATATAAAATGATAAAATCTCAGTTTTTTTAGCTCCAGATTGCTTTAATTAGTTTGTGTGTTCGCTCATAATGTTTATAAAGTTCTGTGCAGTGTCCACGTATCCACCGTGTCATAAGTTAAGTTCGATCAGTTTGGATGCGTTCTAATGCCATAATTGGCCAAAAAGTTAGGAATTAAAGCTCGATTTCTGTTGACCCAAAGGTTGTTAAATTTTTCAGTGTCGACACCATTTTTCCTCAGGTAATTTGTGAATTTTCGTGAGGGTCCACAGTTGCAATGAACATTCATTGAGCAAACTTCATCAAAGTTGTTAAGATTTTTGCGATCCATGTACTTCATCATTTTCTCCGAGACCCCGCAGGAACATTTTTTATTCTTGACCTGCAACAGTACATTCATGGATGAAAAAAAGTCTGAGGTCATATTGCAAAACCAAAAAGAACTCAAAAAAATTGAACTTTTCTGGTAAAAGGGTAATTCAATGAAACAAAACGTTTCGCCACCTCCAATATAATTATCATAGAAATTACATGATTAGAACGTTTAAAGCTTCCAAACAAACGAATACCTATTAAAAGTCTAAACGCTTTTTTATATCTTTCGGCGTTCTTATGATAACATTTTTCGGCCTCATTATAGCCTGCTGACACTCGGCTTATGAGAAGAAATGGGAATATCCTCAGTTAACTAATGGATTTTGAAAACTTATAATGTGCATATCGTTATTTTCACGAAATTTCTCGTTTAAATCAATGAGCCAAATTACTGTGAATTTAAAGGATATGATAGAGAATTTAACAGATGGAACAGCCCTACCTCCATAGAAACGGCGGATCAGAGTGAAAAACAAGGGAATAGCTGGAGACAAAGCATATATAAAACACATAAAAAACAAAAAAGCACATTGAAACCCGTCAGTGCATAATCAACAACACATATTCTTTTGTTCTCATGTTCTCTTTCATATTCAATTTTACGGCTACTTGTGTAATTTTGTTGATGATAATGCACTGGGGTTTCAATGTGCCTTTTTTGTTTTTTATGTGTTTTAATGAAATAAGTTCCTGTTTCATATTCTCTATATGCTTTGTCTCCAGCTATTCCCATGTTTTTCACTCTGATACGGCGCGGCGTTTTTATGGAGGTAGGGCTGTTCAGTGTCCATCTGTTTTCTCTTTCTCTTTCTCTTTCATATTCAATTTTCGGGCTACTTGTGTAATTGTGTTGTTTATATAAAGAATACTACAGACATATCTAGCTGCAACTCAAATTACGGTAAAGGATTACTAACCTCGCCAACGCACAAGGACCCACGTGGAACGCGGTCAAAGCCTTGACTTCTCAAGAATTTTCGATAAGCAGACGAAAATGAACAACCGCACAAGGTGTCTTTTCCAGCTACAGCTATGGTAATCTTTTCCTTCGTCTCCTTGTCAAAAACGTGACCATAGTACTCGTTGCATTCGGATATACATTTGATCATTGCTGGAAAACAGAAAAAGTTGTCAGGGCGGACTGAAAGAACACGAAACTCTCCGAAATGGAAATTATATCTAAATCGAGTTTTTGAAGAACTTCCTCTCTCTATAACGAGATACATCCGGGGAAATTTTTAAGTTAGACTGAAAAACTAGCACACTTCACAGTTACTTGAGGACACAAAAGAGGACGTAAACGAACTTAATTGGACAATAATTCACTAAGGATTTTAATCATCCTAACCCATTGAAACCAATCAGTATTAACTAGTTGCCATCGGTTATATGAACCACAACTTTGAAAGTGGCTCTGATGTGTGGTTCAAAAACTTGCAATTAAAAACATTAAAATTCATTCTCTTTGATCAGAAGGAACAATATGGCAACAAACTGATTCGTGACACTGTGACAGAATTCACTACACACCCGAACACAAGAATTCTTGGCTTAAAGAAGTGGATGAGCGTTTGTAAAGCAAATAATAAAATCTAGATGGGTTGAGCACTGAGAAATAAGTTGATAGGCCGTGGCCACAACATTCCACGAACAAACATCTGGAAGTTAGTAGGAGGCAAGTGGGTGGGTTATAGTTGATTGAAATAATCTCTTAATGCGTCACTAATAAAGAATAAAGGACATGAGTAATGATTAAAAAAAGAACAAAAGTTTGGGAACACTGCTCAATTAACCTCAAACGTTAACACTAAACATCTTACAACAGCCCTGTCTCGGCAACAATTGCCGAGCAAAGTCAGAACTTAAGGAAAAAACTACTTAAACGAAGAGTATTTAGAGGGAAAGTAGAGAACTGTTTATTGTCAAATCGTTGAAACCTCCATATCATAACATTGAAATTAAAGACGAAGTATGAATAAAAGAAAACAAACAAAAATCTACTCTTACAGCTACAGAGCTATGCCTATGCCGGCAATGCGGTCGCGGATAGTCGCCGGCAGGTAGCGGCACTCGCAATCTATCAATTCTCTCATTCTCTATCCATCCTGGCGGCTGGCACGGAGCAAGCTCCTCGAATCTACCTGGCAAAACGGTTGGCTGTTTGAATGGAAAATGGCAATTTTACGCTAATTTCAATCACAGATACCTCCCTTAATACAGTTCGAAATTCAACGAGACCTGGCCTAAAACCTTCAGAAGAGCCTAACGAATCTTTCTAAATCAGGTTAAATGGGGGTTTTATCTGCCGTTATTCCGCAATCTGAGCGCAAAAAACGAGCGGCCGAAACGCAAAAATTCTGAATTTACGCTAATTTCAATTAAAGCTATCTTCCTTGATATTGCTCAAAATTCAACGAAACCTGGCTTAAAACCTTCAGAAGAGCCTAACGAATCTTTCTATATCAGGTTATACGGGGGTTTCATCAACCGTTATTCCGCTATCTGTGCGCAAAAACGAGGGTGCGAAACGCAAAAGTAAATCGGCAAGAGGAAAAAAAAAACGCGAATAAATCGATGTTTTTTGGAAATATCTCCGTTGTTACTTATCCGATTGAAAATCTAATTAAAAAGCAGCACATGTACACCTCAAGACGAATCGAACAGTACCAGGTGTTATGGGGTTTTAATGACCGGTTTTCTTGGAACCCTAGGCAACAGATCATATAACGCTTAAATTGACAAAAACGAACTGATCGGTGTATAAATAAGTGTCCGCGGACGCCACCTTCTTGCTCGGGGGTTTTGGACTTGGCCTGGTGGCTACCGCCACTTATGATCAGAGTGAACAATAATGAGGCAGTTGCAAGCAGGGCTGCCGTTTTGCGTATAATCAATGCTATTTTTCTATTCACCGATGATTCCACCGGTTGAGAAAAGATTACACAGTTCAGTTCAGTTCATGACTGTAATGCACGAAAATACTCTGATCTGTAATCTTTCCTTAATCGGTGGAAACTCCGTTGATTAATCAAAATATCCGCAAGTTTTTAAAAGTCATCGACGATTCCACCGGTTGAGAAAAGATTAAAGATACGAGTATTTTAGTTTATTACTGTCATGCTCCGAACTGAACTGTGTAATCTTTTCTCAACCGGTGGAATCATCGGTGAATTGAAAAATAGCATTGATTATACGCAAAACGGCAGCCCTGGTTGCAAGGGTCTAGAATGTCGTGTTTTTTATAAAGAGAATGAAAGCACTTGATGAGCTGAGAAGAAAGATGTCTTTGGTTTCTAATTAAGTCCCGCTGTTCCAAAGGTGGGATTTTGACCCAAAATACATTATTTTAAATGGGAATTCCGCGTAGCGACGTCACTATACACACGATTTTATAGAACTTTATACACGCGTGTATCTCCTAAACCGGGACACTTAGGAAAAAACCAAAGGCATCATTGTTCTCAGCTCATCAAGTACTATCATTTTCTTTATAAAAAAACCAGCATTTCAGACCCTTGCAACTGCCCCATTCTAGTAGTCCACATGAGGCTGTTCAAACATTTTGCAATTTTTGTTCACAAATAATCCCTATTATAGGTTTAATGCGTATTTATTGAACTACGATTTTGGCTCTCAAAAAATTATACTATAAACATTCCATGTAATTGTCTCATCACAATGAAAATTTGATTTATAACTTCACATTTATTTTTTTGATTGCAGGTAACGATTAATTGTTCCATGTCAGTCATATGATGCGTAATTTGCAGCGTTTGCTCTCTTCTCATGAGTAGGTTTGTAGTCTCACTTTTTTGTATTCAATAACCACCCAGCAATCCTTCGAAATATTCGGGATCACTTTTTGCTGCTAAAGTCCCATGTAGAGGAAGTTCTGTTAACATGGATTGTTATTAAATTTCAAAAACTGTTCCATCCAAATGAAATTATATGAGAGATCAAAACGAGAGTAAGAAGCTTGCCATATACTTCGTATGGCACGCTTAAAAAGAACACCTTCATCGTGGTCACTGGCGGATCCAGGAATCTATCCTTATCTCTCTTCTCCCATTAAAACACGTACGATAGAAAATGACATATTAGGGGCGGTTACGTGATTTTCGCACCCTCTTCTATCCTTTGCTAACACAAGCATTCTAATGGGAGAAGAGAGAGAAGGACAATAAATTGGATCCGCTAGTGATCGTGGTCCTCGCGCCATAAGGAACGTTCCGTGTCCTTTCAAATAATTTAATGAACACTGAATACTTACTTGCTTGATTGGTCGTTGGACTTTCGACCTCCTGAGATTCTACCTCAACTTTTTTTGATCCAAGTGCCCCTTCTGGCGATCCTCCTGATTCAACATCGGTACTGAAAAGTACGCAAATGAAACATACCGCCAGAGCGGCAGAATTATCGAGATTTCTCATTGCACTGAAGGTGGATAACTGTAGGTCGGAAAACAGATTCTCCTTAAATATATTCACGGCGTGTCATTTTTTTTGTCTCCCCCACCCCCCCTGTTCTTTTGTTTTTCTGCCATTCATTTTAATTTCAATGCGTTCCTTGATTTTTAATCTGACGCACTCTATAGCCACCACGGCAATAATATACACGTGCTGAGACTGCTTTTTTCTGCAATGATCACAAACATTGCATGTCACTTAAAATGACTCAGAAACACTCCGTGATCACTTAATAAAAAGAGAATATAGTTACCTATTTTCTCCTAAACTTCGAGTTCGAAATTACTCGATGATTCATTCCCGTGACATCATCACTGAATCCAGGAAATTGACTTTATCTATCTGTGGCCTTTCAACACTTTCAAACCTAAACATTTTTTGTTCAGGGACGGATTTTTGGCCACCATAGCTGATCGAGGCACAACTTTCTCATATAAAACGATATGCATATCAGATTTCCATTTCCTTTATAAGATTCTATGTTATTCAGATGTACGATGTACATTGAAATATACATTAGGTATGAAAGGGTTGAACGTAATCGTTAAAAATTATAGAAGAGGGAGGGGTATGTAAATCACATAAGTGCTCTGATCTGTCCTTTTCTAACACACGCGTTCTAATGGGGAAAGAAAGAGACGGAGAAATTCCTGGATCCAATAGGAATTTATAGCGTCTCCAATACAGCATTTTTGGGAAATTTCTGGTAAAAAAAGACTAATTGTGTGGCTTCTGTGCAGTGGCGAGGTGAGAAATGTGGCAAAAATGCACTTTCCCCATTTAAATTCACCAAAAAAGTCGAACGCTTCAGTTATCAGGGATGACCAGGCACTTCAATCTTTCTAATGTGTTTAAATGAGGAAAAAGGAACGTTGCCAAATCGCACGCCTCGCCAGTGGGAAGAAGGAGAAGACAAGTGCTCCAGTTCTTTGATACAGTCTTAAATATATTACTGATGAACATTTATCAGGAATATTGAATTTTTCAGTCACTTTAAAACGATCAAAAGAGAACCAAAAGCCGATAAGAATGTGTTGCTAAGCGAATTTTCCAAAAAATATTACAATTCTAAATAATATTTCATCAATGAAATCCCATTCGCGCTGGTTCACTTACAGGGTTTTTGCCTCTTCACGACACCCCTATTGCTGCATATGTAAACACATAGTGAAAAGTGGTGTCATCCAGACATCAGCTGAGCCGCGCATCAAGAGAACGGTAGGGTCATCTCAAATAGCGCCCCCTTAATTGAAATGTTTCTTCATATATAACGTCATCTTGTTAAGTTGAGAGCATGATGATACTCACATTCAGAGTATATGTTTCTCCCTCTTTGCCCATTCATACACTTGTATTAGAAAAAGAGAGCGGAAGGGGTTATTACATAACTTCATCTCCTATCTCTATCTTTTTCCAACTCATGAGTTTAAATGGGCGAAGAGAAAGAAGGAAACCCCTCTGGATACATTACTGCAAACGCCCTTGCTGATGTCATTTCGTGGTAATTTTTTTTCCCCCCGAAGGAGTTGTTTGTATAACGGCTGTTTCGTAGTTACCAAAAGTTGAGTCACAAAGATTTGAAAAAAAAGTGAAATTGAAGCAATTCTGAAAACATATTCTGTTGAGCAAGGTAATTGCTGCGAATGACGTAATTTTTCGGAAAATAGTATAATGGTGCTGAAATTGACTCGCAAGCTCAGTATGCATGTCGAAGGAAAATTCGTTGAAACACTTTAGAAATCAAGATAAAATACACTATCCTTGATTTTTTTTTTCTAATTTTATTTGTGAGAAAAAAACATCTACTTTTGCTCACAAATTATAGAAACTAACAAAATACACGTCCCCCCCCCCCTAGTCATACTGTCATTGCCAGCCTCGCGTCGGTTATTCAAAATTCAAATCTTACATTATATTGGGAAAGGGACGAATCCAGAAAGTTATTTCTCTGAGGGAAGCTTAAAAAATTGGAAATTTGACCCAGGAGCAATTTTGGGATATTTTTCATTGAAAAAAGGCAAAATGAGGCAGTTTGCAAAATTCTAAATTTCATTGATTTATAGTAAGTAAATGAAAAGACTCACGGTGAGCAAATGAAAGTACTAAAGATCATCAGAGCGGCCGTTTTTCGTATAATTTATGACATTTGTTTATTCATCGATGACTCCATCCACCGGTTGAGAAATGATTACACCATTCAGTTCAGTGTATGACTGTACTGCTCGAAAATACTCTAATCTGCAATCTCTCCTCAATCGGTGCAATCACCGTTTAATTATTCAAGTACCCGCAAGTTTTTGAAAGTCATCGACCACTCATCCGATTGAGAAAAGATTACAGGAGCTAGTATTTTTGTTCATTACAGTCTTACATGGAACTGAACTTTGTAATCTTTTCTCAACCGGTGAAATCGACGGTGACTATAGAAAATTGTCTGAAACGATACGCAAAAAGACAGCTCTGCTAAAGATGCCTTTGGTTTTTAACAAGGTTTCACAGTTCCGAAAATGTACCTTCTGTCCCAAAATACATCGTTTTAATTGGAAATTCCAAGTTGTGATGACACAATAAATTTGTTTATTTGTAACTTACTTAACACAAGTTTGTCTCCAAAATCGGGACAGTTAGGAAAAAACCATCAGCTTGTATGTTCTTAGCTCATCAAATATTTTACTTCGCTTAAAAAAAAACAAAAAACTCAACACTTTAGACCTTTGCAACTGCCTCATTATTCGAGGCCTCTGACGTAATAGAGAAGTATGGAAGTCAAAAATCGAATGATTTCATCAAAGAATTATGACTTGTTCATTTGATTGTTTTTATTTTTACAAAGCATCTACAGGAAAAAATATACTGTGATATATCTAAATTAATAGCAACAGTTGTATCTAATGATCACTATTTTTGTATTTGAATTCGATATACAATCAGGAAAGTATACTGAAAAAAGCAAAAGAAACACAAAAAACACGGCACATTAAATGGGTCATGTTGTTGTATATGATCACAGCATGGTCCGATTAATTTTATCGTACCACATGTTTACTTATAGATACCGTTGGTTTAATTCTGATTAGGTTAGTTAGTAAGAAAGTCGGGTAGAAAATAGAAATCGATTCATTCATCGGGCCGAGTAACTGTATAATATACATATAGGTACATACGTAGATACACTGTATATACAGGGTGTCCCAGACCACCCGTGTAGGTACTTTTTCTCAAAAACGGCTGGGAGTAGAGAGCTGAAACAAAAAAGTCAGATAGGGAATTGACCCCAAAGAATTCAATGAAAATATTTTCAAAGCCCCCCGAGGCCCCCCAGGGGGGTTTTGGGGGGGTTCGAAACACATTTTTCCATTTTTGGCGGGAAAAAACCTATAAAAGGTACAAAAATAAGTTCAGATTCTGAAAGAGCAACTCATTGCCAACATTTTTACTCCAGTAACTTTTCCCAGAAAACCCCAATTTTTGGGGTTATGGGCCCTTTTGGGGGGAAATTTTCATTCGGCCACTGTGACCACACTATTCAATATTTTTCAAAAAACTGAAATCCATCTGAAAGAAGAGATCAAGACCTTTCGATTGATGTGCCACATAATACCTAAAAGTGAAAAATTAAGGCCCCCGCGAAGATTCCAAAATTTGGGAGTCTTTGGGCCCCCCACGTAAAAAAAGTCAAATAGCAAGGTATAGCTTGTGATACATCGATAGAAAGCTCTCAAAGAGTAGAATAAGATGACGCAATTCAAAATCGTCTACAATCATTACTTTCAAAATGGCGGCCATTTGAAAATTTTGGGTGTTCAAAGGAAAGTCCTGGGAAAGGAGTCCAAAGATGAACGATACATAAATTAAAAGGCCTTAAAAAAAGCAAACGAATGGCGCAAACCGCAAATCAATCCGCCTCTTCAATCAAAAGTTATGACCGATTGAAACTTAAAGGGCTCAATAAGGCCTATTTAAGGCTGCTTAAATTTCAATCGGTCATAACTTTTGATTGAAGAGGCGGATTGATTTGCGGTTTGCGCCATTCGTTTGCTTTTTTTAAGGCCTTTTAATTTATGTATCGTTCATCTTTGGACTCCTTTCCCAGGACTTTCCTTTGAACACCCAAAATTTTCAAATGGCCGCCATTTTGAAAGTAATGATTGTAGACGATTTTGAATTGCGTCATCTTATTCTACTCTTTGAGAGCTTTCTATCGATGTATCACAAGCTATACCTTGCTATTTGACTTTTTTTACGTGGGGGGCCCAAAGACTCCCAAATTTTGGAATCTTCGCGGGGGCCTTAATTTTTCACTTTTAGGTATTATGTGGCACATTAATCGAAAGGTCTTGATCTCTTCTTTCAGATGGATTTCAGTTTTTTGAAAAATATTGAATAGTGTGGTCACAGTGGCCGAATGAAAATTTCCCCCCAAAAGGGCCCATAACCCCAAAAATTGGGGTTTTCTGGGAAAAGTTACTGGAGTAAAAATGTTGGCAATGAGTTGCTCTTTCAGAATCTGAACTTATTTTTGTACCTTTTATAGGCTTTTTCCCGCCAAAAATGGAAAAATGTGTTTCGAACCCCCCCAAAACCCCCCTGGGGGGCCTCGGGGGGCTTTGAAAATATTTTCATTGAATTCTTTGGGGTCAATTCCCTATCTGACTTTTTTGTTTCAGCTCTCAACTCCCAGCCGTTTTTGAGAAAAAGTACCTACACGGGTGGTCTGGGACACCCTGTATATATGATTGTATGGTCACCGTCCGTGTTAGATTAATTTACCGGGAATTTTTTATTTCGGTGTTTCTCATTCACACGTGTTTAATTTCTTGATGACCAACGTGGATTAAAAAAAATCATGGGCGTAGCTTAAATGCGACCCCCCGGGGGGGGGGGGAGAAGAGTGGCCAACCCCCAGAAAATCTGTTATTTATTGGGGGAAAAATACAGTAGTTATTAAAAAAAAATAATAATTATAATATTAATTTTGAAAAATAATAGACAATAATAAATATAATAAATTTAGAACGAATAACGAGCTAAATAACACGGTTGAGACATTATGAGATAACAATTACCTATGCGGTGAATTATTACATGAATAAACGATGAGTAGCACAGAATAAAATTGTAAGATTGGTTTTTTCTCAATTGATCGGTTTTTTGTTTTTGGTCGTTTCCGTTGTTGCAATATTTGTTTATTCTAATATGTATGTCATTTTTTGTTCCGTTTCGTTCGACTTTGCCCAAAAGCACACGGGCATTGTCAATTTGCGCGGCCAAAGTCGCCTAAATCACAAGTAAACCATCTTTGCCCGATGTGGCAGTGCAATGCTGTCTATGACCGGGCATATATGCCTTTGCCCGACACGCTAGGGCAAAGACCGTCTCTGCCCTATTCCCGGCCTTTGATCGTAACGTATATAAATCTACTATGTATCAAGCACGAAACTAAAATTCTACATTAAATCACTCCCCATGTATCTTTTTCACTTTTCAGTTTTTCAGCCTTGATTTCGATGGAGTTTGGATGTTTTCCTTATTATTTCTTGGAAATGTAACGCGTACCCTTCCATAACTAATGGACCTGTAGCAAATGTTTGTAAATTTCATGGTTTATCTTTCATATTTTGTTTATATTTTTTTCTTTTCGTCTTTTCTTTTTTTTTTTTTTGTATTTTTGGTGCGTCACACATCATTGCACGTGTTAAGGAAAATAACGCAAGAACACGATAGTGACGCAAGGAAATTCCCAAAAAATGTTTCCAGAATCTAGAGGAAAACTCGAGGTTAAACATTATTTTGTGTTTATTATATTGTACGTATCGCTGGAAACGATCAACAATCGAATCAACAATTAATTAACAATTTGGATTGATGATTTAACAAATGGGATTTGGGATTGTCGATTTAACCAATCGGATTGTAAAATAAAAAAAAAAATGGTTAGTTCAATCAACAGATGCGTTTGTACTCACCATTTTTAACCAAAAGACTGTTCAATTACTTTTTTTTCTCTCTCTCTCTCTTTCTCAATGAGTGTACAGTATAACTGGGTGACTTGAGCCTATAGATACATCACTGACGTTATTACTGATTGTGAGTGCAGTTCAACTAGATATTGTGTTGGAGATGCGTTTAAGTGAAACCTCTTTATAATTACTTTAAGTCGAGAAACAGAAAGACGATTTGACTGATGACGATTGACGCCACAGATGAAACACTTACTCAACGTCTGGTAATTCAATTCAATTTACCTGCTCGGTGGGAAAACATTCATAGCCGTATATGTATACTTCTCACAGCGGCGCGGCGGCTCGTGCAATGTGGTAACAATGGATTGACTCCATTTAAAACTGTGTAAAATAATCGATTACTTGGTGAGGCGCTGCGCCTCACCTAGTATCGATCTTTTTGCATACGTTTAAATGGCAAAAGTGCACAGTTGCCAGATTGCACGAGCCGCCACTGACTTCTCATAGTATCAGTAATAACAATGTTTTTCATCCTGCATTTGAACGCAGAAAAAAATCGGCTCGAATTCGGTTTAAGGTTCACCATGGGGGAGTTGTAAGGGTCTGAAATGTAGTGTTTTTTTTAAAGGAAATGATAGTACTTGATGAGCTGAAGACATTGGTGCCTTTGATTGTTTTAGAAGTGTCGCGGTTTTGGAGATACGTTCGTGTAAAGTTGTAAAAAATCGTGAGCGTAGTGACGTCACTACGCGGAAATCCCATTTAAAACAATGTATTTTGGATCAAAATCTTATCTCCGGTACAATAGGACTTAATTAGAAACCAAAGGCATCTTTGTTCTCAGCTCATCAAGTACTTTAATTTTCTTTATATAAAACACAACATTTTAGACTCTTGCAACTGCCCCATTTGTGAAAACATCGGTTTGCGGTTCGGTTCGGGTTGGTTCAGTGGGTGTGGTATAAGCGGGAAATTCCGCCACAAGTTATAACTATCACAAATAAGACGAAATGACTCAGTTCTCGGAATTTTCTAAGATTGTTTTTTTTATTCTTATGAAAGAACTACATTTTTTTTGTAATAATAATGAAAAATAAAAATACTTATTCACAGACTTTTTGTGAATTAAAGGAGTTAGAAACAATAAAATAACAATAAACAGGACTGTTTTTACTTTTAAAAAATTTTATATTAAGGAGATGAACGTTTTTAAAAAAAGAAGCCGAATTTTAAAGAATCGCTGTCTAATAAGATTTATTTTCATTCAAAAAAGTATTTTTCAAAAGGCATGCAAGCACGACAAGAAATATCCACTGTCACCGCGTTGCTATGGTTACACTAAAAAAAAGATTACTAGAAGTATGAAAATATGTGAACCAATGTAAGGGATAGTAAGTACAATTACCAGAATTCTAGTGTTATTACCATAGTTCTTGAAATTTTTTTAGGAAATTCTAGTTCTATTCTGGTCAAAGTACTAGACTTTCTGTCGTTCACATATTGCTGGGCTTCTATTAATGTGACTAAAGTATGGTACCATTACTTTCGCTTTATTTCAGTGTACTTTTACAGTATAGACATAATTCTATCACACTGACATTTCCTCAGAAAAATAAGCTATGGGTTCTGTTCACAATTGCAGGTGACTTATAACTTAAGGCATTAAATACAAACTGCTAAATCCAAAATTACACTACAGACTGGCAATAAGTTCTGTCCCTCGCTAAAATCAATATGGTGGCTAAATGATTGAAAACATGTATATAACTACCTATATATATTCTGAAAACACGTATCAAGAGCTACTATAAGTTGCTCACACGAGAGTGAAAACGAGATAAACCTCGATATTTCAAATAACGATGCGCAGTAGAGAAGCGCAGTGCGATCGTTCCGCATGACATCCCATACTAACTCGAGAATCAGAGAGACAAATCATGATAGTACCATAGCAGCATACTCTGCTCAGTAAGCAGTTCCCAAAATATGACCAATGTTATCATAAACATGTTTACTTTAGTGATTTAATTTGATGCAATCATGGAGTGGTCATCTTTCCACAGTTGCGTCACCTTATGATTGATCTTTTTAAGGCAAATTGAAGTGCGATGGAGATTATTAAAACTTGTTCAAACCTTTACAAATTAGTAAAAAAGGCTTGTTTAATGTACTAAACAGCGCTTTCAAGAAACTTGTGGTGTGATAGATCGCCATAGATCTGGACGTCCTCGGTTTCCGCGCTTTTGCTCGCCGCAATAAACGAGTTGACCGTGATATTGAGGCAGTGCATTGACAAGCGTGGAGATCACTTTGAATAACCCAGAGGATCACTAAATGAAGTCTTCTTTTCGCAAGTGATTATTAATAATATTTTTTTTTTAAAAATTTACACTTTTCTTGTTTTTTTCCTTCTTTTTCGGGCTCATAAATGGGTCATAAACATACTCAGTAACTCAATGATAAGCATCGTTATTTGGCATGTCGAGGGTGATCTCGTTTTTTCTCTCGTGTAAGCAACTGATTGTGAGTCATGCAATGAAAATTTAATAAACATGTTTTGTAGCTATTGATATGGACTTTCATAATATATACAGGTACATACACTTTTTGTCAGTTGTCTAGACGCCATCATAATTTTAGCGAGGGACAGAACTTATTGCGAGAGTGTGTAATTTTCCTGAAAAATATAGGTCGCTGACCCAGTTAGTTTTCTAGTCCAGTTGCCCAGGGTACTTTCATTAATCGTGAAGTTTGAAGGTATAGCTGCAGCTCTATCCCATTGACTGTTGGGTTTTTATTCCAATCATTGTTTTCCCTCTTCAAACCGAGGAAGGCCCAAAATTCAGATGGCAATGGATCGGTGTCGAACGTCCAAAGATAAGGAGGTTTGCGGTCTACGTACTTTCTATATTCACGCGTGATTTCACAATCACAAATGACACCCATGAGGCAATGACCGACACTGCTATCAAGATTGTTACGATGCATAAACTGTTTAAATTTACGACTGGCTTCCCTAGTAAAAATTTTTTGATGATGGTCATTAAAAACACTGAGAAATGGAACACTGACCGGTCAACAAATTTGATGGTTGCCATCAAAATTTTTGTTGGCGACCAACAAATTTAATGACCGGTCAGCGTTCCATTTCTCAGTGTTTTTGTTGACCACCATCAGAAATCTGCTGGTCCGCACCATTAAAATTTTATTGATCACCATCAAAAAGTTTTAACTGATTAAAAGGGTTTTAAGGATAATATTGGGGATTAATAAAAGTAAAACTTCACTCACTGACATGTACGGATATACACCTACGCACGGTGGATCGAGTCAATGCTAAGCATCGGACATTTGGGCAAAAATGGAGGTTTAAAAATTCAACTTCTGACAAAAGAATCTTATTCTAGGGCCTTTGGGGGTCCCAAAAACGTGTGCACAATTTAATTTAAGGCACTTTTTCTGGCAGTGATGGTACTTCAAAGTTTGTATTTTTGAGGAAGAATCAATTTCACGAAAATCTGACCTCTACTTCCGTGACTTCAAATGCAAAATACTATAGATAATTGATTCGTGTTTGCAATTATTATACTTGGAACTGATTGAGGGTCACTTTAGCTTCAAGAAAAGCTTAGTATCCTATTTTTAACTGCAATTTTCGACTCAGTAGAGAGCACTAATGGAGGACCTTGAAAAAAGCCCTTTTTTCAGGAATAACAGAGGTTTTAGTATAAAACTCGCGCGAACTTGCAATGAAGCGACACATCTCCGGACTCCTAACACCCCCTGGAACTCATATCTTGTCAAACATCTTGCGGAAGTTTGCGGATCCGGAAGTTAGAGGGCTAAAAATGGAAATTTTTAAATGGCCATTTTCGTGAAAATACTAATCACCCTAGACTGGTGGCATGGTTTGATGACAAATGCGTTTTGGTGAGCAGTTATCTTTCTAGAGGTGATGGTGGTTGGAAAAGCTTTTCTTTAAAGTAAATAAATGGGGTTTGTAACCATAAATAATGAGTGGTCGGGGGGGGGGAGGTGTTCAAGTCTTATAGTCCTCTTCATAAATTCATTTACCCGCATGGAAAATGGAAATTACTCTTTTGGCAAAAATTTGATTGAAGTCGCTATTTTTCTCTGTATATGACAGTACGAAAATTTGTAGCTCATTAATGCGCTGTTGCCATATTGACTCATCTAAATGCGTTATAAAGTAAATGTTGTTAAAAAAAAAAAAAAAAAAAAAAAAAAAAAAAAAAAAAAAATAATCGCTAGAATGAATGGCAATATCTTGATGATTGTTACTACTTTAGTTGGTTAGCAATTATTGCAATTTAAATTCGTATGGAAAGTAAAGAGGCAGATGATGCACCTTAACGCCCGACTGCCATGCGACAGGCATTGAAAAGTTCACGAAATGTCACGAAACACTTTCGTGATTTTCCGTGATTTTTCGGCAATGCTCGTGTTCAACTCTTTGATCATGCGATATAAAATGCAGTGAGAATCGATTATCGAATGAGTGGCGATCGTGATTTTACCTCGTGAATCATGGATACAGTGAAAAATCGTGATGTATTTAATTTTTTAAGATCTCCCAAAGGATTTAAAAGTAGTGATGAATTAATGAGTCATGTTAAAGAAACGTTTGATTTAGATATCCCTTCCGATAGTTCTAGTGCTTTTAAAAAATATATCGATAACTATCTTTCGCGTTTGACAACAAATTGGAATAAGTGTTGGAGAAAACTGGATGCTTTTGAGTCCAAATACAATAGCTGGCTCGATGAGGAATTTCCATTGCCTGGTGAGTTAAAAAAATGTAAGAATAAGTGTAGTGACCAAGGGCCATCTGGTTCCGAAAAATCGCCGTACAAAGATTTCCAACAAGTAACTGATAGGCATAAAAGTAGACTTACGCAGGAGTTGCGAAAAAATAACACGGCTGCTGTTCTGTCATATGCAGCGAAACAAAAATTGCTCGAAAGTGGCTCTGAAATCGATCGAGATACATCTAAAATAATCGATTTTCTATTAAAAAACCCTGATAAAGTGAAAAAAGTGAAACAGTTTTGTGAGAATTTGGAAGATGGATCTGAGAGAGAAGCTAAGTGTTTATCAAAAGAAAACAGCCTAGCAATTTTTATGAATCTCGATTTTTCAAAAGCTCAGTACATCAATTTACGTGAAATAAATATTGAAAATGGAATCGATTTTTTCCCCTCTTATTATGCTTTACAACAAGCTAAACTTGATTGTTATCCTCCTGAAAAATGCATTACGATAAGCAAACCTTCTGTGTCAATAGAGTTACAAGCCTTACTCGACCTAACAACAAGTCGATTAGTACAAATGCTAGGATCCAAGGTAGGTTCGGAGCCAAAAAAGTTGACTTTAAGTTGCAAATGGGGGTTCGATGGAGCTTCTAGTCAAAGTTTTTACCATCAAAAAAGTGCCGAACAAATTTACGAGGGAAGTGTATTAATGACAAATTTAGTGCCTTTAAATTTGAGTGACAACAACAATACCGTGTGGACCAATGACAGTCCTTCTTCAACCCGTCTTTGTCGCCCAGTTCAATTCAAATTTGTAAAGGAAACATCCGAAGAAAGTGTGAAGGAATATAACCGCGTTATGAATGAAATCAAAGTTCTTAAGCCTTTTAACATCAATGGAGTATCCGTACAGTATAAATTATTTTTAACTATGATTGACGGAAAAACATGCTCATCTTTAACTGAAGCTTCATCCTGTGCTGTTTGTTTTATTTGCGGGGCCAGACCATCTGAAATGAATGACTTGAATAAAATTGCTATGAAAGTGCCAAATGAAGAATTCTACAAATTTGGGCTGTCCACTCTGCACGCACGAATACGGTGTTTGGAGTACTTACTTCATGTTGCCTACAATCTAGATTTCAAGAAGTGGTCAGCGCGCAATGATGACGAAAAAAAAGCACGAGCTCAAAGAAAACAACGGATTCAAGAGGATTTCAAAACGAAAATGGGAATTTTGGTTGATCAGGTCATGCAAGGATCCGGTACCAGCAATACAGGCAATTGTGCTAGACGTTTTTTCGAGAGCTACCAGCAAACGGCGCAAATCATAGGATTGGATGAAAATCTCGTTTTCCGATTTTACATTATTTTACAAGTTATTACGTGTGGTGAGCCGGTAAACGGGAAGCGATTCGGAGAGTACGCTTTAGAAACAGCCCATCTGTGCGTTGACCTATATAAATGGTACTATTTACCATCATCTGTTCACCGTATCCTCTTTCATGGAGAAGCAATAATTTCTCATTTCAAGATACCGATTGGACAGCTATCCGAGGAAGCAGGAGAAGCCCGAAATAAGGAGTTCAGGAGGTGCCGAGAAAATCATTCACGAAAATTCGATCGACTCGCAGCAAATAGAGACATCTTAAATTTTATGCTTATTTCATCAGACCCCCTTATTTCTAACATGAGACCACCTTTAGTCGCCACAAAGAAAAAGGCCTCGCTTAAACCAGAAGCCCTGTCTCTCCTCGCCTAGATATTCAATTTTAAGTTAATTTCGTGCAATTGAAAATTTTATTTCTATTTAATTATTTTTTTTTTTTTTTTTAAATTCAGAGATGGTAATCGATAGTTTGTTGTTCCACCTTTCATAATCTTTTTTTTTTTTCAAATCTTTTTTGAAGGAACACTAATTTTTTTCGTTTTTTAATTATTGTTGTTGTTTTTGTTGTTATTGTTGCTGATTTTGTATTTTTGTAAGTGTTCTGAAGATTATAATCAGTCACAAACTTTCACTTAAAGCCCGAATGAATTGTTATCTTTTCCACCTTTCAGAATCTTTTTTTGTTCAAATCTTTTTTGAAGGAACACTAATTTTTTTCGTTTTTTAATTATTGTTGTTGTTTTTGTTGTTATTGTTGCTGATTTTGTATTTTTGTAAGTGTTCTGAAGATTATAATCAGTCGCAAACTTTCACTTAAAGCCCGAATGAATTGTTATCTTTTCCACCTTTCAGAATCTTTTTTTTGTTCAAATCTTTTTTGAAGGAACACTAATTTTTTTCGTTTTTTAATTATTGTTGTTGTTTTTGTTGTTATTGTTGCTGATTTTGTATTTTTGTAAGTGTTCTGAAGATTATAATCAGTCACAAACTTTCACTTAAAGCCCGAATGAATTGTTATCTTTTCCACCTTTCAGAATCTTTTTTTTGTTCAAATCTTTTTTGAAGGAACACTAATTTTTTCGTTTTTTAATTATTGTTGTTGTTTTTGTTGTTATTGTTGCTGATTTTGTATTTTTGTAAGTGTTCTGAAGATTATGATCAGTCACAAACTTTCACTTAAAGTCCAAATGAATATTTCTATTTTTGGTTCATTGTTTTTTTCCATTTTTTTTTTTTTTTTTTTTTTTTTTTTTTTTTTTTTTTTTTTTTTTTTTTACCGTTAGGTTAGGTTGTAAGTAGTATGTAAGTAGTGCAAAAGTTGAGTATATACTTAGGAAATTCTTACTTAAAAAAGGCAGTGATAATATAGGAGGAAACTTGTATTAGTTGTATATCTGTCTTCACTTGCATTGATCATAAGATTGTCTCCCCCCCCTCCCACACAATTATTTGAACCCATGTAATCTGAAAAGTGTCTATAAACTAGTTTTAAGCCTTAGGCAACAACAGTAGCTCAAACCACAACGTATCTAATATTTTGTTCACACGCAAAAATTCGCAGAAAATAGTAGTTTTTATTAACCTCTTCTTAGATTGAAAATGCGACATTTACAGACACGGTAATAATTTTAGGCCCTTGAAAGTAACAAAATCGAAATCCTCGTAAAAAATTGAGTAGGTTTCATGTGTCTTTCACTGGTTATCGCTACATTTAAGAGTCACACAACCAAATGTCCGATGCTCCCCATTGACTCGATCCACCGTGCTACGTCCGCCGATCGGAAGGAGGCTTCCAAACTTTACGGTCACTACCGGGATTCGAACCCGAGACCTCCCGACTCCAAGTCCGATGACCTATCCGTTACACCACCCCGATTAGATGTGTTTATCTGACGAAAATCCGGTAGATAAGTTTGTGAAAAGAGAATATGGTTACTTTAAGTCTGATTTGCATGAAAATTGGTAATGGAAGGTATTTTTGGTCGAGGAATCTGATTCTGCATTCAGATTTTTGGTATTTAAAAAACTTGAAGAGATAAAATCAATTTGTTACTGGGTGCAACAGAGTGAGTCTCCCTTTCTTCAAATTTTGAACGGTCGCGGAACTTGAAGTTTGATCGGTCTTTGAATCTATATAATGTCACGGAAATCAAATTATCCACGTGGAACATTTTACCAGGGATGCTATCTGTTTTCCAAACACATTTAAAAAAAGAGTACGAAAGTGCCGTATTTGTTGTTTAGGTAGTGCCTTTTTTACCATACAGCATACCAAATAAAAGCTTCTTTAACTTATTGTAAGTGCGGCGGTGTCAATTGTAAAGTGTCTCAATGTTTAGTTAAAAAAAAAAAAAACACATTTATTTCCTTATATGGACATTATTCATTTAAATTTTATAAGCGGATACAAAGAAATACGGCCAAGGTATGCAATGCACAGCTTCTATTCAACTCATGTATTAGGTGTGTGTTGCATATATTGCATATCCTGGCCAGGTTTCTTTTTCCCCGCTATAGTACGATCCCTATACATAGGTGAAATACATCCACAGGTGTATCATATGTGTCAGAATAAATATACTGTATACAGTTTCTACAATACACACTTGATTAAAATAAAATAAAATATAGGATTAATTTTTATTTAGTATTGTACTTTTTTCAAGTCCGTGTTGTCTAAATACTATATTTCTAATTCTTTATCTATATGGAAAAGTCAGTTTTGAGCTATAAATGGGGGTAAATAATTTGTAAACATCCTGGACGTTTTAAATCGTCAACATAGATTGACGGAAAAACATGCTCATCTTTAACTGAAGCTTCATCCTGTGCTGTTTGTTTTATTTGCGGGGCCAGACCATCTGAAATGAATGACTTGAATAAAATTGCTATGAAAGTGCCAAATGAAGAATTCTACAAATTTGGGCTGTCCACTCTGCACGCACGAATACGGTGTTTGGAGTACTTACTTCATGTTGCCTACAATCTAGATTTCAAGAAGTGGTCAGCGCGCAATGATGACGAAAAAAAAGCACGAGCTCAAAGAAAACAACGGATTCAAGAGGATTTCAAAACGAAAATGGGAATTTTGGTTGATCAGGTCATGCAAGGATCCGGTACCAGCAATACAGGCAATTGTGCTAGACGTTTTTTCGAGAGCTACCAGCAAACGGCGCAAATCATAGGATTGGATGAAAATCTCGTTTTCCGATTTTACATTATTTTACAAGTTATTACGTGTGGTGAGCCGGTAAACGGGAAGCGATTCGGAGAGTACGCTTTAGAAACAGCCCATCTGTGCGTTGACCTATATAAATGGTACTATTTACCATCATCTGTTCACCGTATCCTCTTTCATGGAGAAGCAATAATTTCTCATTTCAAGATACCGATTGGACAGCTATCCGAGGAAGCAGGAGAAGCCCGAAATAAGGAGTTCAGGAGGTGCCGAGAAAATCATTCACGAAAATTCGATCGACTCGCAGCAAATAGAGACATCTTAAATTTTATGCTTATTTCATCAGACCCCCTTATTTCTAACATGAGACCACCTTTAGTCGCCACAAAGAAAAAGGCCTCGCTTAAACCAGAAGCCCTGTCTCTCCTCGCCTAGATATTCAATTTTAAGTTAATTTCGTGCAATTGAAAATTTTATTTCTATTTAATTATTTTTTTTTTTTTTTTTTAAATTCAGAGATGGTAATCGATAGTTTGTTGTTCCACCTTTCATAATCTTTTTTTTTGTTCAAATCTTTTTTGAAGGAACACTAATTTTTTTCGTTTTTTAATTATTGTTGTTGTTTTTGTTGTTATTGTTGCTGATTTTGTATTTTTGTAAGTGTTCTGAAGATTATAATCAGTCACAAACTTTCACTTAAAGCCCGAATGAATTGTTATCTTTTCCACCTTTCAGAATCTTTTTTTTGTTCAAATCTTTTTTGAAGGAACACTAATTTTTTTCGTTTTTTAATTATTGTTGTTGTTTTTGTTGTTATTGTTGCTGATTTTGTATTTTTGTAAGTGTTCTGAAGATTATAATCAGTCGCAAACTTTCACTTAAAGCCCGAATGAATTGTTATCTTTTCCACCTTTCAGAATCTTTTTTTTGTTCAAATCTTTTTTGAAGGAACACTAATTTTTTTCGTTTTTTAATTATTGTTGTTGTTTTTGTTGTTATTGTTGCTGATTTTGTATTTTTGTAAGTGTTCTGAAGATTATAATCAGTCACAAACTTTCACTTAAAGCCCGAATGAATTGTTATCTTTTCCACCTTTCAGAATCTTTTTTTTGTTCAAATCTTTTTTGAAGGAACACTAATTTTTTTCGTTTTTTAATTATTGTTGTTGTTTTTGTTGTTATTGTTGCTGATTTTGTATTTTTGTAAGTGTTCTGAAGATTATGATCAGTCACAAACTTTCACTTAAAGTCCAAATGAATATTTCTATTTTTGGTTCATTGTTTTTTTCCATTTTTTTTTTTTTTTTTTTTTTTTTTTTTTTTTTTTTTTTTTTTTTTTTTTTTTACCGTTAGGTTAGGTTGTAAGTAGTATGTAAGTAGTGCAAAAGTTGAGTATATACTTAGGAAATTCTTACTTAAAAAGGCAGTGATAATATAGGAGGAAACTTGTATTAGTTGTATATCTGTCTTCACTTGCATTGATCATAAGATTGTCTCCCCCCCCCTCCCACACAATTATTTGAACCCATGTAATCTGAAAAGTGTCTATAAACTAGTTTTAAGCCTTAGGCAACAACAGTAGCTCAAACCACAACGTATCTAATATTTTGTTCACACGCAAAAATTCGCAGAAAATAGTAGTTTTTATTAACCTCTTCTTAGATTGAAAATGCGACATTTACAGACACGGTAATAATTTTAGGCCCTTGAAAGTAACAAAATCGAAATCCTCGTAAAAAATTGAGTAGGTTTCATGTGTCTTTCACTGGTTATCGCTACATTTAAGAGTCACACAACCAAATGTCCGATGCTCCCCATTGACTCGATCCACCGTGCTACGTCCGCCGATCGGAAGGAGGCTTCCAAACTTTACGGTCACTACCGGGATTCGAACCCGAGACCTCCCGACTCCAAGTCCGATGACCTATCCGTTACACCACCCCGATTAGATGTGTTTATCTGACGAAAATCCGGTAGATAAGTTTGTGAAAAGAGAATATGGTTACTTTAAGTCTGATTTGCATGAAAATTGGTAATGGAAGGTATTTTTGGTCGAGGAATCTGATTCTGCATTCAGATTTTTGGTATTTAAAAAACTTGAAGAGATAAAATCAATTTGTTACTGGGTGCAACAGAGTGAGTCTCCCTTTCTTCAAATTTTGAACGGTCGCGGAACTTGAAGTTTGATCGGTCTTTGAATCTATATAATGTCACGGAAATCAAATTATCCACGTGGAACATTTTACCAGGGATGCTATCTGTTTTCCAAACACATTTAAAAAAAGAGTACGAAAGTGCCGTATTTGTTGTTTAGGTAGTGCCTTTTTTACCATACAGCATACCAAATAAAAGCTTCTTTAACTTATTGTAAGTGCGGCGGTGTCAATTGTAAAGTGTCTCAATGTTTAGTTAAAAAAAAAAAAACACATTTATTTCCTTATATGGACATTATTCATTTAAATTTTATAAGCGGATACAAAGAAATACGGCCAAGGTATGCAATGCACAGCTTCTATTCAACTCATGTATTAGGTGTGTGTTGCATATATTGCATATCCTGGCCAGGTTTCTTTTTCCCCGCTATAGTACGATCCCTATACATAGGTGAAATACATCCACAGGTGTATCATATGTGTCAGAATAAATATACTGTATACAGTTTCTACAATACACACTTGATTAAAATAAAATAAAATATAGGATTAATTTTTATTTAGTATTGTACTTTTTTCAAGTCCGTGTTGTCTAAATACTATATTTCTAATTCTTTATCTATATGGAAAAGTCAGTTTTGAGCTATAAATGGGGGTAAATAATTTGTAAACATCCTGGACGTTTTAAATCGTCAACATAGCCATGTTCCAGTTTTGTGAAACTTGAGAAAGTCAAAACCTAGACTGTAAGTTGAGACATACTTAGCAACTGTATGTTCCACATCATGATATTTGCGAGTTATAACAAAAAGTTTACCGGACAGCACTAAAAAATTAATGGCCACCAACAAAGTTCCTTTCATCCGTAAGCTATTTACTGGTCATCAACAAAACTTATTTGGCCACGAACAAACTTTTGTTGGTGCCAATACTTCTTGTGACCGATCATCAAAAATTCTGTTGACTGCCAGCAAAATTTTTACTGGTCGGTCACAAGAAGTATTGGCACCAACAAAACTCTGTTGGCGCCAATGCTTCTTATGACCGACCATCAAAAATTCTGTTGGCTGCCAGCACAATTTTTACTGATCGGTCACAAAAAGTATTGGCACCAACAACATTTTGTTGACCACCAACAATCTTCTTCTGGCACCAACAGAATTTTACTGGCAGTCAGTAAAATTCTGTTGGTGCCAGTAGAATTTTGTTGGTGGTCAACAAAAAATTTTTACTAGGGTTGGCACTCACATTCACCTCTTCTTCGCTGAAACCATCCCTATTATTATTAGAATGTATAATTACTGAACATATTCGTAGGAAGAAATTATAAGTGCGTTGTGCTATAATCACGAGTTTCGATCAGAAAGAGGGTCATTTCATGTTTTTCTTCAGAGAGTAAACAAGATTCGCAATTGCATTGAGAGCTAGCGTGGTCAATGCTGATAAGAGTCGGCTTCTGATTGGCTGGAAATGGAAGGAAATGCGTGGTTCCAAACTTTCTTCGGCCTTCTGGAAATTAACATGCGGTTTTTCACTAAGAGCATTTTCCTCTAAAATGAGGAAGAACTGTACCGTGCCAAATTCTGTAAATCGATTTAGTAGAATTTTATCAACAAATTGATAGGTCATAATGGTGCCACTTTATTGCAAATTCGAAAATATTATCTCAGTTAAAAAGTGCAAATAAAAGTGTGTTACACGTCAAGTTTAAAAACACACTATTATTTGTACGTTTCAACTGACAAGGTCGAAAAAAATTGTACCCTCGCTTACAGCCAATCATAGGATAGCCCGAGTTTCCAATCCCTTATCTGCGTTGACCACGCAGGCCTTCTATTTAATTGCGAATCTTGTTTCCCTCTTTGCAAACTACAGATTCAGATCGCCTATGCTGTCACACTTTGTGATAGGACTTACAACATGTGTAAATAAAGCAGCTCTATCGCTTTAGCTCGTTGGTTTTTACCAAGGCGTGCCATTTGGAAACGTTCCTTTTTCCCCCATTGAAACACATTAGAAAGGTCGAAATGCCCGGTCATCGCCGATGACTGAAGTGTTCGACTTTTTTGGTGAATTTAAATGGAGAAAATACATTGTTGTCAAATTTCACGCTTCGCCACTGGTTAGACAGTCCACTCCAAACTTGCATCTGCAAGATGATTTCTCGATAGCAAAACTGTATACTTTGCAAAAACTAAAAAGTGCGTGTTAAAGGGTCATCATAGCGTTGTGGGTGGGACTTACAGTTAGCGAGATTTATCTCTATTCAGCCGAAGTTATTTTAAAGGTCTATAAAATAACACGTGTAGAATCTAGTGGAGGTCTATAGAATTTATAGAAGAGTAACTAACCTGCCGGCCGCGGCACAATGTCCCTTTGGGTAGTTCCTCATGAATGTTTGGGTTGTTTTTGACGCTTGCCCTATAATTTGGCGAAATATTGCAATCACATTGGTTTTGATTTCCTGCCTTCATAAAGTAAATTTTTTTTCCAGTATTCTCGTCTTCAGCATAATTATAAAAAGATGTGCACTCCCGCATACAACTGATATGCCCTTGAACGAGAAAAAACAGTTATTGAGATTTAAATACCATGATTTATAATTAGTGGTTATTTCATGAGAGCGAGAATGGGGCTCCTTCAAACTTTTGCTACAGGGGACTGGAGAGTTGATTATTGCATAAAAACCTGTAAAAATGACGATGAATACACCAAAAAATCACGAAATTCCAATGGCGGAGCCGGAGGGACGCAAGTATCATGATAGATTCCTATCAAAGTTACGACATGTATTTCCGTTGAGAAAGTGACAAATTACACAGGAATCTCCCATGATACCTGCGTTAAACCGTCATAACGATCTTGCCGTTATAACAGTTTTGAGAGTTTATTATTGAAATTTAGACTTTTTTAGTGTCGTTTTTCATGATTTTCGGTGGTCTTTACATCAGATTGGACTATTTATTTACGTGTAGCAAAAGTTTGCAAGAGCCCCATTGCACTTTTACCAGCATGTCGTTATTTGCTTATTCCAAAGGATAAAAAGGGAGACAGAGGATATGTCTCTCTCGGATTAATGGACTTATTTTGAGAAGGGGGGAAAATAAATTAAAGAAAACATGGAGCCGTTGCACACTTTTGCAAAAGGCAATTCAAAGGTTGTTTTATATGTAAAATCCTCCAAAAATAACGATGGTAGCACTGAAAACTTACAAAATCCACTCAGAAGCTCATAATCTAATTTTAAACGCATGACTGTAATGGTGTAGAATGTATATGACGTTGGGCACTAATAATGGGAAGATAATACCTTGTGACCAGCAGCGGCTCGTGCAATGTGGCAACAATGGATTTCCTCCATTTAAAACTGTGTAAAATAATCGATTACTTGGTGAGGCGTAGCGCCTCACCTAGTATCGATCTTTTTGCATACGTTTAAATGGTAAAAGTGCACGGTTGCCAGATTGCACGAGCCGCCACTGCTTGTGACTCCATCAAGAAGTGATTAATAAGATAGGACTTTTTTTTGGCACCGGTGTTATCAGATGTTGCGTACTATTGATTGGCTGTGAATTACTCCTCTATTGACTAGTTACTCTGTAAATCTTATTTAATTCCCAGCATAGGAAGAGTGACGAAATTATAAGATGGAAATCACCCATTGTTCGTGCCTCATCGCCTCGCGACAATTCGATCGCGCAGGTGAAAGCATTTAATGAGGTTATGAGTGGATTTCGAAAGTGTTAGTGCCACCATCGATAGTTTTGGATCGATATCGTATCTTAAAATCGTCTGTTGCAACAGTGTGCAACAGCTCTAATATTATCTACTGCATGCCGTGAAATATTTCCCACGTTTTAACACATGGAATGGGTCTATTTTCAAAGTTTTCCTGCAACATTATATGGAGGGAGGAATGCTTTCAATGTAAAACCCCTTGAAAATAATATTGCGCAGCATCAGACATTTTTATAGAAGCAGATTTCTTTTAGAAAACACAATCTCTACATTACCATTAATTCATGCATTCTGTGTATAAAGACTGGAAAAATATGAAACCAATGAATGAAAAACGAAGGACAAAAAACCAAGGTATTTAATTTCCGATTAAACAGTTTTGATGAGATAACTTTCTTTTGGCGTTATTGATACATTGAAAAAATGCTGTACTCACTTGGCTCTTGTTTTTTCGCCACTTTCGTCGTCCTTGGTGACCCTCCAATGGCTATTGGGCTATTTGGGTTCCCGTCAACATTGGAGCAAAGAAAAACGGAAATTAAATAAATTGCCAAAGCGGCGAAAACACCGAAATTGCTCATCGCGCTGAACGGATCGAATGAAGATGTCCTTAAAAAAAATAAAAAAATAAAAAAAAAAATTACAACGTACGGCTTATAATCCAGCGCAAAACTAAAATTTTTCTCGAAATCTCTCTAATTTATGTCTCTTGCTTTTTGATGAGCCTTGATTTGTATATTTTTAAGGGTTTTCCTCATTAATTTTTGGAACTAGAACGTGTTTCCTCCCATCACTAATGGACAGCAAATTTTTTTCTACACGTATGAATGTCATATTTCATCTTCATATTTATGTTTCATATTTTGTATTTTTTCTGATTTTTTGCGTATTTTTGGAGCGTCATAGGGTCCTCTAAATTCAGCATGCTCCGCGCGTGGACCTTCTTATTCAGGGCTGCCGTTTTGTGTATAATCAATGACATTTTTCAATTCACCGATGATTCCACCGGTTGAGAAAAGATTACACAGTTCAGTTCAGTGCATGACTGTAATAAACTAAAATAATCGCATCTGTAATCTTTTCTCAACCGGTGGAGTCGTCGATGGCTTTAAACAACTTGCGGATATTTTAATTGATCAACGGAGGAGTTCCACCGATTAAGAAAAAATTACAGATCAGAGTATTTTCGTGCATTATAGTCATACACTAAACTGAACTGTGTATAATCTTTTCTCAACCGGTGAAATCATCGGTGAATAGAAAAATAGCATTCATTATACGTAAAACGGCAGCCATGTTCTTATCACGCACCGTTCTGACGTCCAAAGCATTCGTTTCCGTTGTTGCAATATTTATTTATTCGAATATGTATGTCATTTGTTCCGTTTCGTTCGACTTTGCCCAAAAGCACTCGGGCATTTTCAATTTGCCCGGCCAAAGTAACCTAAATCACAAGTAAACCATCATTTCCCGATGTGTCAGTGCAATGCTATCTATGACCGGGCATATATGTATGCCTTTGTCCGACACGATAGGACATACAGACCGTCTCTGCCCTAATCCCGGTCTTTGCTCGTTTAACATATATAAATCTACTATGTATCTAGCACGAAACTAAGATTCTACATTAAATCACTCCCCATGTATCTTCTTCTCTTTTTAGTTCATCGGCCTTGATTTCGATGGAGTTTGGATGTTTTCCTTATTAATTCTTGAAAATGTAACGCGTACTCTCCCATAACTAATGGACATGTAGCAAATTTCTGTAAATGTCATATTTCATCTATCATATTTTGTTTATATTGTTTTTTTTTTTTTGTCTTCTTCTTTTTTTTGTATTTTTGGAGCGTTCCTCATCACGTGTTATGTAAAAGAACGCAAGAACACGACAGTGACGCAACGAAATTCCCAAAAAATCTTCATAAATCTAGAGGAAAATTCGAGGTTAAATATTATTTATTGAAGAGTTTAACCAACAGAGTCACCGGATGGGAATGCACCCTGAATTAATCTGCTGCGTATTTTAGCTACAGGAATATGGTAATGACTCTGAAGCGATCATCTTCCATTTGATTTGTATTGGACTCGATGGCCCCAAGTACTTAGTCGAAAGGTTACAACTAAATTTCTCATTTGATTACATTGAAAAACGACGTTCGCCGAAGCGCTCCTCTAAAGTTTTGCTACGGTATGGATAAGTATACTGTGACCGTGTTTGATGGGAACAAACTCAATATTAAACACGTTTATTTTAATACGCAAGGAAATCACCAGACTACCAGGGGACTACCAGCCATGGCTGCCGTTTTACGTATAATGAATGCTATTTTTCTATTCACCGATGATTTCACCGGTTGAGAAAAGATTATACACAGTACGTACTATTTAAGACTACCAGGGGGCTGGCTCTGCTCTTTTGAACGAGACGAGACGAGCTAGCGGGAATGGACCATCCATTCCCATTGTTTTAAACGGCGTCACCTGCCTGACAGATTTCGAGTCATTCGATGGAAGGTGGAGTTATTTTTCTGAAATGAACGACTCAAACACCTTCGAAACTATCATGTGACGCCGTTTAAATCAATTGGAATGATCAATTCCAACTATCTCGTCTCGTCCAAAAGATCATAATTAGCCTATATGGGGACATTTGCTTTTTTTTTTTAACATTGCGTTTTGCTTCTGTATGGATAAGATTACTGTGAACATGGTATTTGATACAGAATTAAATACGTATTATATACATAAGAAAATTTCATTTAAAATAAATATTATGTATTGATTTGAGTAAGGATTATTACCGCCTTCCCTCATTTTAGAGCATGAGTGTCATGCTCTATTGAAATCGTTTCTACAAGGTCAATAATGCTTTTCTTATAGGAACGGCATGGTTCGGGGGTCCGCTCGGGGGATCGCTTGGTTTCAGTATCGAGAACGGGTCCTCGAGGACCGATTGACCCATGTGATTCCGCCAATCCGGTGTCCTCCCAATTTGTCGCTTTTTCTTTGTGGCGGGAGTTTTTGGCCAAGATTGAGGTTAAGCATTTTTGGGAATGTAATTACGTTACTAATTTGGATCAGACTTCAACGAAATTTTCTGTATGAGATATTGGGGTTTTATATCAGAGGATTGTGTCCATGTTTCGTGTATTCTGCGATTTAAAATGCATTTAGATGATTTCAAATTTCCAATCCTGTTCTTGTTGATGTTTCGGTCCGCTAAAAGAGTTATCGTTTGGGGAACGCGATCGGCGTTGCGTTTTAAGGTGAATCCTCAGCGACCTGTAGTAAGATTCTCATCCGCTAGATAACGCCACTGTTCCGCGGTCCAGAAACCATGCTTTTTCCGCCTTTAATCGTTGATTGCGAGAGCTAGAGTTAACTTTTCGAAAATGTAAGAACGTTGCGTTCTAGATCAAATCCTAAGGAAAATTTTAAGACCATTCCGAGCCATGGACGAAGATATAACTAAGGACTGCCGACTTCCTATCTCCGCCCGTGTTAAAACCTGTTAGCGGGTTTTCGAGCGCGACCGCAGCGCTCCAAGCAGCAGTAAGGGTCAACTAAAAGCGAACCGCTGCAGCGGTGGCCGCTCCGGCTCCCTTTCTCCCATGCCTTCCCGCAAATGTATACCGTGTAGGTAATTTGAATCACGATTGAACGAAGGGAACAAATGATCAGCGAATTAAAAGGAAGCAAAATCCGCTAAAAAGCAAACGTCTGGAGTATTTCTTGAAAGATTCCTGAATTGTCGAAAATGATTAATCAAGGACTGAAATACTATACATCACAGTTAACCTCAAAACGGAATCAAACAAGAAAGAGTACATAGACATTTGTTTTATTAGTAGAGATCAGGCGACTCTTTTAATTTGCTGATGATTTCTGTTACCTTGTCCAAAGTTGATTCTGAATTTCCCTTGCTTTCGATCTTCCATTGAGATACTGAGTTATCTGATCCTCTTGGGTCGCCGACAACAGTTGACAGCCATGCCATAACAGACCAACTCCAACAACGGTTTTAGCAGTAGCACAGCATGTGAGCATGGACACATCGCCAGGATCGCTCACTTGAAAGAGTAGTTCAGCTGACCGCTGCTTGGAGCGCTGGGGTCGAGAGCAAAACAGGACTAACAACAGTCGGCAGTCCTCATGGTTTTGCGACGACCTCCCGTCCCCTTTGCCCTCCCCACGAACTACTGCACCTACGCCTACAACAGTTGCTTGCCGCGTTGTGCAGATTGCATGAATGATGTGTGTCCATCTACTTCATCCCAATTTCACAGCCATCACGGATGCCACGCCCGCCACGGGTCTTCTACCTGGTTTTATGCGACATCGGTCATCGTGGCCCAGTGTTACATGGTAATCAGCGGCGGATTCGGGAAAGGCACGCCCCCCCCCCCCCCCAACTCACGGTAGCCTTTGCCTTTTTTCAACAGAAAAAATCCCATAAATTCCTCCCTGCAAATTTGAAAATTCATAGGCGTGAAGCCCTCCCCCCCCTAAAAGAATTTTCTGGATCCGCCATTGGTAGTAATTTTTGCGGCACACTACGCCGGATTCCCGTGCGCTTTCCCACACTTACCTTTCTCCCTTATCTGTCAATGGGCGCTCCCCGAGGGGCGGCGCGGCGCCCCCCCCCCCCTAATTCAGAAAAATCAAAACTTTACAATAAAAAAGAATCGGAACATTCGAAGATCAAATAATAACGAAATGAGTAAGAGTTAACAAACTTTATTCTTGGTTTACTTTACAATTTTAATTAGGGGCGTAATTTAGGGGGGGCAGGGCGGGAAGTAGCCCCCCCCTAAGCAGTGGTGCCCAACCACCCCTTGCCACTATACAGCTCGCCCCCCAGTTTCAGGATTCCTCTCCCCCCCCCCAGATCTAGACCTCCCCCTGATTTTTACCCCACCCCCTCCTGATTCAGACGACATCATCCTTCCCACCCGTCATCTCCCTCGCCGAAAGAAGTTTTAAAATCTACTAGTATGAACGTGTCTACATTGGCAACTACCGTTGGCAACGAGAATTTTGCGAACTTCCTTGAAAATTCAGAATCCTCTGGTCGATAATTACATGAATAGAGAATGTATAGGCAAGAGTTTTGGTTTTGTTAATTTAAATAGGTTAACTCTTAGAATTCATTAGGACAATGAAAATAAAGAAGGAATAGTTGTACTTAGCTTTTTACTATTTCTATCATCTGATGCTGTCATTTTATTCATAATATCAAACACGTCAAAAATAGAATTACTTTTGATACAACTACATGCTAAAATCACTTACAATTTCTACCATTTGGAAGGATAATTGATTTATTTTCTATTTTGGGCGGAAGTGGGGGGGGGGGGGGTTCTCTAGACTTGCCCGTCTCTAGGTGGTGTCCCCTAGACCTTCCATTGACATTCAAAAAGTTGCCCCTCCGGGCAATTGTTTTGCGGGTGCCCATGTCTTTGTCCATGGTCTCTGAACCAGAAATTGAACGTTCTTCCGGTCTGTGGTTGCCTTCTTTTCTCATAAGTTTAGACACGGCCACCCTGTAAACCCCACAACAAGTTAAAAGTCCGCAATCCGCACCCTCGACCCGCAGCCACTATCAAAAGTAAATTGCCGGTTGACTTGCAGGTACTCTCCTCCTCCTCCCCCAACTTAGATTAGACACAAATATAAAATTAAATTAAAAAAAAAATAAAAAAAAGGTGAAAAATAGAATGAATGCCCCAGCAAAGGGCCCCCTCCACAGTTTTCCAAGAGAGGGAGCGACCCCCTTGCCAGCGTAACTCCGAAAAAATAATTCCAACTGGGGTCCAAGTAACTCAAGTAAGGTCTCAAAATGAAATCAGATGGATCCAAAATTTTAACGGTGAGTACCGGTAAGCTTACTCTTTTGATCGGTCCAAACCAAATTGCGATACATCGATTTACTCTCGAGATATCGATTTTTCAAAGGCGCGCGGTATAGGGTCAGAAATCTAAGATTCTCTAAAATCCGCGAATTTCGACTCTCATGGACCTAGCATGCGCCGTGAGAAGTCATATGTGAGTTTTTTGAGTTCACATGAAGTTCATTAAGGGCTCTGACAAATGTCGGACCGATAAAGTCTATATCGGGGGGGGGGGGGGGCGTGGCCCCAACTCCAGCGTAAGTCTCACGTACAATGTCTAACTGCGGCCGCGGGAGGTCCCATAAGATCCGTTTAAAAACTTGGATGGATCTGAATTTTTTTCAAGAATTATCTAAAAGCTGAAGCTACCGCCCAATCCAAACCGCAGTGCGCAATCCATCGATTCGTTCTCGAGATATCGATTTTTCAAAGGCGCGCGGTCTTGTCAGATCGACCTTAGAGGGGCGCTGGAGGCTGGAAAAAGGCGAATTTCGTCTCTCACGAACCAGTCGTGTGCCGTATTATATCGGTTCCGCTTTTTTTCGGGTCCCAATGATGTCCCGAGAGGGCCCAATGCAGTTTCGAGCCAAAAAATATCATCTTAGGAGGGGAACTACTCCCCGTTTCAGCGTAACTCTGACAAGAAATGTCTAACTGCGGCCGCGAGAGGTCCTGTAAGGTCATTAAATAAACTCGGATGGATCTGAAATTTTCGAGGTTGTCAGTCACAAGCAAGCGCTTTCGACCGGTGCAAACCGAATTGCAATACATCAATTCACTATCGAGATATCGATTTTTCAAAGGCGCACGGTCTTGTCAGATCGAACATTGAAATAAGCTGTGGATACTCTGTATCCGCGAATTTCGTCTCTCATGGACCGTTTAAGCTCCCTTAAAAATCGAATGAGCTTTTTTCAAGTTCATATTACGTTCCTTAAGGGCCTTGATGAGTGTCGGATGACATTTGATCAATATTAACATTCATTTTTTAATCTGAGACAAAAAGAGCTGAAACCATAAAGACGAAGAATTTCCATCGTGATGACTTTGGTTCAAGCGAGGAAAATTCTATAGAAGTCCCAAATAACTAGACTAGACTTTCCGGCTTGCTAGGATTGGTATTAAGAATTTCCTTCCTGATGACTTTGGTTCAGGCGAGAGAAATCTAAAAAAGTCCCAAATAACTAAACTAGACTTTGCGGCTTGCTAGGATTGGTATTGCGTCATCCGATTTTAAAGGAACTATCACTATCGAAATCGATTTTCAAAACCACAGTATTCACCTCGCCTCGTGAACAACTGTTTCAACACGCTATAAGTAAATTTTCATTCCCACTTTGACCTATCAAGTTATTTTTACAGCGATCACTGTTATACAAACACAAATGCAGCGTTGCGATTGACTTTGTCGCAGTTTTGTACTATCAATATGGAACTCCACACTTACAATGATTTACGGCCGACACTCATGCTCTCTTTGCTAACACTGTTCCAGTGTTGCAAGTTCCAACTTGTTTTTTTTTTTTTTTTTTTTTTTTTTTTTTTTTTTTTTTTTTTTAATATTTTTGGCTGGCAATAAGTCCAAAAAATGTGCATTGAAAAAGAATTTCAATTTTCCATTGTGTATTCTTGCCCTTGAAGTAGGACGTAGTTAAAATCTATCATATCATGTCAAAAATGTTAAAAAGTTGATCCTTAAGGATGAATATATTGTATCTTAAATACTAGATATACCTTCCATAGTGTTTGCATCTCTCACCAGTCTCGAACAACGTCCTTAGAAAAAAATTCCTACTAGAAATGTCACGTGGGAGCCCATAAAAAATCCCCGGGTTCGTATGTGAATTTGGTCACGGGTAGTCGGGTACACATTAGAAATAGAACGACCATTCCCATAGGAACCCATGGGTATCCACGAATTTTCAAGACTGTACCCATGGGTTCCCATGGGCATGGTCGTGGGTTTTCCCATGTGTGCCCGGGACCAAATTCACATGGGAGCCCCTAGGAACTATTTCATGGGTTCCCATGTGACATTTCTACTAGGGATCAATTTACATTCGCGCGAGTTCTCGCGGTTGATGATATTTTATAGAAGCCTGAAAAATCAATATTTATTGTTATGACCCAACGGAATGTGTAAAAATTTCTATCCCCTAGATGCTCATGAGGTGGAAAATATTATTTTGATGAGAGATGCTTGGGGAGTTTAACAATTACATCCAGCCAGGTGAGCATTTGAGTCAAAGTTATGAAGCAAAACCTACAGTTATTAAATATTTATTAAATACATATTCAATACGGCTATCAACACATATTGAATGTGGATTCAATACATATTAAATGCTGGCATATCTAGTATATGTTGGAGGGATGCTTTTGTTGAAATTCGATTCGACAACGAAGTCGAATTTCGAGAAACGGATTTCACCATCGTTCATGTCTCACTTTCCTCAATCGATTTCCATGCTTCAATCAATCTAAGATCCCCTTTATGTAATCACTAGCACATCCATTTGATTTTCACTGAGCTGAGAATAGAAGCAAAATATTTTTTTTGACAATGTAAAAAACAAAAATCGGAAAGGGTAAACTATGCAAATGAGACGAAATTTCTTAATAATCAGAATTTTCTAAAATTGTATTTTTCATTACTTTTCTCTAAATTGTAAGAGCTAAATTTCTCGTAAGAAAACAAAATTACTTCATTACTTTATTTATCTAAATAAAAGAAGTCTAAAATAACAACAAACAGGACTAATTTGCGGAAAGAAATGGGCTGAAATTTTAGGAATTATACTATACTCAGTGAGATGTATTCAACATATTTCCCGAAACACAGACAGGAGACGTAGAAGTATCCATCACCCGCACCGCGTTGCTATTACTAAAAGAAAGACATAATTTTATCACACTACCATCTCCTCAGAAATATAGGTAAAATATGCTCACATGTAAGATGTATAACTTAATCATTGATAAACACCACTAAATCCAAAATTACTTTATTTTTCTGTAAAGTATAGACTAATCACCCAGTTACTTCGCCGGCTCAGCTGCCCCCGCTATATTAATTAATGATGATCTTTTAAGGTATAGCTGTAGCTCTACTCCATTGACTGCAGTTGTTTTTTTTTCATTTCGACCATCTTCCATCTTGATACCTAAGTTGTGCTTTGCTTTAGGCGATAGTAAAGATAAGTCTGAGAAGAGCTTCCACATCGCAAAACGTGGCAGGTCCGATCTTTTCTCGGAGAGGTAGTTTTTAAACTCACGTGATATTTCGCAATTGCAAATGACACTCATTGCGCAGTGGCCAACTTTGGGATCAAGATTGTTACGTTCCATAAACTTCTTGAATTTATAACTGGTGTGGCATTCACATTCATCTCTTTTTCGCTGCAACAGTATTGTCATTAGAACTTAATTACTGAACATATTCGTAGAAAAAAAACATACATGCGTTTCACTGAACCAAGAGGGTTTGTCAATATTCAGAAAGAGAGTGTTCTATTTTTCTTTCGCCTCATTCTCATTGAGATAGAGTCAGTCATGGAATGAGGTTTTACTCGGCATGCTCTCAGGTTGAATGCGAAATATTGATTCCATTCCTCTATCAAACGATTGTGCCCAGAATGGGTCTGTTGCGAACTTTTGGTACAGCGTAGTGGATGGGCATTTTCTATGTAAAGTCACTTGAAAATAACAAGGACAACGCCAGACAGGTCTAAAATTGACTCACAACCCTAATAAATGCGTTTAACAAAATTCCAAGCTGATGAACGAGTAATGAGTATCCAATTGAAGCTTTGAAGCATTTAATGTATCACTTTTCTCCGCATTGGAAATATTATCTCACTGACTAATTTGTTTGCTGTCCACCGAATCCAAATTTGATACTAACTTCAATTATCATCCTTGGAACTCTTGTGTGTTATCGTTTCATTTTGATAATTTTTCTACACAAATATCGGTCTCCGTACTTTTCACAACATTTTGAGAGGAATTGGGGATTTTAAGACGAAACACTTCGAACAGCCACCATCAGTGTTTGCTGTTTATTTGTTTTTGACGTCAGCTGTGATGACAGTCGGTCATGATTATTTGAATATGCCGCGCTAACCCCGATAAATATCGTAAAAACTATCGTGAAAAATCCGTGTCTCCGGATTATTTCTTTTTCTTCTCCAATCGCAATTAGAAAAATGTTTTGCTTATAACATTGCATAATGAATTTGGAATCATAAAAAGGAATGTCAAGTTATGCTTATAGTATAACTTTTAGGTTAATGGTTGATACCATTAACAAAAAAAGTAAAAAGTCGTACAATTTGGAGAAAAGAAACAACATGCAACTGCACGTTAGGGAAACAAATGGATTCAAATAGAATTTCCTGGCTGCTTTCCCGTCACTTTCTCGGATATAAGTACCGTTTCTTTAATTCGGTGAGCTATTCTTAAGAATGACAAGCCGGCAGCACCAGTACATGTCAGGCCCGGAGCCAGAGGGAGGCCTGGGGACTTGGTCCCCTCCTGGCACTTCAGCAGGCTTTCTAGTACTTAAGTTTAACTTTTAAACATTTAACCTGAGTTATTTTTTTAGTTCTTTTGTCCTATAGTAGGATCTTATTAATCAAAATTTTAAAATCCAACAGTAATACTGATAAATTAGAAACTGAATATTTTAGGTTTCTGACGTTTAAAGTGCTTAAAATTGTGTTCTAGAGTGGTCGAGTTTTCCAAATTTGCTGGGAGAGGATCCCTAGACCCTCCTACCTTTAGGTATATGTCACTAAAACCCCTCGATTAAGGGAAATTCTACACAGCCTTCCCTCAATTTCAAGTCAGTCTACGATACTGAAACAGAAAACTAATTTTACAGATTGCGTCAAATGACGTTTCGTTCAAAATTGCAACATTTTCAAAACGTTCTAAAATCCGAGGGAAATTCTCTAGAGCCCTCACCTCTGCACTTTCGCGCTGATTTGTGGGGTGGCAACTTTTTCGGAAAAGGGTTTGACAGAAGGGGGGAAATAATGGTCGTAACCTCTTAAGTTCCCCTTTTCTAAATATAGGATAACTCAAGAAAAGTGAGAAGAAAAAAAACGGAAAGGTAATCGCATTAATTATCCAAGCTCTTCATCTTGTATCGGTGCCTTCCTTCCTTAAATTTCACTTGCCTCCACCCCCCGGTAGTCTCGAGCTTGCTGCGGGCCTGGCCCATGTACTGAAAAACGTGCCTAATTTTTTTTTTAATAAAAAACAATCCAATTTGTAATTTTTACCCAACGAAGGAAGCTTTCTTTTAAATTAATTTACAATAGGTATGTATATGCAACGAACACTTCCTCACACTTTATTTTTCTCCACCGCGTTCCACCGTTAAACTAAGGCTGTTGATGTCAGCCTTCTAAACATTCATATGTTTTGATTTTTCAAACTTTAAAAAATGAAGAAATTAGTGGATTAACGTGGTCTTCAACATAAATAAAAGTACCTACATACATAGTTTCAGAAATGAAGGTTCGGTTGTTCTTTATTCTATCAAAGTTGTTCAACTCAATCCTCTCCGGACACGATAACATTACATTGTGGAGGGTTTGGTTGTTATTATACATTGCACCGAAAAATGCTTTAAAACCAAAATTTAAGTTTCACGTGACCTCCTTTGTGTTTTGATAGAGTTCTATTACAAGAGGGTCATCCGGAAAGTAAGTTTCCCCATTTTTTTTCTCAACAGTTAATGAAGCTAACGAAAATCCAAAATCAAGGTCAGAACCGTCATAAACTAACAAACGCAGTGCTTTTTTTAAATTAAAATCGAAGAAATAATCACGTCAAAATCTAAGATTTTTTGATCGCATGTCTTGAAATTTCCGTCCACCTCCGATCCGATGCGTGTACATTTGATTGACCAAGTTTAAAAGCAATCGTTGCAATCAAAAACGAAATAAACTGTAGGGAACACCCTACGAACACTTTCTCCCTCCATTTTTATCTGGGGGGGTCGAAAGACTCCCAGACCCCCTTAAGAATTCTGGGGGAGACCCCCAGACCGCCCTCTAGTATTTTGGGGGAGACCCCCAGACCCCCCTCTAGTATTCTGGGGGAGACCCCCAGACCCCCCTTTATAATTCTGGGGGAGACCCCCATCAGACCCCCCTTTAGATATCTGGAGGAGACCCCCAACCCCCTTTAGAATTCTGGGAGAGACTCCTAGACTCCCATCAAATTTAAAATATTTTCACCTCTGGACATAATTCCGCCTTCAATTTGAAGTGTTTGCGATTTTGCAGAGAATCTGTACGAATAGTTGCCTACTTCATCCTTTGAAGGATGGGTTTTGAACTGTGGATCTTCAAAAGAATTTTTTAGTTTGGTTGATTAAACCCATGTTCTTTGTTTGTAGATTGTGTACACCAAATGTCAACAAAATTCATCCATCCATTTTCTTTATAAGTTTAATTTTCTTTGGATATTTTTTTTTTTTTTTGGGGGTTTATTGATGGAACAGCTATTTTGCCTTTAAACAGTCTCAGATTTAAGGGTTGTGTATTATAGTTTTACATTGAAAAGAAATCCCTGCCTAGGTTGGTTGCAAACTTTTTGTTGCAATTTTCATCAAACATAATTGAGTCATAATTGAATTTCTTATTCCAAGTATTACGATTGTTTTTAGGCGCACCGTAGGTACTACGTGCGCCTATTGAAATCGGTCTGCTACTCAATACAGTATACTACGCCCCCTTGTGGTCAAATGGCAAAATGAGCTTTTTTGATGTCGTGATTTTTAGGTTGTTTCCTGTTTTTTTTTAATGCCAATTTCATTTGAAAAGTTAATGTTTTCCCAATCACGACTGAATTTCGAGTGTGTTGGAAGTAATTAGATGTTCATTGATTCACGTTTTCTTAAAGTTATTCTACTTCAAAAATTTTTACTAACCTCACTTTCTGATTAGTGATGATTTCAAATTGTCCCGGTATTTATTCTAGGTGATCAAGTGAACCAATCATTTGCCGTTCTGAGTGATTGTTTTTTTTTTTCATGTAAATGTAATTATTATAATTAATTATAGCGTTTGGTCAAACGCAAAACGGAGAGTCCAAGCAGCAAGACTTTCACTATCTCAATGCTCAGAATTCTTATTTATCTTTGGTTGAACTGATGACTGTTCAGTGTTCACTTTTAATATTTAAATATTTTTAACGCTAATGATCAGAATTAGAGACTGATTAGGTGTTTTGAGGTTGATCAGTCATGCCTAAAAGTTTCGCACTTAGACTTTTGTAGTAAATTGAGTTTGCGCCTCACAATTTGGTTAAAAGTAAGTTAGCGTCTTTTATGCTGAAATATGAGTCAGCGATCCATTTCTTTCTGAAAATTGTGTTAGCGAGTCAATTTCTTCTGATGGCGCAGAGATTTTCAAGGTATTTTGTTACGATAGTGGGCCTCTCACAACAAAGTCAATCATGATTTAGTCAAAGTAATGGCCTCTCATCATGTCTAATACCATCCATAAGAACATCCTTCCATCATATTTTCGTATTTCTTAACCCTCTCTGACTTAGAGAGATTTAGGTAAAAAAATTCTGTGGCGTCTGTCCGTCAGTCCGTTTGTCCGTCACTCCGTACCTAGGCATAACTATTGAACCATTGATCCTTATGCATCCATATTTTGCACAGTTGTTGCGTTTTAGATTCCCCAGAGGCACTTTTGTTGTTTTTTTGAAATTTTGACTTTTCGGGTAGTTATGGGGAAAAAATGATTTTCATTAAAATCAATGGTAAAATGGATAAAAATGAATAAAAATGGAATAATTCAAGTTTGGCTCAATCAATTTTGATGAAAGTTAGCAAAAAAAAATCTATTTTCAGCCTACTATAGAATAAACCACTTATAGTTCCTATATTCATTCCTCAAAACTGATTAAAAATCAAAATAAACGCGCTCGAGCCAAAAAATAGAATTATCGTGAGAAATCAATCTTAAAACTTGGAGTCAATCAATAATGGCTCCATGAATTTTGATAAAACTTTGTACACACTATCTTATCAATAAACTTAAATATTTTCCTCTCTGCGTCACCAAAAACAACCAATAAAACCATTTCAAGAGGTAATATAGGTGCGATTGAGCAAAAAAGTTGGGAATATGAGCAAATAAAAATATAATCCTATTATTTGGGATGGTTCAGGTTTGGTTCAATCAATTTGGATGAAAGTTAGCAAAAAAAATCTACATTCAGCCTACTATAAAATAAACCACTCATAGTTACAATATTCAACCCTCAAAACCGTTTAAAAATCAAAATAGGTGCGCTCGAACCAAAAAATGGAATTATCGTGAGAAATTAAGTAATCTTAAAACTTGGAGTCAATCAATAATGGCTGGATGAATTTTCATGAAACTTTTTACACACAATCTGCTATCAAAGTACTAACATACTTTCCTCTCTGTGTCACCAAAAACAACCAATAAAACCATTTCAAGAGGTAATATAGGTGCGATTGAGCAAAAAAATTTTGGGGAAAATGAGCAAATAAAAATATAATCCTATTATTTGGGATGGTTCAGGTTTGGTTCAATCAATTTGGATGAAAGTTAGCAAAAAAAAATCTACATTCAGCCTACTATAAAATAAACTACTCATAGTTACAATATTCAACCCTCAAAACCGTCTAAAAAATCAAAATAGGTGCGCTCGAGCCAAAAAGTGGAATTATCGTGAGAAATTAAGTAATCTTAAAACTTGGAATCAATCAATAATGGCTGGATGAATTTTCATGAAACTTTTTACACACAATCTACTATCAAAGTACTAACATACTTTCCTCTCTTGATCACCATAAACAACCGATTAGACCTTTTCAAGAGGCAATATAGGTGCGATTGAGAAAAAAATATGGGTATATAAGCAAATAAAAACATAATCTTATTATTTCGGATAATTCCTGTTTGGTCCAATGAATTTTGACAAAATCTGGCAAATAAAATCTACAATTGGTTTACAAAAGAAAGTAGCCCTTACAGTTACAATATACAACCCTTAAGAGAGTTAAAAAAATCAAAATAGGGTGTTTGTCCAAAAAAAAGAAAAAATGAAAGTGAGGAATTAATTTTAAACTTTGAGTTAATCATTAATGGGATGGATTTTGACAAAACTTTTCACAAAAATAATGTGTTAAAAAAATACACTAAACACTGCACTGTGTGCACTAAAATATTTTTCTGGTACAGTCCTCATAAAAACCTTAAGACCGTTTTGAGGGGCAATATAGGTACAATCGAGCAAAAATCTTTTGAAACTATAATTGTAAGCAAATATGAAGACAAACATAATGATTGGAATAAGTTATTCAAGTATGACTCAATTAAGTTCGATGAAAATTGCATCAAAACGTTTGCAACCAGCCTAGGCAGAAATTTCTTTCCAATGAATTACTACAATATACAACCTTTAAGTCTAAAGCTGTTTAAAAGCAATATAGGTTTCATCACACCAAAAATAGAATATTCAAGGAAAATTAATTTTATAAAGAGAAGTCAATCAAAAATGGCTGAATGAATTTTGTTGAAATTTTGTTTGCGCAATCTACGACTTACTTAAGTACATCTTTGGAGGGGGGTTAATCTATTAAACAAAAAAATTATTTTGAAGATCCACAGTTTGAAAGAAGAAACCAAACATAGTACTCAATGGAGGAAATGCAAGAATCAGTACATTTCGACCTGCTAGGTATGAAAACTAAGGGAAAAAGAAACTCCCAAAAATAGAACAAAGAGCAAATATAATGAATGCAGCTCAAAGAATAAAAACTTATTGGAATCTGGAATTACTCTAGACCCTGTTATAAGCAACATCAGATTAAGGCTCTCAATTAGCCTTCAAATAACAAAATAGGCAACTACTCCTACAGCTTCTCTACAAAATTGCAAACTCTTCGGATTGAAGGCAGAGTTATGTCCGGGGGTGAAAATATTTGAAATTTGGGGGGGGATCTCCCCCAGAATTCTTTAGGGGGTTAGGGGGTCTCCTCCAGAATTCTTTAGTGGTGGGGGGAGGGGGGTCTGGGGGTCTTCCTCAGATAAAAATGGTGTGAGAAAGTGTTCGTAGGGTATTCCCTACAGTTTATTTTTTATCATTTCGAGATTTGATTGACGTATTTCGGCCATTGTGCGCGGATCGAATGCCTGTCACCAGTCGTGGGACGTCATGGGGACATTTAGGAGAGATGTCTTTTGACTCACTGTAACTTCTTCATCTTTTCTTACGTTTTGCCATGGCGTTCTTTGTTTTACTTGGCATCACACTTCACGTTCAAATTTTTTACCGGGCAACCAAAGAACGGTGCCAGCTAATGGAATATGGCAACATTGTTTTTCTCTACTTTAACACATCATGAAAAATAATCGATTCTTGGCGAGGCCAGTCGCCTACCCAAAAATCGATCATTTTACATATAAAATCAATAGAGACAAAAACAGTGTTGCCAAATTGATAGAGCCGTCACTGCCAGTTAACCTGCAGACCAATTTTTGCATGGAAATAATGCCTTCAGTGGACTCCAAGATTACTTTCAAGAGACTGCGAGAAACATTTCCGGTCTCATGAGCATCTTGGAGCTGATCTAATCTGTTAAGAGCGTTGAGGTCTGACTGGCTGGACTAATAACCAATGACTCGGCATGGTCCGATTTCTTCTTACTACTGATCACTTTTTCATTTCTCTATTTTGCGGGACATACTATATTGTTGACTACCTTTTTACTAAGGGGGGTTCAAAATTGTTTTATGAGTATTTGATTTTTTATTACGTGCGTTTAGTGATGTGCAGTGGGAAATTCGAAGGAATTGTTCTATGATTGTCCGGAGTGGTCCTACCGCCCCCCCCCCCCCACTCACCGCTTTCAGGTTCGAACTTGAACTTTTGCTGTACAATTTTTTTTTTGAGATGGTGGGAAATTCGGAGGGATTGCTCTAAGATTGTCCGTAGTGGTTCTACACTCCCCCCCCCACTCATCGCACACAGGTTCGTACCTAATCTTTTGCTGGACAGTTTTTTTTTGAGATGGTGGAATATTCGAAGGGTTTTGTCCTCAGATCGCACGTAGTGGTCCTAACCCCTACCCACTCGCCGCACCCTTGTTTGGACCCAGATTTTTGCTGGACAGATTATTTTTGAGATGATGGAAATGGAATTTGATTTATGGTGCGCCAAATTTGCTCAAGGTGCGCCTTCTCTGATACTGTAGTGTCAGAACTATCTGCTTGTTTTATTTGCTTGGTTTCAAAGAGTTTTGCTCGATCGCACCTATATGGCCCTCGATGGCCCTTGAAACGGTCTTAAAGGTTTTTGATGATGACTGTATGATAGGAATATTTTAGTGGGTCAGTAACATAATATGTTTGTGCAAAGTTTCATCAAAATTCATCCCATGAATGATTGACTTCAAGTTTTATCATTAATTCCCCGCTTTAATTCATGTTTTTGGGTCGAACACCCTATTTTGATTTTTAAACTCTCTTAAGTGTTGTATATTGTATCTGTAAGGAATACTTTCTTTTATAGACTAATTGTAGATTGTTTTTGCCAGTTTTTATAAAAATTCATTGGACCAAACCTGAATTATCCCAATTAATAGGATTATGTTTTTATTTGCTTATATTCCCATATTTTTTTCTCAATCCCACCTATATTGCCTCTTGAAAAGGTTTTATCAGTTGTGTATGGTGACTAAGAAAGGCAAATATCTTAGTATTTTGATAGTGGATTGTGTGTACAAAAGTTTTTATCAAAATTCATCGAGCCATAATTGATTGACTCCAAGTTTAAAGATTAATTTCTCACAATAATTCCATTTTTTGGCTCGAGCGCACCGATTTTGATTTTTTAAACAGTTTTAAGGGCTGTATATTGTAATGATAAGAAATTTTATATAAAGTAGAGTAAATGTAGGTAGGTAGATTGTTTGTGCCGGATTTAATTAAAATTAATTGGACCTAACCCGAATTATCTCAAAAAGTAGGATTATGTTTTTATGTGCTTAATTGGTCTTATTTTTTCTCAATCGCACCTATATGGTCCCTTAAAACGGTCCAAAGGATTTATTATGATGATAGTGAGAAGAAAATATTTTAGTACTGTGGTAGTACATTGTGTATACAAAGTTTCATCAAAATTCACCCAGCTATTAGTAATTGGCACTGATATACAAGATTAATTTCTCACTTTTATTCCATTTTTTGGCCCGAACGCCCTAAATTGATTTTTTAAACGGCCTTAAGGGTTATTTTACTGAGCTATAAAGGATTAATTTTACTGTGGGCTGGTTGTAGAATGTTTTTACAAATTTTCTTCCAAATCCAAAGATCCAATATTGAAATATTTAAATTTTTCTCTTTTTTGACCCATTTTCCCATTGATTTTAATGGAAACCATTTTTCTTCCATAACTAACCTAAAAATTAAAATTTTCAAAAAACAAAAAAAGTCATCCTGGGGAATGTTAAAAGCAACATCTCTGCAAAATTTGGATGCATATAGATCAATAGTTGAAAAGTTATGCTGGATTTCATGTTCATGACTACAGACAGACAGACGGACAGACAGACAGACGGACAGACAGACAGACAGACGGACAGACAGACGCCACAGAAATTTTGTGCATTTACTCCTCCCTACCACATATGGTTCAGAAATATTGAAATATCATGGATGGATGTTCTTTAGGATAGTATTAGGCATGATAAGAGCCAATTATTTTATAATTATCATGATTGACTTAGTCGCAGCGGGCCAAGTATCGAAACAAAATGCATCAAAAATCTCTGCGCCATCGCAATACTTTCTCAATTGTTCTAATTTCATTAGAGTGAGAAAGTAAAAATGAAGAGATTGAGCTAAAACAGTCTTAGATCCCATGCCTTTCTCAGCTTTTTTCCACAAAATCACCAAGTAAATCGATGCATTTTTCTCATCGCGAGATGAGCCAACTAATGATGCCATATTTAAAGAAAGTTTTTGGCTGATCCTTGAAAAATCTCATTACTGCATCATTGAGCTCTGCGTCTGTTCCGAACCTTTTTCCGTTCAAAAATTTCTTCAATGCAGGGAACACATGCGGTAATCTAAAGGTGCAAAATCTAAACTGTATGGTGGGAGCAGGGCTGCCGTTTTGCGTATAATCAATGCTATTTTTCAATTCACCGATGATTCCACCGGTTGAGAAAAGATTACACAGTTCAGTTCAGTGCATGACTGTAATATACTAAAATACTCGCATCTGTAATCTTTTCTCAACCGGTGGAGCCGTCGGTGACTTTAAAAAACTTGCGGATATTTTAATTAATCAACGGAGTTTCCACCGATTAAGGAAAGATTACAGATCAGAGTATTTTCGTGCATTACAGTCATACACTGAACTGAGCAGTGTAATCTTTTCTCAACCGGTGGAATCATCGGTGAATTGAAAAATAGCATTGATTATACGCAAGACGGCAGCCCTGGATGGGAGAGATTAACAATACCTGTCGAATTTCCGTAGGAAATCGGTGGTCCTGTTCACTCTCGCAGTCTACGAACCCTCGTTTCCATTAACCGTGCAAAAGAAATCGCGGAAAAAAAACTACGGTGAAAATAACCATACGGATGCCTGATTTTGGCACCTGCTAGATGTTATGGTAATGTTAACCAGAAGTATACTATGTTTTGACTAGGTACTAGGTGATGTCACCTGATTGCATGTCGAATTTACTCAAAGTATCGGTAAATTTACCATACTTCTGGTCAAGTTTACCATAACATCTAGCAGGTGCCAAAATCAGGTATCCGTATGGTTATTTTCACTAATCTTTTTTTTCCGTGAACAACATCTTTCGAAAGTCCACCCGGGTGGCAGTCTTTTATAGCTTTCCGAAGCTTTGAGAGGGTCTCCCTGTACTTTTCTTCATTATTTGTCAATTTGACTCTCCTTGTTCCAAAACTCTCCTGCAAGATGCCTTCATGGTCTCAAAAACGGATGCGCAGCGATATTTAAGCTGCAAAATTCATCGAATTGAAGGTGAACGGAAATTTCAAGAAATGCGATCACAAAAACTAAGATTGTGACGTCATTATTTTTTCGATTTTAATTTTAATAAGCACTGAGTTTGTTCGTTTATGACGGTTCTAACCCTGGTTTTCGTTAGCTTCATTAACATCAGCTGAGAGAAAAAATAGGGAAACTTACTTTCCGGATGACCCTCGTAGATGGCGATATTTTCATAAAACTTTTGTCCAATTGTAGGTAAATATCATTAAACTTGATAGATGTTTATAACTGAATAACTTATTTCTTTGGGAGCCACTGATATTTAAAAAAAAAAAATCTGTACTCACTATGCTCTTGTTTCTTCACGTTCCCGTCAACATTGGAGCAAAGAAAAACGAAAATGAAACAAATCGCCAAAACGGCGGAAACACCGAGGTAGCCCATCACGCTTAACGGATCGAATGAAGATGGACTTTTTAAACAAATACAACCTAATATATATAAACCAGCGCAAAACTAAAATCAAACTCGAAATCTCTATAATGCGTCTCTTTTACTTTTCAATTGTTCAGCCTTGATTTTGATGTATTTCGAAGGGTTTTCCTTATTAATTTTTGGAAAAGTAACGCCCCCCCCCCATCACTAATGGACATGCAGCAAATTTTTGGTCTGCACATACGATTTTATATTCCATGTTCTTATTTTTTCCATGTTTTGTTTATTGGAGCATCACTTATTACATGTAATCTGAAATAAAGCAAGCACACATTCATCACACCATAAAATTCCCAATAAATCCTTCCCATACCTAAAAAAATGAACTTGAACATTATTCATTAAAGCATTCCATCATCACAGTCAGCGAGTGTACGGTGCTGTTCTGAATGGACGTGCCAAAATGTGGTACTTTGACACTAAATTCCACGAAAATAACGATTTGCCCATGCATTAAAAACCTTTTAAAAGTCATACTCATTTTAGGCATAAAATAATTTTTTTTTGGAAAAAACCCCTCACGCTATACTATACAATATACATACACTGTTTTCACCGACGTACCACTCTGAATAGAGGGAACTACCGAACTTTAGTCTGCGATCGTAAAAAAGAAGCAAAAACTCAGAAAGTTTAAACTTCTCGTCAAATTATCATTTATATACTTTCAATACTGGATTTCATCACAGAGACCACTTTATGAACTAGTAATTTAAAGCCAGATATGTCACAAGGAAAGTTTAATTTTTTGGTTAAAAGGTCGAGACCGATGATGATTTTGTATCATTTTTTAAATGATTAGTGGTCATTTTAAGCGTGACCAAATAGGGCATGCTTCTTCAAATCGATCTTGCCGGCTTGGCTTTAACTATCAGAGCGACGCCATTTTTCCATTTGATCACATTAGAAGTTTTTTTGAGAATGCCCGGATTTCGCACATTTTGGTGAACAGTTTAAATCAGTGGCGCCTCGTGCAATCTGGCAACCGTGCACTTTTGCCATTTAATCGTATGCAAAAAGATCGATACTAGGTGAGGCGCTGCGCCTCACCAAGTAATCGATTGTTTTACACAGTTTTAAATGGAGTAAATCCATTGTTGCCACATTACACGAGCCGCCGCTGGTTTAAATTTGGCATGTTTAATGACAATGGGGCTCTTGGAAACTTTTGCTGTAAGCAAATAAATAGTCCAATCTTCTGTAAGTAAATTTGTTTAGCAAAATTGCAAGATGGAGGTTGAATGAGAAGCAGTGGCGTCGCGTGCCATCTGGCAACAATGCAACTACTCCATTTAAACTCATTAAATATATCGAATTTTCCTTGTGCACTGTGCACCCCCTGAATTCGATCTTTTACATGAGTTTAAATGGATAGAATACATTGTTGCCAAATTGCACGCGACGCCACTGATGAGAAGGTGACATTGGGAAAGTCCCGGCTAATTGCGGCTTTCTTTATGATGATTCTACTTTCTCTGCTTAGAAAAAAACTATTGGATGGGATTATCCTACTCTCACCCGATCATTCAAATGCCATCTTGTAATTTTGTTGAACGCATTTTTTGAGTTTGGGAGTGGAATTTGGAGCTTTCTGATACTCCCAACGTTCTTTACAAGATATTTTACATAGGAATAAACCCTTCATAAAGCTGTAGAAAAAGCTCGCTGCGGACCCATTGCTCATAATTTATCAACAGAAAAGTTAGATGATCTTCACTGAAAAAAAAAAGTCTATTTTTCTTCATTTTACAAACGAATTTTAATGACTATCAAAACTTTGTGCAGGTTAATGCACAGTGCGCTCTGTTTAATTAAAACAATATAGGTAACAATAATATAGTAATAATATTAATAACACATGTGATTCCAACTTCAATCATCATCCTTGGAACTCCTATGTGTTGTTGTTTCATTTTGATAATTTTTCGACACAAATATAGGTTTCCTTACCTTTCACATTTGAAACCTATTGTGAGGAATCGAAGATATTGAGACGTAAGAATTCGTTCAGATGCTTTCAGTGTTTACTGTTTATTTAGTTATGGAGTCAAGTCGGTCATGATTATTTGAATGTGCCGCGCTATAACCCCACGAAATATCTTGCACTGGGTGGAAAGATTCATGGGTGAATAGTGTTTAGTTCTATTCGCAATCTGTGCGTTTCTTAGACAATTTTCGTGTTTTCTGATGCTGTCATTGTAATTTTTACGGTTTTTTACTAGTGAGTTGATACTTTAAAATGCTATAGCCGAAGTGTGCAACAGAGCCATCGATTGTCTAGCGCTTCTGATGTAGTTTTCTCTATTCAATTTATACAATGAGGCTGTTGCACACTTTTGCTGTAAAGCGATTTAACAGTCGATACTGCGGTGTAAAAGCCTCCAAAACTAACGATGGCAGCCCTAAAAACTTCCGAAATCCACTCCAAAACTCAACAAACGCTTTTATTTGCGCGAGCGTAATGGTGGCTGATGGCAGTAATAATGGGAGATTCCTACCTTAATTTCGTCACTATATCTTCATGCTGACAAGGATGATTCACAGAGTAATTAGTCATCAGAGTAGTGATCCACATCCGATGAACGGTACTGTGACACCTAGTGACACCGATGTCAGATGAAAGTTGTCTCTTATTGGTCACTTCTTGATGGAGTTACAGTATTGTTAGATGGGGATCTCCCATTATAACTGCCCTCAGCCATCATTACGCCCGCGCGGATAAAAGCGCGGTTTATTGAGTTTAGGAGCGGATTTCGGAAGTTTTTAGTGCTACCATCGTTATTTTTTCAGGATTTAACCTTTAATACTAGAATCGACTATTCAATCGCTTTTATAGCAAAAGTGTGCAACAGCAATAAAAAGACGATGCATCACTAACAGCCCCATTGTATCCCGTTAGACTACCATGAGAACTTAAATTTCGAGTTTTGTGACAATCGTCGTTTTGCTCCTGGACTCTTAATTTGTTAATTAAGACAAACGAGTAGAATATGCAATTAAATTTTTTTTTTGGAAACCTTTCATTTTCGATGACGGTATAAATTGAGATTTAACATTGTGGACGGCATTCTCATCCTTTCAGCGACTCCCACATGCTTATACATCAATGTCATTTTAGCTTTTTGGCTAAACCTTGAGAAAGCTGAGATACAGACACAGATTTGCCTTTAGCTTGATTCCTCAACCATTTGACTAAGCTGTTCGGATCGACTTCTAGTTTCATTAGGTACTTGATCAAATTATTCGATAAAACACAACTACAAATCGCCCGCATCGAGCAAACTTTTATACTGCGGGTAATAGCGGTTTCATCCATGTATTTCAGCATTTTCTTAGTGGCTCCGCATGAACACGTGGGCCCTTTGATCTGCAACAGTCAATATAATTATAGAATAACAAGTAAGAGCAGCAGAGTAACTTCAGTACAATTTATTTATGGGGCTGTTACAAACTTTTGCTAGAAGCGATTTAATAGTCGATTCTGGTGTAAAAACCTCAAAAAATAACGATGGCAGGACTAAAAACTTCCAAAATCCACTCCTAAACTCAATAAACGCTTTTTTTTTGCGCGAGCGTAATGGTGGCTCAGGGCAGTAATAATGGGAGATTTCCATCTAACAATACTGTAACTCCATCAAGAAGCGACCAATAAGAGACAACTTTCATTTGACACCGGTATCACTAGATGTCACGGTACCATTCAACAGATGTGGGTCACTACTCTGAAGACTAATTACTCTGTGACATCCTTGTCAGCATAGAGATAGTGACGAAATTAAGATAGGAATCTCCCATTATTACCGCCCTATGCCACCATTGCGCTCGCGCAAATAGAAGCAATTATTAAGTTTAGAGGTGGATTTTGGAAGTTTGTAGTGCTATACCATCGTTATTTTTGGAGGTTTTTACATCAGAGTCGACTAATAAAGCGCTCATAGCAAAAGTGTGCAAAGCTCTATTGGTAAAGCGTGCCGCGATATGACTGTAGTTTACAATAAGTTTGATATTTCGTTTTTTAAATACTAGTTGTAATTGTTCAGTTCAAGTCTAAGAATATGCATAAAACCCAAGATGCGGTAAAGCCGCCTAACAGATAATTCGCTAACCCGGCCAGACCTCAATTTTTTTAGAAGAGCTTGGGTAACTTGCCTCAATATTAATGGAGGTGCAATATCAATTGATATCGTCAATAAATTGGGGAAATAAAATTATCACAAAAAGTCTCGACAGGAGTAGGACTCGAACCGTGGTTTGGCCGCCTTGCAGCGTAGCTATCCGCACCATAGAGCTAGCTGATCACATGCGATGAATGCACAATCCTCACGTATAGTCGTATACATATAAACTTGTCAAGTTTTTACGAAGGGGCAGCTCTTTCCGGGGCTCCGCCAATAGACACTTGAGTGACCAATATTAAATAATTTATAGAATCTCAAATTTTGACCTTCGATATTTTGAGAACGGAAAAAAATTCAGCGGGAGTGTAGTACGAAGCAAGTCGTAATATAATGCGTTGCAAATTAAGTAAAACTAAGCTACGCAAGTTATTAATTCACCTACTATTTTTATTATAACAAAACATGAAATAATCGAAATGTATCAACACTAGATGCGTTCATCGATAGTAGGTCGGTTTTACAATTTGTAGTTAGCATATTTTTTTATTTGGTTTGGGTGCAATGGGGGGCTCTTACAAACTTTTGCCTAATTACTGAATTTTTGTGTTTCTTAATGCTGCCATTGTCATTTTTACGGCTTTTTACGTATAAATCGATACTTTAAAACGCTCTAGCTGAAGTGTGCAACAGACCCATTCGCTTGAATTTTGCCTAGTCAAAGAGTAAGCCGCATATTTATGATAAAAAAAAAATCAGATCAAGCGTAATAGTGCAACTTACAGGATAGTGGGGCTCTTGCAAACTTTTGAAACAGGGGATTGAAGAGTCGATTCTTGCATAGAAACCTGTAAAAATGACGATGAGTACACTAACAAATCACGAAATTCACTCTCAGAATCGGGCTTAATGGCGGAGAGACACAGATATCATGGGAGATTCCTATCTAAATTGAAACATATCCCTGTGTTTCTGTATAGAAAGAGACATACCTAATAGGCAGGAATCTCCCATGATACCTGCGGTGAACCGCCATTATGATCTTGCCGTTATAGCAGTTATGTGAGTTTATTACTGAATTTTAGACTTCCTTAGTGTGATTTTTGTGCTTTCAACTGGTCGTTACGTCAGATTGGACTATTTATTTGCTTATAGAAAAAGTTCGCAAGAATTAAAAATTGTTTTAATTGAAAGGGCAAGTGGTTTAGAATGGATATCTAGCCGCAAAATCCTCATATGATTATTAAATTGAGAAAGTTTGGCTTGTCCCTGTCATGTGTTTGTTACTTTATCGTGCATATCCTCCCAAAAGAAACAATTAGGTTTATCGAAGTTCGAACCCAGATAGCCACTGCAAAATACTTTTACCGTCACTTCAAACCAATTTCAAATGGATCTATCACAATTTTTATTTTAGACTTTAAAGGTTAAAAAAAATGAGGCAAACAAACCGAGCCTTTGTGAGAAACCATAAGCGATTACCACCACGGCTACCTCCTTTCTTAGCGTGCAATTTGGCAACATTGTAGGAGTCCATTTAAACCCATGTAAAAGGTCGAATGCAAAGGTGTTCACCGAACACCCAGTAGTTCGATCTTTATTGCGGGTTTAAATGGACAAAAGCAACGTTGCCAAATTGCACGCTACGCCACTGCCCGAAAGAATTCGGATCCAAATTTTCAAATGCAAATTAGTGCTAGTAAACAACAAGTTCTCTCAGATTTCATTACACCATTGTATTCCACGTACCTTAAAATATGAACAAATTATAACAACATTCTCGAAACATCACGCATTTATTTACATTCTACAATTACAGTTGTATCAAAAAAATTCCTATGTTTTGTCAATGTCTGACTCACAGTTTCTTATGGACATAAAGTTCTAGGATATGGGCTGATCGGCATTATCACATTACGCGTTATACTTCGAGCAAGCTTCGATACGAAGCGAGGTTATGTTTGAGTGTTATTGCGGTTATACGCTCTTAAGAGGCCTTGAGTAAGACAAGGACAAAACATAGGACATATTTCGATATAATTGTGATTGCCATTATTCACTGGTGATCTTTCATGAATTATGTCAGATTGAAAAGATTCTTTAAAGGACTTGGAATCTAATGATCCAAGACGATTTGTGGAAACTAGTTGTATACTATCATAAAGCATTCGAAAATTTGGATCTGATTTCTTATGGGTCAATCTACGAGAGTGAGCTAGAAAGAGCATTTGTTTGGATCTAAACTTGATCGTCACTGCGCATAGGTCTATCAACCCTTTTTTTTTTTTTTTTTTTTTTTTTTTTTTGTAGCTTGTTGGTCAGGAACAACGAAAGCAAAAACACGTTTGAAATCTAATGGGGCTCTTGCAAACTTTTCCTATAGGGGATTGAAGAGTTGATTCTTGCATAAAAACCCGTAAAATGACGATGAGTACACTTAAAAATCACAAAATTTACGCTCAGAATCGAGCTTACGAGGTGTGATCAAAAAGAAACCGAACTTTTTCCACTGTGTGCAGAGAAATGATCCAATCAACGTTTTCTTGAAATTATTTGATAGCTAATAATCTGACAAACACGCTGGTTTTCACGGATTTGAATTATCTTTATTTGTTAGGCCGCAATATTGCTTTGAATACAGGGTGTTTCTGTACAATCTGCGATGAGCGTTATCATGCTGGAGAAACCACGAATTTTCGGCCCACAGTTCCGGCCTTTTTCGGCGCACATTTTCTCGAAGTCTACGCAAAACATCATTGTAATAATGGCGATTCACAGTCTGATTGGGGGGGGGGGGGGGTAAAAACTCGTGATGGATGACACCTCGCGCATCAAAAAAAAAAACTATCAACATAGAACCTTCGTTTTTGTTCTGATTTGGCGAATTTTTTTTGGCCTAGGGGCCGACCTTTCAACACAGTGCGACGACTGAGCTTTTGTCTCAGCATCATACCCATAAACCCATGATTCGTCGCCTGTAACAATTTTATTTAAAAAACTGGCATCGGCATTTGAGCGCTCCAAAAGCTCTTGACTGATTAAAACTCTGTTAGCTTTTTGATCTTGAGTCAGTAACCGAGGAACCCACTTTGCTGCAACTCGCACGAGTTTTTACCCCCCAATCAGACTTTGAATCGCCATTATTACAATGATGTTTTGCGTAGACTTCGAGAAAATGTGCGCCGAAAAAGGCCGGAACTGTGGGCCGAAAATTCGTGGTTTCTCCAGCATGATAATGCTCATCGCAGATTGTACAGAAACACCCTGTATTCAAAGCAATATTGCGGCCTAACAAATAAAGATAATTCAAATCCGTGAAAACCAGCGTGTTTGTCAGATTATTAGCTATCAGATAAGACCAAGAAAACGTTGATTGGATCATTTCTCTGCACACAGTGGAAAAAGTTCGGTTTCTTTTTGATCACACCTCGTATAATGGTGGAGAGACGCAGGTGTCATGGGAGATTCCTATCTAAATTTAGAAGATCTCTGTGTCTCCGTAGAGAAAGTGACAGAATAGACAGGAATCTCACATGATACCTTTGTTGAACCGCCATTACGAACTTGCCGTTATAGAAGTTATGTGAGTTTACTACGGGATTTTAGACTTTCTTAGTGTGATCTTTGTGATTTCCGCTAGTTTTTACATCAGATTGTACTATTTATTTGCTTATAGAAAAGGTTTGCAAGAGCCCTATTGTGACATTCAATAAATAATGGCTAACCTGGCCGACACACAAAGATCCGGATGGAAGCTGGTTGGATTTATATTTTTGAAAAAAGCTTATACTTTCTGGCCGAAAAATGCAACCGCATGTTGCTTGCAAACCTTTAGTTACGTAAATTTTTTCTTCAGTTTCCTTGTCAACAACATAACCAAATTGCAAGTTGCAATAGTTTCCACACGTCACCCTCTCCACTATAAAGAAAACGAGAAAAAAATAATTATTAGGATTAAGAAGACCGTGATTTCACTTAAAGTTAATTCCGGATCACGAGAATCGCATATGCGTGTCACCACTGGCGCAACCAGGATATCTTCCATCTCTCTCATTTCCCATTTGAATGTATGAGTAGGAAAAGGACAGAAGGAGGGGGTTTTATCCCCTTGTCCATCCTTTTCTAACATCCGTTTCTTAATGGAGAAAAGAGAGAGATGAAGAATCTCTCGGTGTGCTACTGCGTGTCACTAGTGTCTGTCCCGACGGACTAAAAGAATTAAAAATTAGTTGATATTGGTTCCTGTTGGTGGGAATTCTTTTAGAATTTGGCCAGTGATATATTAGATGTAATCCTGGGGCTTTTTACGTTTTGATTTTGTGTTGAATCATATCCCTCACTTTACGCTCTGCAATCGTAGCAAATTGATGTTTTTTTTTGTTTTTTTTTCAATGGAGCATGGACTTCCACGCCTGGCTCCAATTCTGAAGGATATGGTTCAAAAACACTTCCGATGTGGTTAGCGAAAGCGGAGGCTTTCTCTTGGTTTCAGCCCAGCTTGACGCTAATTTCATGTTTTTATGGGTGAGATCTGATCTCTGTTTTTATGCGTGCCCAAATAGGGCATGCATTCTTCAAATCGATCTTGCCGGCTTGGCTTTAACTATTAAAGCAACGCCATTTTTATGTGATTACATTAGAAGTTTTTTGAGAATGCCCGGGTTTTGCCGATTTTGGCGAACAGTTTTTTGGCACGTTTAATGACAATTATGAGGAAAGGAGGTTGTTGCTGGTATCTTAATTTTATTTTGAAGTATTTTAGTATTTCTGTAAAGTGGTTTTCATTGGGTGTAAATTTGCCTTCAACACCTACAAAAACTGAGAAAACGTGACAATCAGTCGCTTTTAAATGTTTAGCGCGCCTCCGTGTTTTGAATTCTACAAGCAAATTTTATTTTGTTACCATAAGCAAATTTTATTTCGTGACCAGGTCACGTTTTACGTGACCAGGTTTCGAAAATCGGTAGGTGACCGAAATTTTATTATTCCGGTTACCTAAAAGTGGGCGGAGCCAAGCAACGTACGGTTATGTACGGTACCGTATCAAAAGGTGACCGGGAACCGCTTGGTTCCGAATTTCGAGACCTACCTCCCGAGGTGGGTTACGTGAAACGTGACCGGACGAGTAAGTGACCGGAGGGAATATTTGAATTTTGAATCGCCTTGTCTGTGATTGGCTCCCGTAAGTGACCGTGGTTTCGAAACTCTAGTCACGAAAGAAGTGACCGGTGACCATTGGTCACAGAATAAAATTTACTTTATTAATTGTTATCTGCTGTTTGATTTACAACGTCCAATTGTGTCGGTCGAGCTCTCGATCCAGCGTGCAGCGGGTCGATCATTTACTTCATCGTTAAACCGATCGTTAAGATTGTCTATGAGAGATGTTATTGGTTGATGTAAAACTTGGCCGTTGCTATGGTAACCATCGTTAAAGTGTCCGCTCTATAAAGGTTACTCATAAATAGCCTTTAAGTAAATGATGTATAACGAGACTCTTAACGGTGGTTACCATAGCAACAGGGCTGCCGTTTTGCGTATAAGCAATGCTATTTTTAAATTCACCCATGATTCCACCGGTTGAGAAAAGATTACACAGTTCAGTTCAGTGTATTAGTGTAATGCACGAAAATATGCTGATCTGTAATCTTTTCTCAACCGGTGGAGTCGTCGATGACTTTAAAAAACTTGCGGATATTTTAGTTATTTAACGGAGTTTTCACTGATTGAGAAAAGATTACAGATCAGAGTATTTTCGTGCATTGCAGTCATACACTGGACTGAACTGTGTAATCTTTTCTCAACCGGTGGAATCATCGGTGAATTTAAAAATAGCATTGATTATACGCAAAACGGCAGCTCTGCATAGCAATGCCCAACCCAACAGCCAAGTTTTACAACTTTCGACCGATAGCATCACTCATAGACAATCTTAACGATCGATTTAACGATGGGGTGGCATTCATTTGGGCGAAAATGGTCAAAATTGTTACTGTTGGGCGAGAAAAATTGTTTCATTTGGGCGACCGGTATAACAAAGGAAAGGTAGGGGAAGTGCTACCTGTAGTCATATAAATCGTTTCATTTGGGCGACACGAGTAAATAGAGAAGTACATAAGTATAAAGTGAAATTTAGTCGAAAAAAACTTACCTTCTTGGTTACCTCGATGGTTTAAGATAAGCAGATTATTATGTAGGTGATACGTGGGATTGGTTGACAAAAGGTTCTCAAAATCTGCTTCGTTCAAAGAGGCAAAGTCTGAGAACTTTTTTCCCCCCGTCCCTTCATTTTTGGAGTGTAAAAGGCCCCCGCGTCACAAAAGATAAAATATGATAATTGTGAAAGGTGTAAAAAAATTGTTCGCATTAAACGCACTTGATATTGTGTGAATAAATAAATAAAAATATGAATAAATTAAGAATTATCACTTTTCGGGGGTGTAGAAGGACCGCACGTCAAAACAATGGGTCTGTTGCAAACTTTTGCTACAGCGCTATAGAGTGTTCGATCTCATGTAAAATCGCGTGAAAAGTCTAATGGTGGCATCAGAAAGTCATAAAATGCAGTATAAAACTCACGAGATACGTTTAATGAAATCCAAGATGGCGGTAAAATATCGAGCAACCTATATGCATGCACTACGGACATCCAAGGACAGCCAACCTCACAATATCGATCACACCCAATCACAACGTGAATAAACACATAACCTCTAAAGCTGTGAGGTTGTCAACGTTGGCAATCCTTGGATGTTAAAGGTGCATGCATACAGATTGCTCGATATTTTACCGCCATCTTGGATTTCATTAAACGTCTCTTGTGAGTTTATTATCGCATTTCATGACTTTCTGATGCCACCAATGAACTTTTCGGGCGATTTTACATACGATGAAACACTATTTATCGTTGTAGCAAAAGTTTGCAACAGACCTATTATAGGTACGATACTGTATGAATAAATAAATAAATAAAAAATAAGAATATACATATCATCTCACTCATCGAACAAATCTCGCACAAGTGTGATAAGCTTGCCTCACCTCACAGATCTCCCTATCTATTCGTCCAGTACATGGGTTACAGTACATACTGTCTCCAGTATATAGGCTCGCCCAAATGATGTGCGATTTTCTGTCGTTTCCCTTCCCTACCACTCGCCCGAATGAAACGATTTTTAGGGCTCGCCCAAACGATAATCGCCCAAATGATATTCGCCCTAACGATGAAGTAAATGATCGGTCCACTGACGCGACGCTGCGCTGCAATCTAAGCGATAAGCATGCGCGCAGCTGTCACCGCGTCCACCGCAGGCCGCTTAGTTCCGCGCCTAACCGCAAGAGCGCAGCCATGTCGGCGCCTGGCGGTACATCTAGTTTTAAGCCTTTCTTGTTAATATGGTTGTTTGTTTTTCTTTCTTAATAACATTAGCAAGTAAGAGTGTTTTTTCCACTCATCTTCTGTACATTTTTTTTTCATGAAGCCTTCCTATTAATCCATAAACTTAATGCGTCCAAGCGACCATTTTTATACTCACCTATCACCTCGCTTAAGGCAATCATTCTAATTTAAATGACAGCCTGTGGTCTCACTTCCAATAGAATGATAGCTAAATTCAGCATGTATTCATGATTATACCACGGGTCTTTCATTTAGGAAACTGATACGCATCCACTACACCGCGCATCGGGGCAAATAGGATTGCGAGTGTAGAGTAAAGTGTGCTTAAAAGGGGATGCACTCATTTTAAGAGGAAAGTGTCGGGAGATCATGACTACAACTAGAGTCCCTATATATGAAAGAGTCTCGCCATACGAGGTTCCGTCTCTGATTGGCTGCTGAAAAGTGATGAAGAAGAAGGGGTCTATGAAGCCTGGAGGTGCGCCTCTTGTTTACATCTTCATGGAACCATCTTCACTGCTTCCCAGCTTTGAGGAAACTTTCGGCATTTTTAGCTTACCCTGATGAAATTTGAATTAGAAATTGATGAAAATGTGTTCAGAACAGAATAAAATTCACGCAGTGCTTTTAAAACAGGTAGTGAAGCCAACAGGTATTGGAGGTTAGGTTGACCTAACAAAGATTACTTACCCACGAATACATGTATAAGTAATCTTTGGTGGGACGATCATTGGATAAAAATGTAAACAAGAGGCGCGCCTCCAGGCTCCTCAGACACCTTCTTCTTCTTCAATTCTGTTCACGTGTCTTGACTCTTTCATACATAGGGACTCTAACTACGACCACGACGAAGCTATGCGGTCGCCGATAGTCGCCGGCAGGTAGCGCCATTCGCAATCTATCTATTCTCTCATTCTCTATCCATCCTGGCACGAAGCAAGCTCCTCGAATCTATCTGGCGAAACGGTTGGCATCTTAGATGGAAAATGGCAACTTTATACGCTAACTTCAATCGAAGATATCTCCCTTAGTATAGCTCAAAATTCAACGAGACCTGGCCTAAAACCTTGAAAAAATCCTCACAAATGTCTCTATATCAGGTTATATGGGGGTTTCACCTACCGTTATTCCGCTATTTGCGCGCAAAAACTAGGGTGCGAAACGCAAAAATGAATCGGCAGAAGACAAAAACGACACAAATTATTAGATGTTTTTTGGAAATATCTCCGTTGTAACTCGACATATTGAAGATCCAATTAAACAGCAGAGCTCCTACATCTCAAGACAAATCGAACAGTACCAGGTGTTACGGGGTTTTAATGAGCGGTTATTTTCTTGGAAATCTAGGTCGAAGATCATACAACGCTTAAATTGACAAAAACGAACTGTTTGGTATATAATAAGTGTCCGCGGACGCCACCTTCTTACTCGGGGGTTTTGGACTTGGCCTAGTGGCTGCCGCCACTTATAAAGCAGTCTCCTTTTGAAATTTATTATTTTTCATTTGTTGGGCAATATATCGCACCTACTTTAATGGGGCTGTTGCCCACTTTTGCTATATAAGCGATTTAATAGTCGATGCTGCACTGTGGGGCCGATGCCCGATTTAGGCGGCCAAAACCTAGGTTCAGATAAATCGATTTCTGACATCAAGGTGCTCAGAGTAACATGTGTGGACCTCAAATCAATGACAATTTACCGCCCTAGCATGATAATGGCTCTGGGGCGACGTTATCAAGATATGATGTCAACAATTGCGAAAATCCTCCGCCGCAGCTTGACAATGACCCGCACTGATCTGAGGCGTCTGGGAGCTTTGTTATCAAAACAAACGCCAAACTTTCATGATGGGCGTGATTTTAAAAGGTAAGACGACACTTTCATATAGGGATCCGATTTTTTTGTCCTTATTTTTTCACATGCATGAGGTGACGAAGATCCGTCTTTTTTTCATTGAATTCCATCAGTCATCAAAACTTCAGTGGACTCAAAAAAGCGGTACACGCGGAGTCACGCCTGTTCCGTTGCCAGATTCTGATTCCAAATTTCATGTAGTTTCAGAATATGTCCAGCTTTTTTAGCGCAAGTTAGCAGAAAGGTGTTTTTTTCGGCCTTTTTTAAGAAAAAATACATCAAAAATGGCAAAAAAAAATTGTTTCTCCTGATTAATGGAGAAAAGAATGCTTACGAAAACGAACTTGTCAGCTATTAGGAGTGTCATACAGATTTCACTAACCTAAAATAAATTAGAAAACAGATCAGTTAATTGATTAATTTTGATATTCTTGTAATAAATCCAATAGAACCGAGCATTTCATTGGTTGCTCAAGAGAGATGCATTTTTGAGATTAGACATGATGTATCTGGTGAATTTTTTTTTTTTTTTTTTTTTTTTTTTTTTTTTTTTTTGCGCAAGTTTGTGTCTAAATAATACGCTTTTAATTGTGAGCTGTGTCAGTTTCCATTTGAACACTTATTAAAACTCATCAGCACCTAATGTTTCGCCCGTCATAGAAAGTGTCGCGAGTATGACCGAGGTGACCCAGGACACAGCGAAATAGTACATTCCAATTGTTTGGTCGTGATGAAAACAAAATGGATCTTCGTCACCTCATGCATGTGAGAAAATAAGGACAAAAGAATCGGATGCCCCATACAAAAGTGTTGTCTTACCTTTTAAAATCACGCCCAACATGAAAGGTTCGGCGTTTGTTTTGATAACAAATCTCCCAAACGCCTCAGATCAGTGCGGGTCATTGTCAAGCCGCGGCGGAGGATTTTCGCACTTGTAAAACATGTCTTTCTTGCAGCAATAGATGGTTTGTTCTATGAGTAGATCGAAATCACTCCCAACGAAAAACAAAACAAAAATAATGGAGCGAACAAATAAAAAAAGGAAGGGGGGAAGACTGAGAAAAAGAGCGGGCATTGGCGGATTCAGCCCTCACAGACAGGGGGGGGGGGGGGGTGTAATTGGGATTTTCGCCCCCCGGTGACCCCTTTTTCCGTTTTACTCTCCTCCTTTCCCCCTTCTATTCCCCTTCTTTCACCTTCCCTCCCCCTTTTTTCCCTATTTTTTGGTCGAACTGGGGGGGGCGATCGCCCCTTCGCCCCCCTGTATTAACCAATGGGAGCGGGGAGAAGAGGGGAGGGGGAGCGAGAGAGTTCTTCGTGAATGGACTCTCAATGAAGAAGTAACAAAGTAACCGAAAGCACCTCGAAGGAAGTCTCCGATTTCAACCAACGATAATGGTTTACACGCGATAAGTACAATTCTATGGAGGAGGGGGAGGGGAGGGGCTTAAGGGGGCCACCAAAGGGACAGAAGGTCTTCTAGGACCATAAAGATTGATTCTGAGGTCCATACGTGGTCAAAAGAGGCATATGCGTCTACTTGGGGGTTTTGGCCGCCTAAATCGGGCATCGGCCCCATAGTGTGCTGGTGTAAAAACCTCCAAAAATAACGATGGCAGAGCCAAAAACTTCCAAAATCCACTACTAAACTCGATAAACGCTTTTATTTTCGCGGGAGAAATGGTGGCTGAGGGTAGTAACAATGGGAGACCATCTGACAGTACTGTAACTCCATCAAGAAGTGACCAATAAGAGACGACTTTCATTTGACACCGGTACCACTAGGTGTTGCGGTACCATTCATCGGATGTGGATCATCACTCTGATGACTAATTACTCTACAAATCATCCTTGTCAGCATAGAAATAGTGACGAAATTAAGATAGGAATCTCCCATTGTTACTGCCCTCGGCCACCATTACGCCCTAGTAAAAATGGTAGGCAAAAGTAGGCAAACGTTAGCAAACCTCGGTTGGCAAAGGTAGGCAAAGGTAGGCAAACGTTGGCAAACTCCGTCAACGGATCACGACCGAGAAGTATATAAAGTATATAGCAGTACATAGCAAGGGAATGGGGTTGGAGGTACCTGCGCTGAGCTGAAGGTATAGAATCGGCCCCGCACCTCGGGTCGTTTCACTCGCATGCTGGCTGGTCTTATTGTTTTCAGTTTTATTGTCCCGCGTCCGATCCGGCGTCTCCGACCCTTTTCCATTCCCACTACGTAACACTCAACAGAAAATGAAATTTTTTGTCACGTTTAAATTTTGAAATTCTGACGTAAGATTCGGATTGCGCTTGACGTAGCGAGAAAATTGATACCGAATTGAAGATTTAAACATTATTTTTAAATAATTCTCCCGGCTCCTCTTGATCTTTGTTTCGGCTCAGATTCTCCTGTCTTCACTCTCCTCGTCAAACCATTCTAAATTCCCATCCACCACCTCCGTCTACCGCAGTTTTACGACTCAACCGCAGCTATATCACTCAGTGGCATAGCGTTCGTTTTGACACAACGTGGCGTTTTGTCCATTTAAACCCAGGTAAAAGGTCGAATACGAAGGTGTTCATTGAGCACCCAAGAGTTCGATATTTGTCTTAGGTTTAAAGGACGAATTGCAACGTTGCCGAATTTCACGCTATGCCACTGCTATCACTCATGGAAACGGTAAATTTAATTTCAAAGATTAGAAAAATCATCTTGAAGAAAACGACGTGAGTTTTCTTTTTATTTTTCTGCTGTCTTATTAATGTGTTGGCGAGACAACGTTCCTTACGAAGATTCTTGGTGGGAGGAAAATTTGACAAATTAAATACCTATTGACTGGCGACTCCTTAGGTCAGTGGCGGCTCGTGCAATGTGGCTACAACGGATTCTCTCCTTTAAACCTATGTAAAATAATCGATTGTCGGAGCATTCACTGAATCCCAGAGAAATCGATACTTTTGCATAAATTCAAATGTCGAAAAACAAGGTTTCCAAATAACTGGAGCCACTGGATGCCTTAGCTATTTGTTCGTGTAAGCTGCAATGTTTATCAAAACGAATTAAAACGTTGCACACGTGGCCTCGCTTTGTCAAAATCTAAGGAATCTACACTCTAAACAAATAATGCTTTAAATCGTCGGCTGTCAGGACATCGTGATCTCCTCTTTCCGCCATTTTAATCCCATAATTTTTGCACAGGGATCATTCGAAAACATTGTCTTGAAGAATATCAATAAGCATTAGAAGTTTAAAAGATTCGGAGCGCTGTTTAAGGACAGCGAATGAATTGATGGCACCTCAAAAGTTGGTGTTCGTGAAGGCTTTTTCGATGACATAATCGATTACTTTTTGAAAGTTATCGAGGTTGATTATTTCAGTAATCAGAAGTTCCAATTTCAATCAAATAAAAAAATTGTTCTTTTGAAGTATAACCACGCTCAATAACTGGAAAAAAACCTGTGCTATTAAAAAACGGCTCTGACTGTTTCAGTAAAATCGGTACACTTGTATTCATTTAAAAATCCAACCCGATTCACCCTGAAAAGTTATCGATTTTAGTAATCTTTTTAAATTAGACTGCAGGAAGCTCCATGCAAGCGCCCGTCTCCAGAGGATATTTGTATTGCGTCTTCAACAATGCTGCCAATGTTTGAATGTTGAAATAACAAATGACATCTGCTTCGCAGGTTACGTTCGTTAGCGGGTGGTGCGTACCGCGCTCGCCAGTCACGTGGCTCTCTGGCTCATCTCTGCCACGTTGTGTCGTAGGTCTGCGGGCCGATCCTTGAAATTCACGACTTTTGGGTAGACTGGATAAGAATGGAAAACGGTGATTGGTGGAGACGAGTCACGTGGTTGCCCAGTCTAATCAAAATACGGAATGGATTAGATAAGTTACTCCAGTTAGTCCGGTACTCCAAGACTGCCTGATAAATTATCTAATCCGTTCCGTATTTTGATTAGACTGGGCAACCACGTGACTCGTCTCCACCAATCACCGTTTTCCATTCGTATCCAGTCTACCCAAAAGTCGTGAATTTCAAGGATCGGCCCGCTGGTACCAATAATGCCGCCACCTTTTTACTTCCACCATGTAAAAAACAATTGGCCAAGGAGATAGCAGCGATGTAACTGGTCCACTGCACACTATTAACAGATTCCACTTCCGATGGTTCAAATACATGCTAAAATTATAATGGTCACAATGCCATCGCGACCCGTTTAGTTCAATAGGTAACCGAGTTATACTCTATCTCTTGCCACGCGTTTATTGGTTGAATTATTTCAACTTTTTAATCGAAAGGGAATTTTGGAAACGTGAATACACGCAAGACATGAGGGAACCTTTTTTCTGATTTACTGCCCCCCCCCCTCCGCTATTCATCCGTTCATGAGTCATTGATTCATCTCGCTTGGCTCTCTCTCTTTCACACATACAGTTCTCGGCCTGCCTCACTCTAGCTCACTCAAGGAAGGAACACGTATATGAAACAATAAACGTCAGCAGGAAGATGAGGAAGAAGAGAAAAGGTTTTTCATACATGTGGGTCTGTGTATGTGTGTGTGTGTGTATGGATGTTCGTGAAAATATTTACAAACTAATTTGCCTTCGCTGTTTCAGAGCGTCTTATAAATATCTGCTGAGCTCAGTGTTTCAATGCGGTTCCGTTGTCGCCGAATCTAATGATAGCAAATAGTATCATTATGAGCCTTGGTATGTAGACAGACAAATATGGCAACATCCCGAGTTTCTCAGAATGTAAAGACCTTACCTTCCAAAGCGACTCTTGGGGTGTTTGGGCGAAAGATGTAGTATTGACATTGAGAATGAAAATTGAAAGCAGGGAAGGAAATCTTTATTTTTCGGCAGGTTGGTGAATAATAATAAACGGTCTGAGGTTTCAGGACAATGCCAGTTGGGAGTGTTGGGACAGCCTATTGTAAAATCATGGCTCAGATCAGCCTTTATTATGAATAATTGCAATACCGGAGTGCTCCTCTCTTCCGCTTCTTCGCCCCCCACCGTCCTTGACCGTCACTCATAGCCTCAACGCATCGGTTACCTTCTTTTAAAAAAGGCTCTTGTACGTACTTACATATTTTTAAAGGGCATCGGATAGCTTTTAAAATTCCAAAATCGGTAAAAAATTGCGGCGCACAGATAGACTTATTTATTTTCGATTGTTAATTTATGTTCCGATTGGCGAGGGGCAATGCGAAGGAGAGCCGAGAGAGGGGAGGCACACTGGCAGAACACGGGCGATGACAGTGCAGGCGCGGTGGGCAGGTATAACACTTGACTTGACCGAACGGAGAGAAGTTTGTTCCCGCGGTCACCTCTCAATGCTTAACGCCGGGCCTACCCCCAGCTAGAGTCCCTATATACTATGAGAGTTGCGCCATTGCTGAATCCATTTCTGATTGGCTCTCAGATTTAGGCTGTCAAGAAAGCTCCAAGAGGCAAATGCAATATGGCGGAGGGTTTGTTTACTTTTCGCACACTAGCTTTCATTACACATTTGAAGCAACAGTGACTGCGGAAATTTTTGTTAATTTTTCCTCTGCTTGAATGTTATAATGGAGAACATTATCTCTTTCAATAACGACCGTTATTGTCGAGAATCTGAACCTAACCTACAAGAGATAGCGAAATAGTGGCAACAGCGCAGGGACAAATGGCCATCCGCCATTTGCAATTTGCCTCTTGGGGGCTCCATGGATCCACTTCTTCTTCTTCATTTTGAGAGTCTTGTCGCAACTCTCATAGTATATAGGGACTCTACCCCCAGCAAACCTCTTTCATTGTTATATTATTATGTGGATTCATTATCGGCATCTTTCACAACTCAAATACACATATCGCATCGTCGACAACAAATAAGTGTCAGCCGCTTGCGGCTTGCTTGCTGTTCTCAGTTCTGCTTGCTCGTCGGGGATCTGCCTCTGTTCCTGGACAGTTATAGTTGTTATTCGCTGAAGAAAAACAACAACAACACATCGTAGGTTCCTTTCAGACAAAACCAATTATACAGGGCGTAACAAAACTAGAAACAGTAATGTTCAGGGCGTGTTTTAAAGGTAGAAATAAGACTTTTTTCCCTGTAAACATGGGTCCGAAAGTGCAGTCTTTTCGAGTTACAGTGTTGCAAAGTTTCCGAAAAACAAATTGAAAAATTGTCATACCTCCCTCTTGAATTTTTCTTAATGCTCGTAAATAAGTGCTCTGATGTAATTTTAGGCGCTAATGCTGATTTTGGCCGTAAAAATGCTGTATGCAAAAATTTGCGGGGGGTTTTGGGGGTTTTTCTTGAATTTTCTCACTTTTTTTGGCCAAATTGTGTGAAACCATGCTTACGGATTCATGGAACCCAAAAACGATTAGCATAATTCAACAGCTCGTAAAAAAATCTACATATTTGGTCCTTACAAGTTTTTCCAATTTCCGAGAAAATCGTCCCTGAAGTTGCAGAAATCGTCCAACAATCGCCTTTTCTTCGATTTTGTCAATTCTTGGCCGACTTCTCGAACTTCAGGGACGATTTTCTCGGAAATGGTTTGCGAATTGGAAAAACTTGTTAGGACCAAAAATGTAGATTTTTTTTTACGACTTTTTGATTGATGCTAATCGTTTTTTGGTTTAATGAATCCGAAAGTATGTTTTTACATAATTTGGCCAAAAAAAGAGAGAAAAATCAATAAAAACCCCCAACCCCCCCCCCTTCAAATTTTTGCATACAGCATTTTCACAAAATCAGCAAGAGCGCCTTAAATGACATCAGAGCACTTATTTACGAGCATTAAGAAGAATTCACGAGAGAGTTATGACAATTTTTGAATTTATTTTCCGGAAACTTTGCAACACTGTAACTCGAAAAGACTACAATTTCGGACCCATGTCTATAGGGAAAAAAAACTTATTTTTACCTCTAAAACACGCCCTGAAAATTACTGTCTATAGTTTTGTTCCACCCTGTATATTGATCATGAGGCAAGTGAGTCATCAGCTGATTTTTTCTTTCGCTGTGCTCACTGCTCAGGGTTGCATTGGGAAGGAGGGGGGGGGTGGCACGTGCGCCCCCCCCCCCGTAGATCCGCCTCTGGACTTGCCTATCACTGGATGACGTCCCCTGTACCTTCTATTGAGGTTCGAAAACTCTGCACCCCTTGGCAATTTTTCTGCAGGCGGCGCAAATGAAGATTGAGAAACGATACACTACTCTTCGCGACTCATACACGGTAGCCTTCAGGAAGAATTTATTCGGTCGAATGAAATGGTAGCCAAATAATCATTTCGCGCAGTCGTTTGAACAGTTGATTGCCCTATGCATTTTCAATAATTCAATACCAGGAGAAGTGTTGCCAGATTGAGAGTAAAAAGCCGTATCGTCCCCATTTAAATCAATGTAAAACGTACGGCTTTTTCACACCAATCTGGCAACACTGTCCAGGAGGAGGATACCCTTAACACAGCGACTAACATCCGAGTCCAGAGCATAGGACGCAAGGCCATCGCAAAGGCTTCAAATCTTCACGCCAGTCATCAAATAAAGGAAATAACTGGGAAAATCAGTTCGGCTCTGTCGAAATAGCAAGTTTTGAAATAAGAGGAAGAAGGCGACGATACGGGTGTCAGGAACAATGGCATTATAACAATAAGAAGAAGAACGCGGACAATCAAGGCTCGCCGCTCGATCTCGGCTAGAGGGTCGATTGGTGGGCGGTGTGAGGAGGGACGACGAGTGCAAGGGTTCGAAGTCTACCAGCGCAGTTCAATCTAGCCCGCGCGAAGGATTTCAGGAAATTTCCAATTTGCAGGCCAAATCCCGCCGTAAATTTTTGCCCAATTTTAAATCTGGCTTATTAGAGCGATTCTTCAAACCATCCTTAAAGTGTGGACAAGAGCCGATTTTTAAAATTCCAATTGCTAAGGAAGCCACCTTCATTTTCATGGCGGAAAAACCTAGATTTTTCACGGTTTTGAAAGTGGTGCTTAAACACCGACAGTGCAGCGATCTGTTTAGGGAGATTCATACTTTTGAGGGGTATACCGTGGCCTTAAAAGTTAAAAGAAGGTGGCCGATGCGTTGAGGCTATGAGTGACGGTCAAGGACGGTGGGGGGCGAAGAAGCGGAAGAGAGGAGCACTCCGGTATTGCAATTATTCATAATAAAGGCTGATCTGAGCCATGATTTTACAATAGGCTGTCCCAACACTCCCAACTGGCATTGTCCTGAAACCTCAGACCGTTTATTATTATTCACCAACCTGCCGAAAAATAAAGATTTCCTTCCCTGCTTTCAATTTTCATTCTCAATGTCAATACTACATCTTTCGCCCAAACACCCCAAGAGTCGCTTTGGAAGGTAAGGTCTTTACATTCTGAGAAACTCGGGATGTTGCCATATTTGTCTGTCTACATACCAAGGCTCATAATGATACTATTTGCTATCATTAGATTCGGCGACAACGGAACCGCATTGAAACACTGAGCTCAGCAGATATTTATAAGACGCTCTGAAACAGCGAAGGCAAATTAGTTTGTAAATATTTTCACGAACATCCATACACACACACACACATACACAGACCCACATGTATGAAAAACCTTTTCTCTTCTTCCTCATCTTCCTGCTGACGTTTATTGTTTCATATACGTGTTCCTTCCTTGAGTGAGCTAGAGTGAGGCAGGCCGAGAACTGTATGTGTGAAAGAGAGAGAGCCAAGCGAGATGAATCAATGACTCATGAACGGATGAATAGCGGAGGGGGGGGGGCAGTAAATCAGAAAAAAGGTTCCCTCATGTCTTGCGTGTATTCACGTTTCCAAAATTCCCTTTCGATTAAAAAGTTGAAATAATTCAACCAATAAACGCGTGGCAAGAGATAGAGTATAACTCGGTTACCTATTGAACTAAACGGGTCGCGATGGCATTGTGACCATTATAATTTTAGCATGTATTTGAACCATCGGAAGTGGAATCTGTTAATAGTGTGCAGTGGACCAGTTACATCGCTGCTATCTCCTTGGCCAATTGTTTTTTACATGGTGGAAGTAAAAAGGTGGCGGCATTATTGGTACCAGACCTACGACACAACGTGGCAGAGATGAGCCAGAGAGCCACGTGACTGGCGAGCGCGGTACGCACCACCCGCTAACGAACGTAACCTGCGAAGCAGATGTCATTTGTTATTTCAACATTCAAACATTGGCAGCATTGTTGAAGACGCAATACAAATATCCTCTGGAGACGGGCGCTTGCATGGAGCTTCCTGCAGTCTAATTTAAAAAGATTACTAAAATCGATAACTTTTCAGGGTGAATCGGGTTGGATTTTAACTGAATACAAGTGTACCGATTTTACTGAAACAGTCAGAGCCGTTTATTAATAGCACAGGTTTTTTTCCAGTTATTGAGCGTGGTTATACTTCAAAAGAACAATTTTATTATTTGATTGAAATTGGAACTTCTGATTACTGAAATAATCAACCTCGATAACTTTCAAAAAGTAATCGATTATGTCATCGAAAAAGCCTTCACGAACACCAACTTTTGAGGTGCCATCAATTCATTCGCTGTCCTTAAACAGCGCTCCGAATCTTTTAAACTTCTAATGCTTATTGATATTCTTCAAGACAATGTTTTCGAATGATCCCTGTGCAAAAATTATGGGATTAAAATGGCGGAAAGAGGAGATCACGATGTCCTGACAGCCGACGATTTAAAGCATTATTTGTTTAGAGTGTAGATTCCTTAGATTTTGACAAAGCGAGGCCACGTGTGCAACGTTTTAATTCGTTTTGATAAACATTGCAGCTTACACGAACAAATAGCTAAGGCATCCAGTGGCTCCAGTTATTTGGAAACCTTGTTTTTCGACATTTGAATTTATGCAAAAGTATCGATTTCTCTGGGATTCAGTGAATGCTCCGACAATCGATTATTTTACATAGGTTTAAAGGAGAGAATCCGTTGTAGCCACATTGCACGAGCCGCCACTGACCTAAGGAGTCGCCAGTCAATAGGTATTTAATTTGTCAAATTTTCCTCCCACCAAGAATCTTCGTAAGGAACGTTGTCTCGCCAACACATTAATAAGACAGCAGAAAAATAAAAAGAAAACTCACGTCGTTTTCTTCAAGATGATTTTTCTAATCTTTGAAATTAAATTTACCGTTTCCATGAGTGATAGCAGTGGCATAGCGTGAAATTCGGCAACGTTGCAATTCGTCCTTTAAACCTAAGACAAATATCGAACTCTTGGGTGCTCAATGAACACCTTCGTATTCGACCTTTTACCTGGGTTTAAATGGACAAAACGCCACGTTGTGTCAAAACGAACGCTATGCCACTGAGTGATATAGCTGCGGTTGAGTCGTAAAACTGCGGTAGACGGAGGTGGTGGATGGGAATTTAGAATGGTTTGACGAGGAGAGTGAAGACAGGAGAATCTGAGCCGAAACAAAGATCAAGAGGAGCCGGGAGAATTATTTAAAAATAATGTTTAAATCTTCAATTCGGTATCAATTTTCTCGCTACGTCAAGCGCAATCCGAATCTTACGTCAGAATTTCAAAATTTAAACGTGACAAAAAATTTCATTTTCTGTTGAGTGTTACGTAGTGGGAATGGAAAAGGGTCGGAGACGCCGGATCGGACGCGGGACAATAAAACTGAAAACAATAAGACCAGCCAGCATGCGAGTGAAACGACCCGAGGTGCGGGGCCGATTCTATACCTTCAGCTCAGCGCAGGTACCTCCAACCCCATTCCCTTGCTATGTACTGCTATATACTTTATATACTTCTCGGTCGTGATCCGTTGACGGAGTTTGCCAACGTTTGCCTACCTTTGCCTACCTTTGCCAACCGAGGTTTGCTAACGTTTGCCTACCTTTGCCTACCATTTTTACTAGGGCGCCCTCGTAAATATAAGCGTTTATTGAGTTAAAGAGTGGATTTCGGAAGTTTTTAGTGCTACCATTGTTATTTTTTGAGGTTTTTACATCAGAATTGACTGTTAAATAGCTTATAGCAAAAGTGTGCAACAGCCCCATTGCACTGAACACGGTTTTTATTACAAATACACACTGATCGGTTAATTATTATCATCTGATTGAATGAATTCAATATAATGCATTTTATCTTTTTAGATCACCAATAAACACCCAGTAACACCCTGAATACTGGTGTATCCTTCTCTATTGATATGAGACTCAGATATTAAACACTCCGTATTTTACTGTATTGAATCAATTAGTTCTGCCTAAATGTATGGCAAATGCGTAACAGACCCATTGAATGGATTGTTTCCGTAACTGAAAAGAGTATAATGTCTGCAACCAAAGGCAACTTTTGTGAGGCAACTTTTTTGACTTTCAAGTCTTCCAATTTTAAAATATAATAAACGACCTCAACGAAAAGTTCGTACTTACCTACATGTTGCTCTACTTTTTCCACACTTATTTCTGCCTCCGATTTGCTTGGAGAAGACACAACTACCGATTTTGGCGTCCCCTCTGATTCAACATCGAGACTATAAAAGATACAAATGAAACAAATCGCCAAAGCGGCGGACACACTGAATCTACACATTGCACTAACTAAATCGCATGACGACTGTTTGTGAAAAAATAAAATACTGGAAAATGTGATCCAGCGCAAACTAAACCAAAGGCGGCGCGTGGGTCTAAAAAGTGGGGGGCTTGAACTTGACGACGTTTATTTTATTCTTGTAGGTTATATTATATGTAGATTGGTAGCAGAAAAATTCGTATTTACCAGCCCGGGCTCCCTGAAAAAGTGCCATTATGACACGCCGCACCACTGAACTAAACGGTTCAATTTAATGGCAACAAATACTAATGTGTCTCATTCATCTTTCAACATTGCTGTCGATTAATATTCTTGTTCCCCCCCCCTCTTGGTTCTTTCGCTTTATAACCATTTCAATTACAATTGCACATGCGGTATTTTTTTCCTCTCTGGTGTAATGAAGGACAATGTATGTCATCCACCTAAGATGACGCAAAGGAAACAGTGATCATGCTATAAAAATTTCCTAATATTATTTTTTTAAACTTACGAGAATGAGGTTCCATCAACACCGTCGTCGCGGCACAGCAGAGCTACCGATTTGCGTAGATTTAATGACATTTTTAAATTCATCGATGATTCCACCGTTTGAGAAAAGATTACAGAGTTTAGTTCAGTGTATGACTGTAATGCACGAAAATACTAGCGTCTTTTATCTTTTCTCAACTGGTATATTTTAATTAATTAAAGGCGTTTCCACCAATTGAGACAAGATTTCAGATCATAGTATTTTCGTGCATTACAGTCATACACTGAACTAAACTCTGTAATCTTTTTTCAACCGGTGGAATCTTCGGTGAATTTCAAAATGTCATTAAATCTACGCACATCGGCAGCTCTGCGGCACAGTGCCATCTATTATTTCCGTCGATATGACGATAGGTTAGCTTTTCAGTGCACGCGGAAGTCACCATTTTGAGTTTACAGATGATTTTCAGCCTCTATATTGTCAATTGAACGGGTTGATTTTCTCGTTTATTGACAGTTTGCCATTAAAGAGTAAACAAGTGCATCGCAAATTCCATAGGAAGCATTGGTGGTGGTATGGTTGATCTCGGATCTTCTAACTACTTATTACTCGACCATATTTTAGTATAAATCTTACGAGTTTACAGGGATTTATCATAAAATCCGTGCAGTGGCGTACACAGGATTTTTCTTGGGAGGGGCTCGCACTGATGAGCGTTTGACTGAAAATTGTTCCCCCCCTTCCCCTCCACCCCCAAAAATCGGAGGTCTGGGGGGGCTTTAGCCCCCTTAGCCCCCCCCCCCCCCTGCGTAGTGCAATATTCACATAAAATCATCTGAATTGTTTTTCTTTCTACTGAGTGCGAACCCTGGTCCGGCATTGATGAAAACTTCAAGCATCGACAAAATACGAAAAAAATGAGCAATGCATGAAAGGTAGTTCTCTTTTTTTTCATTTTTTTTTTTCGTTTTTATTTTCTTTAATTTGTTCTTTCTTTGATTATATCGCACTAAGCCCTGCGGCTTATGGCCATTGTTTGGCCCCACCTCAGGGGTACCACCTCTGTACTATCGACAAATTAAACATTGTCGCGAGATTTTCACACATTTTCAGCTATGGGTGTGAGTGTGGGACTATGATCTGCAACGGCTTTCCAGCCCCACCCACACTGGCCTCTCACCTGCAAGGTGCGTGAAGAGTATGAAGAGTGGCCGAACCAGAACCTTGAAGGCGAAACTTAGCTCGTGAAAATCTCGCGACTATCTTTAATTCGTCGATAGTACCTGCCAAATGTAAATTGAGTTGGCTGTGAAAACCAACAATAATAATAATAATAATAGCACCTCAGGCCCAGGGGCAGTGCAGTATCGATTGCACCAAATCTGCCCCAGGGGGCTGATTCTGCTCTTTCGGACGAGACGAGACGAGATAGCGCGAATCGACCAATCCCATTGGTTTAAATGGCAGATTTCGAGTCATTCGATGGGCGGAGGAATCATTTTATCTGAAATGAACGACTCTAATGACTTCGAATTTGTCACGTGACGCCATTTAAGCCAATGGAAATGATCGATTTCCACTCTATCTCGTCTCATCTTGTCCAAAAGAGCAGAATCAGCTCCCAGGTGGGGGAAAAACACAAAGATTAAAATCTTAAAACGCGTTTTTCTCGAATTGACGATTTGGAGCATGGGCCCTTTTTCCGGAAACGGCCTCAAGTTTATTCATCACAGAAAATAAGCCACACGGCCTAAGACTAAGGTTTATGGTTCCGCCCGTGTAGGTAACACCCCACGCACCTCGCCAAGCGAGTGAAAAGAAGAATCAATAACAATAATAATAATCATAATAGCAAGGTCAGTTTAGCTTTAGTATAATATAGCCTTTTAGATGTAACAAAATTTCATGAAGAACAAGTGCCAAAATTCAATTGAGCTGATAAATTATTTATGGAACACCAAGCTACAGAAATAATATCTGGCATGAATGCGATCATTGGCGGATCCAGGAATCTCTCTCTCTGTCTCTCTCTGTCTCTCTCTCCCTCTCTCTCTCTCTCTCTCCCCCCCCCCATTAGAACGTGTGTTTTACAAAAAGACAGATTAAGGATAGTCACGTGATATTTTCCCCCTTTTTATATCATTTTCCAACATATGCATTCAAATGGCCAGAGATGGAGAAGGAAAATTTTCCGGATCCGCCGGTAAATACGAGGTCAATTGCCTATAACAATTAATGTTTTCTGTTTTGGTATCGTTGAGCGCATCGGGATCCAAACAAACTCTGTTTAATTATGGAATACACATTTCCACATTAATTATGGATTTCACATTTTACGCGCATTTGATAATGTGTGTTTAATTTTTATTTTGTTCCAGGTGAGTTTCTCATGATTAATCCAGAAAACCAAAAGCATCAAACGAACCCCGATTCGCTGCGAGAAGATAGGCTCAGGTAAGAGTACGGCCAAAGATTAAACAAGAGTCGCAATAGAATAGAAGGCCTGCGTGGTCAACGCAGATAAGGGATCGGAACGCAGACTGGCCTCTGATTGGCTTGCAAGAGTGGTGCATAAATGTCTTAGGGTATAGGGAAATTAACACGGGGTTTTCGTTCCGGGACGTTTAACTCGAAACCTAAGCAAAATCGCCTCTACGCAATTAATGCGAGTCATTTTAGCGGAATTTTCCGAACAAATTGATAGGTCATAAGTGCCACTTTCTTGCAAATTCGAGAAGACTGTTTCAATTGAAAAGTACGCACAATAGTGAGTTACTCAAACACTGCTCAAACACACGCCAAGCATGTAAACACACTATTGTGTGTGCTTTTCAACTGAAACAGTCTTCTCAAATTTGCAATAAAGTGGCTCTTATGACCTATCAATTTGTTCGGAAAATTCTGTTAAATCGACTCGCATTAATCGCGTAGAGGCGATTATGCTCAGGTTTCGAAATAAACGTCCCGGAACGAAAACCCCGTGTTAATTTCCCTATACCCTGAGACATTTAAGCGCCACGCTTGCAAGCCAATCAGAGGCCAACCCGCGTTCCGATCCCTTATCTGCGTTGACCACGCAGGCCTTCCATTCAATTGCGACTCTTACTCTTTGAGTGGGGCAGTTAGAGTTTCACGAGAGAAGGCCGATGAAAGATCATGCGGCTTGCTGGGGAAAGACGTATTTGCGTTCTTGCACATGCGCAAAATCGCAAACTCGTCTCTGAGCAGTAAACAAACTCAACAGTCATCGGCCAACTTTCATAAAACGACCTCTACATACTGTAAACGTTGTTACCTAAAAAAAAAAAAAAAAAAAAAAAAAAAAAAAAAAAAAAAAGGTAACAGACTTTTTTTCGAAAACGATGCGTTGCACCTAGTAAACGTCATAAAACATAAATAATTTATTTTTTTGTGGACACTTTATCTTGTAGCATCAACTTTTATAATTGTTTTTTTTTTTATTTTTGACTCGTTTTTGCCTGTTTTAAAATTCAGCACTTTTAAAAGCACACCTTAAAGAGTTTGACACGAAGTAATGTTTAAAATGCCCATTCTAAAAACATTCTCGAGTATGATTTGCGTGCCCCCCCCCCCTTACAGCTTTTTTACTGTGAACGAAGTTAACTCAATCGTTCCTTGACTAAAACTGCCAAAGTCAACAAGGTATTATATGTATTGTAGATTAAATGATGCACTTGACGGTTGGAATCACTCAAACATTATTGTCGTTGTTGTTAAATTGGCGGGATTGCGGGCGATTCTAACCTCCAACTGCATAATTTAATCTGTAATATCCAATGAGCTATAACTTTAGAGTGGCAGCGGGCTGGTCCACCTTGTGCCACACAGGGTAGAAGGAATCCCGGGAAAAAGCGTAATTTGGACGGCAGATTTCAAGGTTTGAGGTTAAATTTTGAAGGCCGTTTCCGGCGATGCCCGGGTTTGTTTACGAAACGGCCGGAAACAACCTACAAAACTTAACATCAAAATCGATTTTTACGGCAAGATGGCGGCGCCCTAGGTGACAACAATGAACCAGCGGAACGTTCCTTGATGTGCCACTCTAAAGTTAAAGCTCATTGGTAATATCTTAATGATTTTGGCAGTTTTAGTCGTGGAACCAGGCATAATTAAGAATTTTCGAGGAGGTAGAATTCATAATCGCAAAAAGGTCGCATTAATTTCTTGATTTATTAGTCATAATTTCCGTTTAAAAATACGCTTATACGGGGAAAATACATTAAACTAGAAAGGGGCTCTTGCAAACTTTTGCTATAGGGGATTAAAGAGTTGACTCTTGCATAAAAACCTGTAAAAATGACGATGAGCACACTAAAAAATCACGAAATTCACTATGAAAATCGGGCTTAATGGCGGATAGACGCAGGTATCCTGGTATCATGGGAGATTCCTATCTAAATTGAAACATATATCTCTGTGTTTCCGTAGAGAAAGTGACATAATAGACAAGAATCTCCTATGATACCTGCATCGAACCGCCATTACCATCTTGCCGTTATAGCAGTTATGTGAGTTTATTACTGAATTTTAGACTTTTTTTATTGTGATTTTCGTGATTTTTGCTGGCCTTAATATAAGATTGGACTATTTTTTTGCTTGTAGCAAAAGTTTGCAAGAGCCCCATTTGTTTTGAACCAGAGGCATGGACGAAGATATAACTTAGGACTGCCATCTCCCTATCTCCGCCTGTGTTAAAACCTGTTAGCGGGGAATGCACCCCGACTAGCGCGCTCCAAGCAGCGGAGAGGGAAGCTCGCATCAATCCTTTCGCAAAAAGTCCATTTCAGCCACCGGGATTGAACCCGAATTTATGCCGTGGCGCTCAAGTGTGCTGCTGTCTGAGGCAATGTGCTGCTGACTGAGGCAGTGTAATACGTACTAACTGAGGCAGTGTACTGCTGACTGAGCCACGGCGCACAGTGTGACCTCTTAATGGAACATGCGGCTAAAACCTCATACGATGCAATGGATAAATGGGGTTTTTGCCGCTTAGGACACACTGTGCGGCGCCACTTATATGCATGCATCATGCATGAGTGCAAATTTTGCTATATAAATCAAGCTGATCAGAGACCGCTTCCGTTTCCGCAAACTCTGCTGCTAAGAGCGCTGCAGTTTAGATTAAAAAGGACTAACAACAGTAGCGTCATTTGCGGCGGGGGGGGGGGGGGGGGGGGGCAGGGTGGGCCGCTGCCCCCCCCCCCAAGGGTCGGCCAAAAGTGAAAAATCTTTTTTATTCTTTTTTTTATTCTTTTTTTTTATTATTTATTTCTTTTTTTTTTAGGAGAAGAAAAAAGTATCGAACTCTTTGGTGGTCATTAGCGATTTTTTCTGGAATTCAGGGCCACAAATATAGAATATTCACTATGCAGGGCTGTAGAGTGTCTAAAATAATATTAATGAGCAAAACGAAAAAAAGAGGTCATCACATTTTTGCTCCCCCCCCCCCCCCCCCCCAAATGCCGAACCTGAAATGACGCCCCTGACTAACAAGAGTCCGCAGTCCTTAGTTACACTGAAAAAAATCAATTTCGAAAGCAACAATTCAAAATTTGCTGATTTAACAAAAATTAAAAGTTGCTAAATCAACCAGGGTTTTCTGTTAAGTTAACAATTTATTTGTTGAGTTTACAAAAATAGTTGTTAAATCAACCACATAATGGTGTTCTTATAACAAAGTAGACATTGTCAATTTAGGAATTTTAAATACACTGAAAAAAAAATGATTGCTGGAATATCAAAATTTGCTTTGCTGAAATAGCAAATTAATCAATTTGCTGGTTTATACATGCTCATGGATAATTGAGCGATAGTTTTGTAAAAATTACAAAATGAAAATTGTAAATATTGCAAATTAAAATATTGCAGTTTTTGCATTCATTTTTTATGTAAACATAACAAACAATTTGCTAGTTTATCAATACAAATAGCAAAAAGAGCAAAATTGAATTGTAGTTGTAGCAAATAAAAAAATTATAAAAATTGCAAATTAAAAAAATGCTATACGAGCAAAATAAATCGGCCAATTTGCAGAAACATTTATAAAAATGGCAAAATTCCAATTTGCTCAAATTGCAAATTGACATGTATGCAAAAATTGCAATTTGTTTTGGAAAAACAGCAATAACATTTTTTAAAAGTAACAAAATGTATTTTGCTCAAATTGCAAATTAACTTTTTTGCGAAAATTGCAAATTCATTTGTTTGCAAAAATTGCAATTTGTTTTATAAAACAGCAAATTATTTTAATTACAAATGCAAAACATAATGGTATCCGTTCGGTCGTTCGCTGAAGCGCGCCTCCTGCGGAGTGCGGAGTCCGGTCAAAGCGAGCCTTATCAAATAATTTTCTCTTTTCAGCTTTCAATGGGTTTGTTGCAAACTTTTGCTACAGCGCTATAGAGTTTTGAATCTGATTAAAATCGCCTGAAAATTACATTGGCGGCATCAAATAGTCATAAAATCCATTAATAAACCCACAAAACGCATTATAAAGAAAACCATAATGGCAGTCGTAAAGCCGAACAATCTGTGCATGCGCACGTCGAACATCAAAGATAGGCGATCAGTGGCGTCATTTCGGGTTCGGCTTGGGGGGAGGGCAAAAATGTGATGACCTTTTTTTTTTTTTTTTTTTGCTCATCAATATTATTTTAGACACTCTCCAGCCCTGCACATTTACGGCCCTAAATTCCAACAAAACTCGTTAATGACCACCAAATTTTAGTTCAAAACTTTTTTCTTCTCCTAAAAAAAAAAAAAAAAAAGAAAGTCATCACTTTTTCACTTCTGGCCGACCCTTGGGGGGGCAGTTGCCCCCCCTGCCCCCCCGCAAATGACGTTACTGTAGGCGATCCATTTTCCCCTTTTTCGTTGAAAGGGGGGAAAAGAAAATATCTCTACAGTCAAACTGTGATTTTAAAAATTTGCATGGTCAAGATGTTGTGTTCTATGAAGGGTGGAGGGGGGGCAAAATATCAAGAATATAGTGTGTTTCAAAACTTAAGTGCCAAACTTATGGAGTGTATTTTTGGGGTCAACATATATTTAAGGCTTTATTTTCCTACATGAATAAGTGCTGCAAATGTTTCTCTTCTGAGCTAGAGCCCTCCAAAGTTTTGAAAACAAAAAACAGAAAACAAAAACAAACACAAAAAACAACACCTTTGAATCATCTCCTTATAGATACATCTGATCTAAATTTATTTTTTTCATAATTTCTCACCAAATAAGCTCAATTGGACAGCACTTGTCACAAAAGAACCGAGTGACATTTTTGATAAAATTGAGTTATTGATTGATAGACGTAGCAATACTGAATCTCGAAGCGACAAGTGCTTCTTCTAATAACAACTACTTCCTGTCAAAATTCCAGGTAAAAGTGAGCTGGTGAGCCTCATTGAAGTCATTGTCCATATATGATGAAATAAAATGAGAACTTGGTTCCTTTTTCTGATTAGGTTAAACCTTAATCCGAGTCACGTAAGGAACCAACACCGACTTGGTTCCTTTAATAGAATTGGGAACGGACTTAAGTCCGGATTAACGGATTTTAAATTAATCAACACTGTAAACCAACTCTGCCGTTTGGTTTCTCTTAGAGATTCGTTTTTCGTGATTATGCCAAACAAAAAGAAGAAAGGAACCAAGTCACTTTAAACGCTAAAAATTAAGTACCTACCTTTCCTGTATAGGAAATTCTACTTTTCCGGTGTTGAAATGCGAAAACATAACACGGTAGTTGAATGAAATCAAAACGTAAGTAATTCCAAGTTTTTTGTTTAAATGCTAGCTCTTCAACTTTGGACTCAATTTTCTCGAGATTATCTCCATGTCACGTGGTTCCTTATTAATGAATGCTGTCTAATTATTATCATTGCTAGCAAAAGCATTAAAGCTGTTCAGACTTTAGTGGCAAGCTTTTCCAACACCTGCGTGTTGGAATTTTCCCTGCTTGTTTTTTTTACTTTGAGTTACGCCTGATTCAATTAACCGTATCAACTGCACTTATAACTTTTTTCCCCCGGACAAAACTATATTATTTAAATTTTTTTTTACAAATTTCACCCTTGAATCAAACGTTTTATTTAAAAGTTATGAAGATTTTCGTGTTTTGATAGACATTCCTTCCCTCTTCCCGGTTCTCAATGGGCTGGATCAAAAGTAATCCCAGTTTTGGACGCCTAAAATCAAGTTCCATCACCTCCCAAAATATCAGTACAAGATAGACCGAAACTATTTTTGCCCATATTTTAAAGATAGTTGTTTTCGAGTTTACCTCTCCACCCTAGGGAAACTTCCTCAGGGGTCTTAATTTCGAAAATTTCCCTAGCGAATTGGTCCTTCGAAAAGATAAAGAACGGCGCAAACCACGTCCAAATATCTTTAATAGTGCAAAAGTTATGACCACTTTCAGTTACTTTACAGCCACCCTGTATATAAAGTTACCCCTCAATCTATTATACTAAGCCCCTCCGCCCCTCACTATATCTCTTGAGTAAGAGCCATCGAAAATAGCACCCCCCTGAAAAAGCTATAAACGTATAAGGGAAATGGCGCAATGTTCCATCGATAAGGAAAAAAGTTAAAAGGTGCATTATTTTTGAATCACCCTATATATCCCAAATGGTTTTTAATATTTTGAAAATCCAACATCAGATTCGTTTTTCTTGACCAAAAATACCCCTGGCTATCAAATTTCATGCAAATCGGACGTTAAACAACTGCTATTTGTCCTTTTTTGCCGCCCGCAAGCTTATATACCGAAATTGTGTCCGCAGTCACCATCGGCTCTAGCTGGTGTATTGGATAGGATACTGGATTAGGAATCTGTAGGAATAGGTAGGTTGTAGGTTCAAATCCCGGTCGGGAACTTGACAGCTAAAAAATTAGGAATAACCACAGAGTCCGCGGTATTTGGTAGCAGCGCGCTGTGTGCCCAACCTAATTGCATGACAATATTACCTACTATAAATTGCAATTTGATAATGGTCGATTGGCAGGTTATGTATTGTAACTTGTACAGTAAAATTATTGTTGGTTGAGCAAAAAAGTTGTGTTAATATTGCAAATTGAAAATTGCTGGTTGAACAAAAGGGAAATTGTTGATATTGCAAATTGAAAATTGCTGGTCTACCAAACTCATTTCGTAAGTTTTGTAATTTAAAATGTCCAAATGACAAACATACTTTGCTAATTTTGCAATCCTTAATTTGCAATTTTTGCAAAGTAAATGTTTGCAATTCTTCCAAAACATTTTGTTATTCAAGCAAAACTGTCATTTCATAGAATTGCAAATTACTGTTTTGCCAGTCCAGCAAAATGAAGAGTGTAACGTTTTTTTGCAATTAGCAATTGCTATTTTAGCAATGCCCCGTGCTCTTCCAACAAACCTTTTTTTTCAGTGTAGTTAAAAAAATACAGAACTTAATCCAATTAGTTGATCTAACAATTCAGCTTGTTATATCAGCAAAATAAAGTGCTGATTTTACTTACTAATTTGTTATTGAAGCATAAAAATTGTTATTTTTACTATTTGATTTGCTTGGTTGGGCAAAGTTAGTTGTTAAGCTAACAAAATGAATTGCTGATCTAGCATTTGAGTTGTTAATAGATATAACAAAATTATAGGTTAATTTAGCAAATAATTTTGTTCTGTACTTTTTTAACTATTTATTTTTTTCAGTGTATATCTTCGTCCATGCCAGAGGTCCTCAGACGGCAATCGATACGATATTTCTGAAACAGTCTATTCTTAAAGTTTTTGAAATCTCTTTTGCTGTTCATTGTGTCCTTTTTCTTTTTTTTGTTCGTCACAAAATTATATTCATGTAACATGTAACAATAGGTATATTTGCATCTTCTAAAAACCAGATTCCATGAAGGTTCCATATTACAGTATTAGCATGATAGGGCTCTTACAAACTTTTGCTACAGGGGATTGAACAGTCGATTCTTACTTAAAAACCTTTGTAAATTACGATGAGTACACTAAAAAATCACGAAAATCACTCTCAGAATCAGACATGATGGCAATCCAACGTGCAGGTGTCATGGGAGATTCCCATCTAAATGGGGCTCTTGCAAACTTTTGCTCCATGGGATTGAAGATTTGATTCTTGCATAAAAACCTTTAAAAATGACGATGCGTACACTGAAAATTCACGAAATTCACTCTCAGAATCAGACATGATGGCAATCCAACGTGCAGGTGTCATGGGAGATTCCTATCTAATTTGAGACAAATCTCTGTGTTTGCGTAGAGAGAGTGACAAATTAGACAGGAATCTCCCATGATACCTTATTACTGAATTTTTTACTTTTTCAGTGTGATTTTCGTGGCTTCTGCTAGTTTTTGTCAGATTGTACATTGTACAATTCATTTCCTTACAGCAAAAGTTTGCAAGAGCCCCATTGAGACATATCTCTGTGTCTCCGTAGAGAAAGTAACATGATAGACAGGAATCTCCTATTATACCTGCGTTGAACCGCCATTACGAACTTGCCCTTATAACACAGTTATGTGAGTAATTTACGGAATTTTAGACTTTTTCAGTGTAATTTTCGTGATTTTCGCTTCTTTTTACATCTGATTAGACTATTCCGACCATTTATTTGCTCACAGCAAAATTTTGCAAGAGCCCCATTGTGGGAAATCTAAATTTTCTCGAGACTTTATTCATTAAAGCTTTTCAATAGAATAGTAGCCTAATTTTGCGTCCAAGAGGAGCTTAATTTTAAAAAAAATCCGGGGGAGGACCCTCAGACCTGCCTCCGGTTGGGGAGTATTCTCCCAGACCCCCCCCCCCCTACAAAATGACAACTTGTAACTCCTCCCCCCTCCCATACTGAAATCCTGGGTGAGCCCATGAGTAGGATATGCGAATACATTTTTTGTTATAGAAACTGTTCATTTTCGGAAATGGGTTTAACCGATAAATAACATTGCCGGAATTTCCTCCTCAGATGGAAGTTCCGTTTTGGGATGCATCAATTTCAAACCAGTTATTTCGGCCAAAACTAGAGAAAGTGTAAACACAGATGTAGGTTTGTCATTAGATTCATACTTCAACTCATCGACTAAATCATCCGTATCGAACTCTTCTCCCTTCAGATAATCGATGAATGCATCCGATAAAACGCAACTACATAATGCTTTCATCATGCAAACTCTCTCATTGCGACGAATATTGGCGCGATCCATGAGTTTCACCATTTCATCAGTGGCACCGCAAGAACATCTGGGCCCCTTAATCTGCAAGAGTAAACAGGATTATTGAAAAATATAAACTGTATGGAATACCCCACGAACACTCTTTCACATCCAACTGAGTCTGAGGGGGGGGGGGGGTCCCCGGACCCCCTTTTATATCCCAGACCCCATATCTATAACATTTAGATCGTGTAGTTGAATCTTCAGGGACCAATATAAATGTTCGGTACAGACGTCATATATAGACGGTCACCGAAAGATGTTGGATGGTGAACGTTTACATGTGGTTTTAAATGACCGTAGGTGCTCACCAATCATCTGGGGGCAGGACCGCCTGTATACCAAACATTTATTGGTCCCAGATGATTAAGGGAGCCCAGTCCAACACTTCATTCTCCAGTGTAGGTAGTGAACTTTTGAAATCGGGTGTTTTTGAGGACGAGCACATCCAATGACGATTTATCTGCGCTCTTTTTATTGAAGAAGTCTTCAATCAATACAGTGGTTGCAAACTTTTGCTATCGGCTTATCAATAGCTGCGAGTAAGGGATAAAATCTTATAATAATGACGATAAGCTCACTAAAAAATCACGAAATCCACTCCCAAACTGATCAAATGCTTTCAAACGCGAGACCGTAATGGCAGTAATTACTGCCTAAATTTTATGGCAATGGGTCTGTCGCAAACTTTTGCTACAACGATTAAGAGTGTATAATCTAATGTAAAATCGCCTGAAAAGTGGCACCAGAAAGTCATAAAATGCAATAATAAACTCACAAGAGGCGTTTGGTGAAATCCAAGATGTCGGATACATATCGAGCAATCTGTATGCATGTAACGTGAACATATCCAAGGATGGCCAACTTTAACAACCTCACTGGAGTCAGAGGTTACGTGTTTGTTTACGTTGTGATTGGTTGTGATCGATATTGTAAGGTTATGGCTATTCTTGGATGTTCGTGGTGCATGCATACAAATTGCTCGATTGCTCGATATTATCTTGGATTTCATTAAACGCATCTTGTGAGTTTATTATTGCATTTTATGACTTTTTGGTGCCACCAAAGGACTTTTCAGGCAATTTTACATTAGATTAAACACTCTTAATCATTGTAGCAAAAGTTTGCGACAGACCCATTGTATGATTCTTCTTTTTATTGGGTGGTGTCGCGAGAACACTTCTTGGGGATAAAGCTTATTGAGATAGGAAAACCAAGCAATTTCTAATATAACTATTTTATTGAGAAAATTTTGCTGGTTTCTATCATGCGTCTGTTTCATCGTCGTGCAAATCCTTCCAATAGAAACAGTCATGTCGATTGCCGAATCCAGTTAGCCATACTCCAAAATACTCTATCACCTTCATTTTAAACTAATATCAAATGGATTTGTCACAACTTTACTTGTAAACTTTAACCCATAAATGTCCAACTTCATTTGAACATGTTGCGGGTGTTTTTTGGTGTTTTCCTCAAAAAACACCATCTTAGAGTTGAAAAAATTTTAAATTTAAAAATGGTGAACTTTTCTGGTCCACCTAAATTATAGGGGCTGAAAGATCGCAGCATTGATTTTTAAGTGAAATTGGCCTAATTTCACCATAATTTGGTCTATAAAAAACCATTTTAAGTGGGTCGTTAACGACCCAATGGGCAAAAATGTGTTTAAGGTTAATTAAAATGGGGCAAACAAACCGTGCCCCTCAGAGGATCCAAAGAATCGGATCAAAATTTTCAAACGTAAATTCTTGCTAGTAAATAGCAAGTTCTTTCAAATATTTCCACACCATTGAATTCCACGTACCTTGAAGTATAAGCGTGTTTCCTCAGAATTTTCGAAAGATCGCGCATCAGTTTACAATCACAAGAGTTTATCGGCACCATCATGACACCACGTGTTATACCCAACAAGCTATAGCGATAGAGAGGATATTTGTAGGACGTCATATATAGAGACAGCACGGAGGCAGCCATGATCCAGATCTCTTATGGACGTTTTTCACACGGGCTCGGTTTGTTTGCCTCATTTTTTTTAACCTTTAAATTTGAAGAAGAAAAAAAAAACCAATGAGGCTGTTGCACACTGTTACTATTAGCAATTTATTAGTCGATTCTGGTGTAAAAACCTCCAAAAATAACGATGGCAGAATTAAGAACTTTCAAAATCCGCTCCTAAACTCAGTAAACGATTTTACTTGCGCGAGTGTAATGGTGGCATAGAGCAGTAATAAAATGGATGATTCCTATCTTAATTTTGTCACTCTCTCTATATGCTGACAAGGATAATTCACAGAGTAATTAGTCATCAGAGTAGTGATCCATCTGGTGAATGGTACCGTGACACCGATGCGGTGTCAATGAAAGTAGTCTCTTATTGGTCACTTTTTTGATGGAGTTTCAGTGTTGTTAGATGAGAATCTCTCATTATTGCTGCCCTATGCCACCATTACGCTCGCTCAAATAAAAGCATTCGTCGAGTTTAGTTGTGGATTTCGGAAGTGTGGTTTCTGAGTGTGGTTTAGAGTGTTTCCAGTGCGTTTCGTTAATTTTTGAGTTTTTTTCACCAGAATCGACTTTGAAATTACTTATAGCAAAAGTGTGCAACATCCTTTTTGTGACTTACAATTAATTGAATTTGGTTTTATACGAAAAGGCAAGTCTTTTAAAGTGGCTATCTATCTGGAAACAGAAATCTACAGAACTGTTTCTCTTGGAAGGATTTGCACGATAAAAAAACCCATATAAAACAGAAGCAAGCTGACTTACCTCACCTGGCTAGTTGTACTGAAATTATGTGTCCAGATAGCCATTCTACAACACTCTTGCACTTTCGTTGAAAACCAATTTCCACTGGATTAATTACAATTTTGGATTTAAGGTTTAAAAACATAAGGCAAACAAACCGAAATCAAATCGCCCCTGCTTCCCAGTGTTGCCAGATCGTGGGTAAAAAGCCGTATCGTCCCCATTTAAATCAAGGTAAAACGTACGGCTTTTTCACCCCAATCTGGCAACACTGAATTGCTGCCTCACTTTGAGATAGGATTTATAACCAGTTCCTCTATTGCTATACCTTGTTGGTTATCATGGGCGGAGCTAACAATTTGGCAACTGTTGATTCTATCCATTTGAATGCGTGAGAAACAATCGATTCTTGAGGGGGCCATGGCCCAATTTCTAATCGATTGTTTCTCATTCATTCAAATGGGAGTAATCCACAGTTGCCAAATTGTTAGCTCCGCCCATGTTAGTTATACCTTGATCAAGCTTCGATACGAAGATTATTTCGGATGATTGAGTGTTATTGCTTCGATACGCTCATAAGAGATCGTAAGGAAGACAAGGATAAAACATAGGTCATCTTTCTTTCGATGTAATAGGGCTCTTACAAACTTTTGCTATACTAGTGCAGATAAATAGTCCAACCTGATGTAAAGACCAGCGAAAATCATTGAAATCACACTAAAAAAGTCTAAAATTCAGTAATAAACCCACAAAACTGCTATAACGACAAGATCGTAATGGCGGTTCAACGCAGGTATATTATAGTGCCCAAGCTCTGCTACCTCTTTGTTTAGTTTTATTATTTGATTCTTTGCTTATACTCTTAAGCTTCGTCGCGGCGACACTCTTATGAGTGTCATCGCGACACCTCTGTTACTTATACCGAGTTATAGTCGTACGTACTCACTCGGCTAATAATTATCCGAATGATTTCCTAATAACTTGCTCTTAATTTATCAACTGTCACTACAATATCATGGGAGATTCCTGTCTAATCTGTCACTTTCTCTACGAAAACACAGATCTGCTCTGTCTAAAATTAGCTAGGAATCTCCCACGATACTTGCGTTTCTCCGCCATTAAGCCTGATTTTGAGAGTGAATTCTGTGATTGATTAGTGTACTGATCGTCACTTTTACAGGTTTTTGAGCAAGAATCAACCCTTCAATCAGCTGTAGCAAAAGTTTGCAAGAGCCCCATCGTGATTGTAAATTCACTTGTGATCTTTCTTAACCCTTCACTGCATGATTTTTTTTTTTCAAGCAAATGTGAATTTTTCAATGTATTAGGTGGTCAAATACATGGGAAAAATAGTGAAAAAAATAATTTGACGGTTTTTCGGTCAAAATTCTCTTTTTTCTATTTTTTACTCGTTTTTTACAAGTGATATAACACCATAAAAAATGGCGGGAATTTTTTTCATTTTTTTTTTTTAAATTTTCAAAAAAAAAAAAAATTTTACTTTAATTGGATTTTTCAAAAAGCCAATGCCGGAAACTTTATAAAAATAATCAAAATGTGGTCAGTTTGGATACGGGGGCAAATTTCCCCCCTGACATGATTTCGATCACGAACCCTTCACTGCATGATGTTTTCTTTCAGCCATTTTTTTTTTTTTTTGTGAGCTCAAAACATACCTTCTCCCACTTTGACCCACCATGCGCCAAAGGCATATCTCAAAACCTGTATTTTATATGAGCGTTTGAAGAATTTGTTCCACCGGTGGAACTTCATGCAGTGAAGGGATAAGCAATCAAGTTGAAACTGCGCAATTGTGATCTTTCTGTAAGTAGGCAACCCACAATACTCATCTCAATGAATTTAAGCACTGCAGGTGGCTTGCCTATACCAAAATCGAAGGAGTCGTCCTACATACTTTTGTCCCCAACTGTACATGGAATTCAATAGTGCAATAAAATTCTAGAAATCTGGTTATTCAATATCATGAATTTGCATTCGAAAATTCGGATCTGATTTCTTATGGGTGTAAATCCACGATGGTGAGAGAGATGGAACATTCGTTTGGATCCAATTTTGATCGTGATGTCATCACTAAATAGGTCTTTCAACTCTATTGGTATATACAGCTCGTTGGCGCCCTTGAACGGTGAAACAAAATACAAAATGAAAAAATCTAAAAATCTAAAAAAAAAAATTATAATCTAATTGTGATATTTGTGAAATAATAGCTGACCTCGCCGGCGCACAAAGACCTACGTGGAATCTTGATGTTTTTTTTTTTCAAAGAGTCTTGAATTTCGGTGAAAATCGCGCAAGAGCATGATGCTCTTGCTGGACTCGTTGCGTAAACCTTTTTACTTTTTTTAGAGCTCCCCATGGTAACATAACCATATTTTCTGTTGCAGTGATGTCTACAGCTGACCTGCTGCACTATAAAGAAAAGGGGAAAAAATTATTATTAGGATTAAAAATACCATGATTGAACTTAAGGTTATTTCAGGATTACGAGAACCGTAAATGCATCACCAGCGCTTGTCCCTATGGACTAAAAGCATTAGAAGACGAGCAGAAGAAGGCATGGCTACACAACTGGGTCGGGGCCACCCCCATAAAATCCGAGGTTGACCAAAAAAATACATTAATTAGTAAAAAACAAATAATAATAAATTTAAAACAAATAACGAAATGAAAACCTGATACGGCATTATCTCATACTCTACGAAGCATTATTGTTTGAATGAATGAGTAACAAAAAATAAACTGTAGAAAATACCACACGTACACTTTCTGACATCAAAATTATTCGGGGGCCCTCCAGACCCCCTTTATTATTCTGGGGGAGACCCCCAGACCACTCTATAATATGTTGAGGGAGGCCCCTAGACCCCCCGTAAGGGCTTAATTTTACAGTAGGCTGGTTGCAGAATGGTTTTGCAAATTTTCATCAAAATTTAAACAGCTATATTTGTAACATTCCAATATTTCCCTACGTTTACCCATTTTACCCATTTATGTAATGGGAAACTTTTATCATCAATAACTTGCTTACAAAAAACGACGGAAAATTGGCGACTGTGTAATCTGGTATATCACCAAAAAAAAAGACTGGTTGAATTTAGCATCAGCATAGCTGATTTGGAGTCTGCCAGAAAGTATGGTAAAAGTTAAACTTGTAGGGACGAAGTTTTAGGAGTTTTCGTTGTTTCTATCGGTTTTCTCTCGATGACATTTTACTGTATCAAATCAATTAAGGCCGTTTCCGGGGGAAAACCCCATAAGACAAGAGGTGTGCTCTTCAGTCAAAAGTCTCTAGTCTATCACATGGCTGATTTCTCAAAAAGAGCTCAACCGTTGTTTGATCGGCCTTTTTTTTCAGAAACGGCCTCTATTCTGTCTGCCTTTATAGCTATAGCAAACGTGCGCAACAGACCCATTTGAATGGATTATTTCGGAAACTGGAAATGATGGTGTCTTTAACCACAATCAAGTTTTCAGATAAAGGAGAAAGAACTTCGCAAGTCTTTTAATTTTAAATTATGATGAACAACCTCAACGAAAAGTTCGTATTTATATGGATGTTCTATTTTTTCCACTTTTTTTGCCTCAGATTTGCATGGAGATGTCACTTCTAAGGGCCACCTCCTTCTGATTGAACATACAGAGAATAAAAAAGGCACAAATGAAACCAAATTAATGAAGTTTTCAGATAAATGAGAAAGAACTTCAAGTGGTTCAATTTTAAATTATAATGAACGACCTCAACGAAAAGTTTGTACTGACCTGGATGTTCTATTTGTTCCACCTTTTTTTCCCCCGATTTACCTGGAGATTCCTCTTCTTTCCTCCTCCGATTCACTGGAGATGTCACTTCTACCCTTCTCCGATTCACTGGAGATGTCACTTCTACCCTTCTCCGATTCACTGGAGATGTCTTTTCTACCCTCCTCCGATTCACTGATGGATCATCTTTGTTCGATTCTACATAGAGAATAAAAAAGGTACAAATGAAACAAAATTAAGTTTTTAGATAAACGACAGAGACTTTCAAGTCTTTCAATTTTAAATTATAATAAACCGCTTCAACAAAAAGTTCGTACTTACCTTGATGTTCTATTTTTTCCACTTGTTTTTCTCCCAATTTGCCTGGAGATGTCGATTTGCCTGGAGATTTCGATTTGCCTGGTGATGTCGATTTGCCTGGAGATGTCGATTTGCCTGGAGATGTCACTGTTACCCTCCTCCGATTCACCGATGTTTGATCGCCGTTGTTTGATTCAACATCGAGAATAAAAAAAACACTTATGAAACAAATCGCCAAAGCGACGGACACACTGAATCTACACATCGCACAACTACAGGAAAATGTGATCCAGCGCAAACTAAAAAAAAATTGAATTTAAGGGCACGCATAGATATTAAAATGCTTTTTTCTCAACCTTGCTTTCGATGTATATTCTTGCCCCCTCCCCGTTGTTTCGACTACGTTCACTGCCATTTCAAAAGCTTACGTGGACGGGGGGTCCACGTAAGCTTTTGGAATGGCAGTGAACCCCCCCCCCCCTCCCACCAGTGATGACGGGCAGTGTATGTTACCGACCTTAGAGACGCAAAAAAAAAGGTGCGTGACCCCGCCGCGCCGCTTTATAAATTTCTGAAAATTATTTTTCAAAATTCCAAGAATGAGTCTTCATCAACGCCGTCGCCGGGAACAGTGCGAAGCATCGTGTAAGTTCTCCGCGATCAAAATTGGCTGTCTCTGGCATAGAAAAGTGGAATCCAATATTTTGGTACATCATGCATCATTTGTATCCGAGATGGTTTACTCTATAAATTTATATAAGTAAACTTGATGTACTATCAACTAGAGTCCCTATGACCCTATATGCTATGAGAGTTGCGCCATATCACGTTCTTTTTCTTCAAAAGTAAAGAAGAATAAACTACTCTCGGAGCGCCTAAGAGGCAAATGGGGCTCTTGCAAACTTTTGCTGTGAGCAAATGAATAGCCCATACTGATGTAAAAACCAGCGAAAATCACGAAAATCACTTTGAGAAAGTTTAAAATTCAGTAATAAACCTACATACATAACTACTTAAATGGCAGGATCGTAATGGCGGTTCGATGCAGGTATCGTGGGAGATTCCTATCTAATATGCCTCTTTCTCTTTGGAAACCCAGAGGTATACGTCTCAATTTAAATAGGAATCTCCCATGATACCTGCGTCGGACCACCATTAAGTTTAATTCTGAGAGTAGATTCTGTGATTTTTTGGTGTACTCATCGTCATTTTTACAGGTTTTTAGGCAAAAATCAACTCTTCAATCCCGTGTATCAAAAGTTCACAAGAGCCCCATTGCAAATTACGGATGGTCATTTATGCCTTTGTGCTGTTGTCGCTATTTCGCCACCTCTAATAGGTTAGGTTCTCATCCTTGACAATAACGGTCGCATTGTTTGAGAGAAACAATGTTCTTCAGAATCAAGGTGCAAGCAGAGCCATTAGTCCTGCGTCGAAGATTCGACGCAACCCGCACTTGACGTATCCCGCACCTTTCTCGGTCTTGAGAGAACAAAAGAACAGAAAGATAAGAGAGCGTTTAGTGCACATGCAATGCGGGTTGCGTCGAATAGTCGACGCAGGACTTATAGCTCTGCTTGTACCTGTACATATAACAGGTATGCTCGACTCGATTCCCGCGTCATCTTCAGTGGCGCTAAAATCAAAAAGTAGAATCCAAGATGGCCGACAAAAGGAGAAAACACACCGCCTCACCAGGGTGGGCGACGACTCCAACAGTATCAACCGAGTGAGTCGGTGTGTTTTATGAGTCCAAATGACGATACCGTGGCTTCTCAGTGCACGAATTTTATGTCCTTATTTTGAAATAAATGTCGATTTTCAGCCTCCATTTTGACATTTTAATAAGTTGGTTTCCAACTTGATTTTCAGTAGCCAAGGTTTTTAATCCTTTTCAAGGAATAACCTTACCCCCTAAACAAACAAAAACAAACAAAAACAAACAACATCAAAACAAACAAAACAAACAAACAAAAATGGAAACCATGTGCGAAAGAAACGATCTTGAGGCAGTTCCAATTTGAACCTTCGAATCAGTGGAAGGCTCGTGCTATTGAGTAACCATGTTTCTTGCCATTTGAACTTGAAAAGTATCGATTTCTCAAGGGTTTAGTGAAACCTCTCAGTATCAATTTATTTTACATCTAGATGTAAATGGATACTATCCGATGTTGCCACTTTGCACAAGCACTAGCAGCCAGTCTGCCACTGTTCAGAATAATCAATACTTTGCATAAAAAAAAAAAAAAAAAAAAAAAAAAAAAAAAAAAAAAAAAATAGGAGAAAAAATTTATCGATTTTTTGGTGCAATCTGGCAACCACCATAAGTTGTGCGTGCGTAAGAGTTTGCTTTTTGGCGCTCTCTCAAGCTTGGTCTTTGCTGAGAAATTGATTCTCTACGCCTACCGTTAAAGAGCAAAGAAATGCGATCATTTCCTCTTTTTCTTTTTTTTCCATTTTTATTTTTTTATCTTCCAACAATTCAATAGAACAAAAGGCGCAAACAAAAAAACAAAACAAAACACAAGACACAAAACAAAAAAGGTCGGAAACAGAATATTCAAAGTATATTTCAATTTCCCCCCCCCATTTTGCACACCGAGAAAGGTACTTTGTCAATCGAGCAGAAAAATCGTGTCAATAAACTTATTTTAATCTTTTTTTTTTTTTTTTTTTTTAAGCGTGCCGTATGTAGTATGGCATGCTTCTTAATCTAATTTTGCTGTATACACTGATTGTGAATAATATAATACAGTGTATGAGGCGCCGCGCCGTCTGGTGGCCGTGTGTGTTTGGGAGATTTAGATGTCACAATTTTCATCCAGACTCCAATGCTCGGGTCGTATTGTGTATTTTCGAGAAATTTTTGAGTACGAACAATGAGACACTCAGACACGTTTAATTTTTTTATTTGGGGTCATTTGATGCCTTCACTGTTTTAAAACTTTCCCGTTGAAGTGTCAGTGATGACTTCAGTTGTCTTTGATTTGTCTTAGATGCACACACACACACACAGAGTGTATAAGTGTGTTGGAGGCTTCGTCGCACACGCACAGAAAATATACTGAGTTTAGTGTAAACTGTACTAGTACCAGTATTATTAACTGTACTAGTATTTGTACACTATTGTATTTAGTACTAAACCCAGGCGGCTCGGCGCAGCAAGTCCGAACCGAGTTTTTTACACTGAAGACCGAGTGTCTACCGCGTTGCTACCGCAGCGCTTTTGCGATCACTCTGCGGCAAATAAAAGAACTACCCGCAAAACCTGATTGTATCCCTTTAGAAAGCCTTATTTCCATCTTATTTGTCATCTGACTCCGCAGCACCAAGAGCACAGCGCAAAAGCTTTGGAACAGAAGAATGCCGGTTCAAATCGGCCACCTGTGACCATTTTATATTTCTTCTCCCGGCTAGCTTCCTTTCTTTCATTCCCCCTCCCACTATTCGCACCAGCACGTGTATCAGTTAGTCAAAGTTGCGGCCCCTCAGCTTTTCATTAATTCTTCTTTTCTTTTATTTTTTATTTATTTTTTTCCAGATTTCACTACCCTCTCTTCCACTTTTTTACAAATATTCAGCGCAGCGCGGCGACGCGACGCGACGCGGCGCGGCGCACGGTGTTGCGTTTGGCGCTCAGTTTGGAAAAAACCCCGTAACTTTTTCAGGAGAGCAAATTAAACGTTGAAACTTTCAGGAATCGTATTTCTCATAGTAATACACCTATCAGGTGAATGGTATTGTTGTAAGTCGCTTTCAAGGGTGGTGGGAGGGGGGGTCAATTTTCATTTAGTCGAGTTCTTTATGGCAACACTGTCCAAATGACTTGAAATTTGGTGTCTGGGGGTATTTGTTAACGTTGAATTCCAATTTTGCATCAGTCTTTCAAAATTCTAAAATCCAAGATGGCCGCCGACCAAGTAGTGGAAAAAATTGTCTGCAGCCATCTTGGATTTCCGAATTTTAAAAAACGGGTGCAAAATTTGAATTCAACGCTAAAACATACCCCCAAATACCCAATTTCAAGTCATTCTGACGGTAAAAACCGTCTAAAAACCATTGAACGAGTCAATGGGAGGGTTTGGGCTTGGAACGTATGAAATAAAAATACAAATTTGAATGTCTTTACTCTCAAAAATCAAACAATGAAGGGTGATTACTGTAAACAAATTTACAATAAAACCGATGAAACCGTTTTCAAGTATTTAATGTTGCGTATTAACGAAGTTATACACATTTAATCCCTTATAGGTCAAGCCCGAGTATACTCGTTTTTCTCTTTTAGTCCAATCCACACTGTTTTAGTCCTCATTAGCCAGATTAACGCGATTATCGATGAAAACACATACAAGATAAGGTTGCTTCGAGCGCCTTCAATTCCTCGTATAGGCAATTCCAACTCCTCCGAGTACGAACAGTTAACTACCTTCCCTCTGTAAAGGGAAGAGTGGCGTTCTTTTGAACTAACCTAACCCTTATAAGGTTAAAGTCGCCACGTAGTAGCGCACCGAGAGTTTCTTCATCTCTCTCTTTTCTCCATTAAAAAACGTATGTCAGACAAGGATGGACAACGGGATAAAACCCCCTCCTTCTGTCCTTTTCCTACTTATACATTCAAATGGGAAATGAGAGAGATGGAAGAGATCCTGGTTGCGCCAGTGTCGCCACGCCTTGTCCAGTCTCTTCTATTGACTCGCTCATCTGTGTGGCGGCTCGTGTAATGTGTCAGCAACGTTTGCCCTCCATATAAATCTATGCACAGCAATCGATTGTTTCAGCAAATCGATTTTTTTACATGGAATCAAATGAAAGCATAACATTTTTACCATATAGCACGACCCGCCACTGCTAAATTTATCGTTTAAAAACTTTCAAGATTAACATTGACTCACTTTTACAACATTCTTCTAACACAAAGTTCTATCTGAAAATTTTACCGAGAGAAAGTCTAAAATCAGTTCTACTTTAAAATGATAATTTAGTTACTATATGGCACAACCAGGATATTTCATCCATCTCTCTCATATCCTCTTTGAAGGTGTACGTAGGAAAAGGATAGAAAGATGAGGTTTCTTTCCTTGTTGAACGCATACAAGAAGATTCAATACGGTGAAAAGTGAGATGTAGATAACTTTTCTCCTTACGCTGTTTTATTTATAAGGTGATCTTAGCCTGCTGATTTTTGGCCAGCAAAACGCAAATTTCGGTTAACTTTGCGTCGGAGGGTGACTGGTCGCCACGCGTGCGTGCCGGTGGCATAGCGCCCATGGCGGTGGCGTACGTGCGAGCTTTGCGAGTCGCTGAGTGCAAAACGAACTTAAAGCGTGCCGAGTTTGTTTTTTTTTTTTTTTTTTTTTTTTAGTATCTCATTAGTATGCAGTACCAACATCTAGCGTTTTCTTCGGTTGCTTGATAAAAAAATTGAGAAAGAAAATTCACCTTTACAATGCGCAATGCAAATAAATAAGTCAAGTTTTGGTTTATTTTATCCAACCGAACAAAAAAAAAGAAAATCTCACAGAACATGTACGAAAAGGAAATTTCTCCACAAGAATTACTGAGATTCTCGAAAATTTTCACAAGGGTGAAAAAAAAATCCCTTTAAAATTATTAGCATTCTTTTCATTGATTCATTCAACAGCTCTCATAATTAAAGGGATTGAATCGTTGATTCGATGAGAAATCAAGTAACTTAGAAGACAAATTATTGAAGAACATGTTATTGGTCCATTCAAGAGAAAGCAAAAATTAAATGGAATTTACCTATGGTTTTTTAAGAAAAGGTTTTTTTTTTTTTTTAAGAAAAAAAAATAATAACACACATCTATAAAGAAAAGTTCTAGAAAATCTATTTGACCCCTAAGAAACTTAGCTTATAGGGACTTGTATAGGGACACGTAGGGACTCTGAAAGGTATATATGGAGAACAAGTATGGACAACACTCGACTCAGGGGGCGTGGCCACTTGGGAAAAAGCGACTTCGCCGCCATCTTGTTTCCTATTTACACCGTGTATCTTTCATTGTTGTTTGTGGTTAGGTTTGAAGGGGAAGTTTACCTGAAGCAATACTTTATTTATTTGAGCAATGCAATGTAATTTTTATCTTTAAATGTTAATGTTGTGACTATAGAATGAATTGACAACATCAATTAAGTTGTTCACTTTCCTTTTCAAGATGTGAAATCTAAATTTGAATCGTGGTGTCAGAAAAATGGCGGCGGAGTCGCTTTTTTCACAACCAATCAGAGCCAACCTCAGAGTGTTTGTCCATATCTGTTCTCCATCTACCTTGGGGACTCTGTCGTGATGTCAAAGTCGAAATATTCTTTCGATTCTTCAAATGGTAAACTGGCAACAGTGTAGGTCGCTGTCAGGATATGCTCATGGCAATGAAACGTGCGACGGATAGATTCGCCTCATCACAGAAGACATTATATCTGCCGCAGCTCATCGCCTTCTTTTGATTAGCGTATCGCTTCCTCATCGCATCACATCGCAACACGATCGACCGGCCGCGCTATTCGCCATGCCGTGCGTTTGCTTAATGGGGCTCTTGCAAACTTTTGCCATAGGGGATTGAGGAGTTGGTTCTTGCATAAAAACCTGTAAAAATAACGATGAGTACACTAAAACATCACAAAATTCACTCTCAGATTCGGGCTTAATGGTGAAAAGACGCATAGTAGCATGGGAGATTCCTATCTAAATTGAGACATATCTCTGTGTTTCCTTAGTGAACGTGACAAATTAGACAGGAATTTCCCATGATACCTGCTTTGAACCGTCGCGCCATTACGAACTTGAAGTTTTGACAGTTATGTGAGTTTATTACTGAATTTTAGACTTTCTTAGTGCGATCTTCGTGATTTTATTTTTGCTGGTTTTTACGTAAGATTGGACTATTCATTTGCCCACAGCAAAAGTTTGCAAGAGCCCCATTTATAACTAAATTTTAGACTTTCTCAGTTTGCAAGTTTGCAAGAGCCCCATTGCATTAAAGATACATCAATAAAACACGTTGCCTTCACGGTCTCGTTTTCGCCTAACTTCCCTTAAAATTGTAAAGGTTACGCAGAACTTGGCTGAAAATAATCTCCATGGTTTATTCAGACCTATACATGTATGATATTTTGACGCACTTGCTCACCAACAATAATATGGTTTTTTAATATGGGTCCGTTGGGCGTTGCGTACTTTCGAGCAACAACAATATATAGAATCTTGATCTTTGCATTAAGTAATCAGTAGCGTAGCGTGCGATTTGGCAACGTTGAACTTTCTCCATTTCAACTCATTGAAAGTATCGTACTACTGGGTGTTCAGTGAACACCCTCAAATTCGACATTTTACGTGGGTTTGAATAGACAATATACAGCGTTGCCAAATTGCACGCTACACCCTTAAGTTCGGCTAAAATAACGATGCGCACATTAAGAACGCACGATTATTAAAATTATTAAAATTACTCGCATAGACTCGGGAAATCACTTCAATTTCAATCAGCCCGAACTACAGGAGACACAAATTTCCACGGGAATATCTACTACTACATAGACGAAACCACCATATATATGTGAACAACATCGTAGCTACGAAAGGATGGAATTTTCTTCCAAATACATGAAATATTGGCTACATTTGCTGTCTGGTCTTCTCTGGTTTAGCAAAGATAACAAAGTAGTACAATCATGGGGCTCTTGCAAACTTTTGCCACAAGGAAATGAAGAGTTGATTCTTGCATAAAAACCTGTAAAAATGACGATGAGTATACTAAAAAATTACGAACTTCACTCTCAGAATGGAGCTTAATGGCGGTTCGACGCAGGTATCACGGGAGATTCCTATCTAAATTGAGACATACCTCTGTGTTTCCAAAGAGAAAGAGACATATTATTAGAAAGAAACCTCCCATGATACCTGCGTCAAACCGCCTTTACAATCTTTCCATTTAAGTAGTCATGTGGATTCATTACTGAATTTTAGACTTTCTCATTGTGATTTTCGTAATTTTCGCTGGTTTTTATATTAGAATGGTCTATTTATTTGCTCACAGCAAACGTTTGCAAGAGCTCCACTGTATGCATCTAAATGAAATATTCAAATGTTTGTATGTAATTTGTTTATGTCAGTAGTGAGGCTTGCAATTTGGCAACGCTACATTTTCCCCCTTTAGACACATTAGAAAGATCAGGACGTCTAGAAATCACCGATGACCGAAGCATTCAATTTTGTCAGTAAGTTTAAATGGAGTATGTACATCGTTGCCAAATTTCACACATGGCTACTGGTTGGTGTTTACAGAAACTCTGTGGTTCCGTCTATGTCGTTGTAAGCCGGCGATAAGAGTGTGTAGTATAGCGCGGGTTGTTTGAGATGGAAGTGCTATCCTGAGTTGAATGCGTAGATTTGGAAGCTTTTAATGTGCGCATCGATATTTTCGCCGAATTTCACGTGAGAATCAATGTGTCATGTTGCTGCAGAAAAAGTAAACAACAACTCATTCGTGAGTCTATATCAGGGCTGCCGTTTTGCGTATAATCAATGCTATTTTTCTATTCACCGATGATTTCACCGGTTGAGAAAAGATTACACAGTTCCGTTCAGTGCATGACTTTGATAAACTGAAATACTCGCATCTGTAATCTTTTCTCAACCGGTGGAGTCGTCGATGACTTTAAAAAACTTGCGGATATTTTAATTAACCAACGGAGTTTCCACCGATTAAGGAAAGATTACAGATTAGAGTATTTTCGTGCATTACAGTCATACACTGAACTGAACTGTGTAATCTTTTCTCAACCGGTGGAATCATCGGTGACTAGAAAAATAGCATTGATTCTACGCAAAACGGCAGCCCTGGTCTATATGTTTGACCCAGGTACGTATGTTTGATCTACGTATGCACAATTGCGCGAACACATGACAGGCAGTTGCTACTAGCGTTGAATACATATCGCGTGTTGTTTTTCCTCAAGATTATGCGCTAGACGTCATTTCAGAAGTGTAGGTACATTAAGACCGATAATCCTTCAAATGGAGCTCTTGCAAGGTTTTGCTGTAGGCAAATGGAGTATCAATTCCAATGTAAAATACTGCGAAAATATCGATGAGAACATTAAAAAAGTCTAAAACTCACTCCTCGCAGAGAAAACTTGACTTGAAATTTCGGATGACCACCCTTGCATGTATGCACCAACCTTGGATTCGTACCCCCAAACAAAAGAACAAGGCATGAAATTAAGTGCCGTCTTCCTCGTTTATTACGCAACGTATATAGAGCTTTTCTGCAGTTATCACCGTGCTCTTAGTGACAAAATGTGTATAAATGGACCTTTAATTCCTTCAAATTAACTTTTTAAAAGCAAATTCATTGATCTCATTGTTCAAATTCGTAGGTTATGTTCTTTTGTTTGGGGTCCAAATCCGAGGTTGGTGCATACATGCACGGGTGGTCACCCGAAATTTCAAGTTAAGTTTTCTTTGCGAGGAGTGAGCTTTAGACTTTTTTAATGGTCTCATCGTTACTTTCGCAGCATTTTACGCATTGGAATTGACACTCCATTTGCCTACAGCAAAACCGTGCAACAGCTCCATTTTAGACATTATGAGTGTGATTTTCCTGACTTTCGCTGGTTTTTACATCAGATCGGACTGTTTGTTAATTAGCTCACGGCAAAAGTTTGCAAGAGCCCCATTCTGTTTACAACAGAAGGTATACTTCTACTAAAAATGAAATAGTTAAACTTCCATCGGGTAGTCGTTAAAATTCTCTTTTCTCCGTGTAAAAAGAGCAAGTAATTTATCTTATGGACATTTTTTCTAAAACAATAAGAAGCTTACGAAACAGTTCCAGGAGCAATTTTGCCAAGTTTATGATCGATTTGAACCATTGTGCGCTGAATTAGCCCATCGCACAGTGGAAGGAGTCAATGGGAGGGGTTAGACACGGAGTATTATATGAATGCAAATTTGAATATTTGAATGATGCAAACTTTATAGGGTGATTCTTTCAAGGGAATTTTACAATAAAACCAATGAAATGAAATGGACTATTAGTCCATCGTAGGTTTTATTAAAGCCAGAATTATAATTCTGCTATACCCATAGTATACATAAGCATTGTAGCGTCAGCATCACAGCATATACATAACGTCCAAGACCATATTATATGACAATTTTGCGGGAAAACCGACGAGGAGTTGCATTTTAGAAAGAATATCCGTTTTTGTAAGTGCCGTTAAAAAGTACTTATTTCCATGTCATAGGAACAGGGGGAATCAAAAGTGAAAAGTTCAACTGCCCATGACTATATGCATAGTATTTAAAGATATTGGGATTTTTATACGAGGAAACATGGGTTTTAATGTTCCATTAAAATGTATAAGATTTCGTTTCTATTAAGTTCTGATGATTTATCAACTTTTTTATTATTTTTATTAATTTTATATATATATATATATATATATATATATATATATATATATATATATATATATATATATATATATATATATATATATATATATTTAATTTAGTTTTCTTCAAATAGATTGCAAGCACCGTCGCAAATCACATATGCTGTTAAAAAAATACTCTTTACGTCAGAAAATTGCGCAAACGAGCAACGATTAGTTCCGGAGCTACGAAATAGTTCAATGTTGGCGCGGAGTAGGAAAAAAACTACGAAGCAATGGAGCATCGCTTCCTATAGTGCGACCATTAAGAGGTGCACATCCAAAAGTAAACCATGTATCTGTGACTTCATGTGGCTTCTTTTCCTCCAATTTAAACCCCATATCAAACATCGTAATCAATTCAATTGAAATTAGTGTTACCAGAGTAGATAAAAATGTTTCATGACCAATTCTCATGGAAATATAGATTCCAAGGAAAACAAACTATAGCAATTTACATGGAAACCACGTCGATTTTCATGGAAACCGCGTTGATTTTAATGGAATATTGATGTAAATTATGTGATCTATTATAGAACATATCTACAAGCCTCCGCTGGAATGGATGTGCTCAATGGAGCTCATTCTTGTTCACGCAGAAGCGGATTCCTATCCGAGAATTTTTCATTCACTCTCTCTCCTCCTATTTGAACACATGTGGTTGAGAAGGATAGAGAGAGGAGCGCGGTCGGTCTCATGAATTTCGCCCCTTTCTGTCTTTTTCTAACACACGCTTTCAAATGGACAGAGAAAGGGGGGAAGAAAAATGCACGGATCTACGTCTGTTTGGTTGAACCGCAACGATTCACTGGCTAATTGGTAACCTCGTTACTCGAGCGAACAGGACACAGAGGGTCGAATTATGAATTTTTCGGACATCCGGATTAGAGCTACACTGCTTTGTGTATTTTTAATGACTGTTTTATATTCACCGATGAGTCCACCGCTTGGCCAAATATGACACTGTTCAGTACAGTGCATGGAAGCAGTAGCGCACCGAGAGTTTCTTCATCTCTCTCTTTTCTCCGTTAAGAAACGTATGTTAGACAAGGATGGACAAGGGGATAAAACCCCCTCCTTCTGTCCTTTTCCTACTCATACATTCAAATGGGAAATGAGTTAGATGGAAGATATCCTGGTTGCGCCAGTGCATGGAAGTAATGGCGAAAATAATCGCTCGTATATAATCTTTTCTCAACCGGTCCAGCACAGGTAAGTTATAAAAATAAAACAAAAACAATAATAAAACAAGTTGGAACTTGCAACACTGGAACAGTGTTAGCAAAGAGAGCATGAGTGTCGGCCGTAAATCATTGTAAGTGTGGAGTTCCATATTGATAGTACAAAACTGCGACAAAGTCAATCGCAACGCTGCATTTGTGTTTGTATAACAGTGATCGCTGTAAAAATAACTTGATAGGTCAAAGTGGGAATGAAAATTTACTTATAGCGTGTTGAAACAGTTGTTCACGAGGCGAGGTGAATACTGTGGTTTTGAAAATCGATTTCGATAGTGATAGTTCCTTTAAAATCGGATGACGCAATACCAATCCTAGCAAGCCGCAAAGTCTAGTTTAGTTATTTGGGACTTTTTTAGATTTCTCTCGCCTGAACCAAAGTCATCAGGAAGGAAATTCTTAATACCAATCCTAGCAAGCCGGAAAGTCTAGTCTAGTTATTTGGGACTTCTATAGAATTTTCCTCGCTTGAACCAAAGTCATCACGATGGAAATTCTTCGTCTTTATGGTTTCAGCTCTTTTTGTCTCAGATTAAAAAATGAATGTTAATATTGATCAAATGTCATCCGACACTCATCAAGGCCCTTAAGGAACGTAATATGAATTTGAAAAAAGCTCATTCGATTTTTAAGGGAGCTTAAACGGTCCATGAGAGACGAAATTCGCGGATACAGAGTATCCACAGCTTATTTCAATGTTCGATCTGACAAGACCGTGCGCCTTTGAAAAATCGATATCTCGATAGTGAATCGATGTATTGCAATTCGGTTTGCACCGGTCGAAAGCGCTTGCTTGTGACTGACAACCTCGAAAATTTCAGATCCATCCGAGTTTATTTAATGACCTTACAGGACCTCTCGCGGCCGCAGTTAGACATTTCTTGTCAGAGTTACGCTGAAACGGGGAGTAGTTTGATATTTTTAATAAGTCCCCCTAAGATGATATTTTTTGGCTCGAAACTGCATTGAGCCCTCTCGGGACATCATTGGGACCCGAAAAAAAGCGGAACCGATATAATACGGCACACGACTGGTTCGTGAGAGACGAAATTCGCCTTTTTCCAGCCTCCAGCGCCCCTCTAAGGTCGATCTGACAAGACCGCACGCCTTTGAAAAATCGATATCTCGAGAACGAATCGATGGATTGCGCACTGCGGTTTGGATTGGGCGGTAGCTTCAGCTTTTAGATAATTCTTGAAAAAAATTCAGATCCATCCAAGTTTTTAAACGGATCTTATGGGACCTCCCGCGGCCGCAGTTAGACATTGTACGTGAGACTTACGCTGGAGTTGGGGCCACGCCCCCCCCCCCCCGATATAGACTTTATCGGTCCGACATTTGTCAGGGCCCTTAATGAACTTCATGTGAACTCAAAAAACTCACATATGACTTCTCACGGCGCATGCTAGGTCCATGAGAGTCGAAATTCGCGGATTTTAGAGAATCTTAGATTTCTGACCCTATACCGCGCGCCTTTGAAAAATCGATATCTCGAGAGTAAATCGATGTATCGCAATTCGGTTTGGACCGATCAAAAGAGTAAGCTTACCGGTACTCGCCGTTAAAATTTTGGATCCATCTGATTTCATTTTGAGACCTTACTTGAGTTACTTGGACCCCAGTTGGAATTATTTTTTCGGAGTTACGCTGGCAAGGGGTTCGCTCCCTCTCTTGGAAAACTGTGGAGGGGGCCCTTTGCTGGGGCATACATTCTATTTTTCACTTTTTTTTTTTTTTTTTTTTTTTTTTTTTTTTTTTTTTTTTTTTTTTTTTTTAATTTTATATTTGTGTCTAATCTAAGTTGGGGGAGGAGGAGGAGAGTACCTGCAAGTCAACCGGCAATTTACTTTTGATAGTGGCTGCGGGTCGAGGGTGCGGATTGCGGACTTTTAACTTGTTGTGGGGTTTACAGGGTGGCCGTGTCTAAACTTATGAGAAAAGAAGGCAACCACAGACCGAAAGAACGTTCAATTTCTGGTTCAGAGACCATGGACAAAGACATGGGCACCCGCAAAACAATTGCCCGGAGGGGCAACTTTTTGAATGTCAATGGAAGGTCTAGGGGACACCACCTAGAGACGGGCAAGTCTAGAGAACCCCCCCCCCCCCCACTTCCGCCCAAAATAGAAAATAAATCAATTATCCTTCCAAATGGTAGAAATTGTAAGTGATTGTAGCATGTAGTTGTATCAAAAGTAATTCTATTTTTGACGTGTTTGATATTATGAATAAAGTGACAGCATCAGATGATAGAAATAGTAAAAAGCTGAGTACAACTATTCCTTCTTTATTTTCATTGTCCTGATGAATTCTAAGAGTTAACCTATTTAAATTAACAAAACCAAAACTCTTGCCTATACATTCTCTAATCATGTAATTATCGACCAGAGGATTCTGAATTTTCAAGGAAGTTCGCAAAATTCTCGTTGCCAACGGTAGTTGCCAATGTAGACACGTTCATACTAGTAGATTTTAAAACTTCTTTCGGCGAGGGAGATGACGGGTGGGAAGGATGATGTCGTCTGAATCAGGAGGGGGTGGGGAAAAAATCAGGGGGAGGTCTAGATCTGGGGGGAGAGGAATCCTGAAACTGGGGGGCGAGCTGTATAGTGGCAAGGGGTGGTTGGGCACCACTGCTTAGGGGGGGGGGGCTACTTCCCGCCCTGCCCCCCCTAAATTACGCCCCTAATTAAAATTGTAAAGTAAACTAAGAATAAAGTTTGTTAACTCTTACTCCTTTCGTTATTATTTGATCTTCGAATGTTCCGATTCTTTTTTATTGTAAAGTTTTGATTTTTCTGAATTAGGGGGGGGGGGCGCCCATTGACAGATAAGGGAGAAAGGTAAGTGTAGGAATTTGCACGGGAATCCGGCGTAGTGTGCCGCAAAAATTACTACCAATGGCGGATCCAGAAAATTCTTTTAGGGGGGGGGGGGCTTCACGCCTATGAATTTTCAAATTTGCAGGGAGGAATTTATGGGATTTTTTCTGTTGAAAAAAGGCAAAGGCTACCGTGAGTTGGGGGGGGGGCGTGCCTTTCCCGAATCCGCCGCTGATTACCATGTAACACTGAGCCACGATGACCGATGTCGCATAAAACCAGGTAGAAGACCCGTGGCGGGCGTGGCATCCGTGATGGCTGTGAAATTGGGATGAAGTAGATGGACACACATCATTCATGCAATCTGCACAACGCGGCAAGCAACTGTTGTAGGCGTAGGTGCAGTAGTTCGTGGGGAGGGCAAAGGGGACGGGAGGTCGTCGCAAAACCATGGACGAAGATATAACTAGACTGTTGTTAGTCCTGTTTTGCTCTCGACCCCAGCGCTCCAAGCAGCGGTCAGCTGAACTACTCTTTCAAGTGAGCGATCCTGGCGATGTGTCCATGCTCACATGCTGTGCTACTGCTAAAACCGTTGTTGGAGTTGGTCTGTTATGGCATGGCTGTCAACTGTTGTCGGCGACCCAAGAGGATCAGATAACTCAGTATCTCAATGGAAGATCGAAAGCAAGGGAAATCCAGAATCAACTTTGGACAAGGTAACAGAAATCATCAGCAAATTAAAAGAGTCGCCTGATCTCTACTAATAAAACAAATGTCTATGTACTCTTTCTTGTTTGATTCCGTTTTGAGGTTAACTGTGGTGTATAGTATTTCAGTCCTTGATTAATCATTTTCGACAATTCAGGAATCTTTCAAGAAATACTCCAGACGTTTGCTTTTTAGCGGATTTTGCTTCCTTTTAATTCGCTGATCATTTGTTCCCTTCGTTCAATCGTGATTCAAATTACCTACACGGTATACATTTGCGGGAAGGCATGGGAGAAAGGGAGCCGGAGCGGCCACCGCTGCAGCGGTTCGCTTTTAGTTGACCCTTACTGCTGCTTGGAGCGCTGCGGTCGCGCTCGAAAACCCGCTAACAGGTTTTAACACGGGCGGAGATAGGAAGTCGGCAGTTCTTAGTTATATCTTCGTCCATGGCTCGGAATGGTCTTAAAATTTTTCTTAGGATTTGATCTAGAACGCAACGTTCTTACATTTTCGAAAAGTTAACTCTAGCTCTCGCAATTAACGATTAAAGGCGGAAAAAGCATGGTTTCAGGACCGCGGAACAGTGGCGTTATCTAGCGGATGAGAATCTTACTGCAGGTCGCTGAGGATTCACCTTAAAACGCAACGCCGATCGCGTTCCCCAAACGAACTCTTTTAGCGGACCGAAACATCAACAATAACAGGATTGGAAATTTGAAATCATCTAAATGCATTTTAAATCGCAGAATACACGAAACATGGACACAATCCTCTGATATAAAACCCCAATATCTCATACAGAAAATTTCGTTGAAGTCTGATCCAAATTAGTAACGTAATTACATTCCCAAAAATGCTTAACCTCAATCTTGGCCAAAAACTCCCGCCACAAAGAAAAAGCGACAAATTGGGAGGACACCGGATTGGCGGAATCACATGGGTCAATCGGTCCTCGAGGACCCGTTCTCGATACTGAAACCAAGCGATCCCCCGAGCGGACCCCCGAACCATGCCGTTCCTATAAGAAAAGCATTATTGACCTTGTAGAAACGATTTCAATAGAGCATGACACTCATGCTCTAAAAAGAACAAACAAAAAAGAGCAATGATCTATAAAGGCGGGAAACAGTAGGTAAGAATATGGATTTTCCTGACGTCTGGATTAGAGTTACTGCTTTGTGTAGTTTTAATGACTGTTTTTTATTCACCGATGAGTCCACCATTTGGCCAAATATTACACTGTTCAATTGGGTGCATGACAGTAATGCACAAAAATATTCGATTTCTATAATATTTTCTCAATCGGTGCGGAAGCACCGTTAAGTTGTAAAAAATAAAACAAAACGATAAAAGAACAAACAAAAAAACAAAAAAAGCAATATTCTTTAAAGGCGGGAAACAGTGGGTCGAAATATGGATTTTTCGGACATCCAATATAGAGTACTGCTTTGAGTATATTTAATGACGGTTTTTTATTCACCGAAGAGTCCACCATTTGGCCAAATATTACACTGTTCAGTTGGGTGCATGACAGTGATGCACAAAAATATTCGATTTCTATAATATTTTCTCAATCGGTGCGGAAGCACCGTTAAGTTGTAAAAAATAAAACAAAACGAAAAAAGAACAAACAAAAAACCAAAAACAGCAATATTCTTTGAAGACGGGAAACAGTGGGTTGAAATATGGATTTTTCGGACATCCAATATAGAGCTACACTGCTTTGAGTATATTTAATGACGGTTTTTTATTCGCCAATGAGTCCACCGATTGACGAAATGTTACTTTGTTTAGTTCAGTTCATGATAATAATACACGAAAATGTTCGCGTTTCTATAATCTTTTTTCGATCGGTGCGGAAGCACACTTAATTTGTGAAAAAAAAAAAACAAAACAAAACAAAACAAAACAAAAAACAAACCAGAGACAAATAGAGACCCAACACAAAGCTTGCAACAGGTGTCCACATTTCTAGCTCAAGTTTCTCAGGAGGAACTCAACGGAACAACAGCCAACTATTGCCTACTGTTGACTGATGAGCGCGTGGTTTACATTCGCCAAGCAAAACCTGTTTCCGTTTCCGGGACCGCGGACCAATCACAGCCTTTCGTTGAGCTTCACCATTCAACAGTGGGAAATGTTCATCGTTGCAGCCGGTAACTCCCGAACAAAACTGTGCGCACTAAACTTGCTTCACTTTTCTAACACGGGGCGCATACTGTGTGCCAGAGTTGGGCAAAATATGTATTCGGTAATCGTCAAACCTTTGGATGGTAATGGAGCTGTTGCAAACTTTTGCTACAGGCTTATTAATAGTTGATTATGGGGTGATACCCTGTAAAAATAACGATTAGCGCACTAAAAAATCACGAAATCCACTCCTAAACTCACAAAATGCTTTTAAACGAGAGACCTTAATGGCGGCCGAGGCCGCGGTTTTCTTATGGCAATTGTGTGCTTCTTCTTCTTGTGTGGTGTTGCGAGACTACCTCCTGTAGCTGATTGAAGATAGGGAAACCCAATGCAAACCGCGGCCCCGGCCGCCATTACGGTCTCGCGTTTAAAAGCATTTTGTGAGTTTAGGAGTGGATTTCGTGATTTTTTAGTGCGCTAATCGTTATTTTTACAGGGTATCACCCCATAATCAACTATTAATAAGCCAGTAGCAAAAGTTTGCAACAGCTCCATTAAATGTACTCTTCACAGATAAATAGTAAACTTTAAGGTCTTTTTGATTCGATCTAATTATTATGCAACTAATATGATGGGTGGCTTGTAAAAAAATCAGCCTTCATTTCCATGAAATCGCCCTCTGAAAAAACGACGATTACGATTACTCGGTAATCGCATAATCGATTACCACCCCATTTACCCGTCTTTGCGGTTCGCTGGGTCTCCAAGTGTTTCTGGAACAAACAAGAAACGAGAAAGAAACAAAACCCAAAATATTTTAATGCACAGTGCACTGTGCGTCGGATCGCGATGAGTAAAGTAGTAAAACTGTGAAACAGAGAATTTCGCCGCCGCGCCGCGCAATGGGACGAAGGTGTGGACTTTCCAGGACATTTCTTCATGGACAAAAATCAAGACTATGAGCAACTATACTCTGTTCAGTGGCGTCGCGTGCAATTTGGCAACAATGTATTCTTTCCATTTAAACTCATGTAAAAGATCGAATTCATTCAGGGGATGCACAGTGCTCAAGGAACATTCGATATATTTAATTAGTTTAAATGGAGGAGTTGCATTGTTGCCAGATGGCACGCGACGCCACTGACTCTGTTCACGATAAGAAAGGCGGGTGAGTATTCAGGTAGTAATGCACTATTTAGCAACAGTGCGGCTATGCCGGCTACTCCAACCCTTCACAGTGGCCCTTGTTCTCCCGACCTCTCTCTTATTGGCACGGAGGATTTCCAAGAACTGACTGACTCTAACATTTACGCAAGTCCAGTGAGAATTGCCAACGGTCGAAAATACGAGAAAATGGACGAAATTTTCGCTCTAAAGCGCCAAAACTCGGCGAAAATAGTCGAGTTTGAATATTGATGACTCTCAGAAATTTGTATTTTTCAGTCCGAATTAAATTCAGGATATTTCGTCGAATATCGAATTTCTGAGAGTCATCAATATTCAAAATCGACTATTTTCGCCGAGTTTTGGCTCTTTAGGGCGAAAACTTCGTCCATTTTCTCGTATTTTCGACCGTTGGCAATTCTCACTGGACGTGCGTAAATGTTAGAGTCAGTCAGTTCTTGGAAATCCTCCGTGCCAAGGGAGAGGTCGGGAGAACAAGGGCCACTGTGAAGGGTTGGAGTAGCCCAAGGTTATAGATTAAAGAGATATGTTCATCTGACTTCGCGCCACGAAATTAGTAGCGCGCAGTTCAAAATCCAGATCCAAGATGGCCGGAAAAAGCAGAAAACATTGTATACTCTTTCCAGAAAACATCGGGCTATTTTCTGCTTTTCTCGAGAGGGAGCCTGATGTTTTCTGGAAAGAGTATACAATGTTTTCTGCTTTTTCCGGCCATCTTGGATCTGGATTTTGAACTGCGCGCTACTGATTTCGTGGCGCGAAGTCGGATGAGCATATCTCTTTAATCTATAACCTTGGGAGTAGCCGGCATAGCCCAATGAGCTATAACTTTAGAGTGGCACATCAAGGAACGTTCCGCTGGTTCATTGTTGTCACCTAGGGCGCCGCCATCTTGCCATAAAAATCGATTTTGAGGTTAAATTTTGTAGGAAGTTTCCGGTCGTTCCGTAAACAAACTCGGGCATCGCCGGAAACGACTTGAAAACGACCTACAAAACTTAACCTCAAACCTTGGAATCTGCCGTCCAAATTCCGCTTTTCCCGGGATTCCTTCTGCCCTGTGTGGCACAAGGTGGACCAATCCACTGCCACTCTAAAGTTATAGCTCATTGGCATAGCCGCACTGTTGCTAAATAGTGCATTACTACCTGAATTCTCACCCGCCTTCTTATCGTGAACAGAGTGTAATGGCATGGCAGGGTATTCAAAAACTGAGTTTACTAAACGATTCCACAGCTTAAAATGATTCAGGTAACATGGGTTTTAGATAGAAAATAATGACTTTAAAACGTTTCTGAAGCAAAAAACCACAGCTTACCATTGTCCGGAAAAAATTCAAATTTTGGACCAGTGTGCGCCGAGCCGTCACAGTCACAGGTGCAAAACTTCATCCGTTCTCATCTGTTCTCATCTGCCATCTCATCTCATTTCATCTCATTTCGTCTCATTTCATCTCTCTCGTCCTCCGTATGTGTATGTATATCTCTAGTGTACTATATGCAGTGTGCCCGTGCAGTCGCCCAGTCGAGTCGGTCTCCTCTCGCATCTCATCTCATAAACACGGGAACATCGCGACCGACCCGACGTGACAACGACACCATCGGCGCGTGACCGCTTCGCGACGTGGACGGGACGACTCAACGAGTGTCGCGTCGCGGACGCACACGGAGCTCAGTGGGCCGAAAAGACCGATTTTATGGTCAATAAACTGTCGGGAATACCCCAAGAACACTTTCTCACATCAAACTTAATTTGGGGGAAACCCCCACACCCCTCTAATATTCTGAGGTAGACCCCCAGACCCCCTATATTAATCTGGGGGGACCCCCACAGTCCCAAACCCCTTTAATATTCTGTGGGAGACCCCTAGGGCCCAGACCCTCCTATAATATTCTGGGGGAGACTCCCAGACCCCCTGTATGATTCTAGGGGAAACCTCCAGACCCCTTTTAATATTCAGGTGGAGACTCCTAAAGCCCCCCTAAAGGGATTAATTTTACAGCAGGCTAGTTGCCGAATGTTTTTGCAAACTTCAATCAATATCCAAACTGCTTTATTTGAAATATTCCAATTTTCCCCTACGTTTAACCTTTTTCACATTGATTTTAATGGAAACCTTTCATCCTCCATAATTTGCTTCGTATTTAAAATTTCGATAAATCAAAAAAACATCTTCTCAAAACAACCTCTAAAAGCAACCTATATTCAAAATGTTGATGCCTATGGACCATTGGTTCAAAATTTTGATGCCTATGGACCATTGGTTCAAAATTTACGTCGGGATACAGACAATTTAAAAATTAACCCTGTATGGGCCAAGTCCGAGTCTACTCGTTTTTGTCTCTACCCTATTTCACATTATTTCCGTCTTCATTCCGAATAAACGAAATTATCAATGAAAGCACTCACAAGATAATATCTTATCAGGCGCCTTCAATTCATCGTATAGGCAATTCCAACTCCCCCGAGTACGAACAGTTAACTACCTTCCTCTCGTCTATTTCACATTGTTTCAGTCTTCATTCTGGATAAACGCGAATAACGATGAAAACACTTACGCAGGATAAGATCTCGTCAGGTGCCTTCAATTTGTCGTATATGCAATTCCAACTCCCCTGAGTACGAACAATTAACTATGCGTTCCTTTCGTCTATTTCACATTGCTCCAGTCTTCATTCCAGATAAACGCGACAATCGATGAAAACACTTACAAGATAAGATCTTGTCAGGCGCCTTCAATTCATCGTATACGCAATTCCAACTCCCCCGAGTTCGAACAGTTAACTACCTTCCCTGCATAAACGAAAGAGTGGCGTCCTTTTGGACTAAGACCCTTAGAGTCTCTCGATGGAAATATTTTTAGGGAATAACGACACTAGCTCAACGAGTACTGATTCACTGTTGATTTAGCACTTGCAGCTCCATAAGATGACGCCATCAAGCGGCGATTCCTAGAGACCAGAGTAGTGGATTTGATATCTTGCCAACTTTAATATGTCGACTCCTCTGGAGCTCCATGAAGCGTTGTGTCGACACTCCTTGACCAAATTAATTTCCATCAAGGGACTAGCTCTACTGGCCTCTAGAAGGTTAATTAGAGTTGAAAAAAATCTTGAGGTAGGTCCGGACTAGTTTTGAGATCTCCTTCAAATTACAACATTTGCCAACCTCATCAATTTTAATTTCCTCGACAAATGTTCATTCCATTTCCATCAATTCAACATTTTCATAATGTATTCCACAGTGGCGGCTCGTGAGACGTGGCAACCACGTTTTCGCTCCATTTCAATCCAGGGAAAACAGTCGATCTTCAGGAGGTGCATTTGTACCCCCAAGACATCGATACTTCTGCATAGGTTTAAGCATGGTTGCCAGAATGCACGAGAAAAATCTTCCTTCAATTGGTCCTCACCTTTTATTCATCCTCCATGTATTTCAAAAAGCACTTTTCAAGTCAACGAAAAGTCAAAGTAAGCGTCGTGTTGAAATTCTGTCCTTAAAGTGATCGTTGAAAAGCTTTCAGGACTAAACTGTGATAACTTGAACCATTTCTGACTTGAATCATTATCTCTAAAAAATTTACATAGTGAGTCCAAAACTAGTTCAGCCTCAGCTTAAAAATTATGATTATTTCAGGTGATTTCAACTTGCTGATTTTTGGCTGCCAAATGAAAAAAGTGTGATTACTGTGCGGCGGCACGCTTCCAAGTTTTCCTCGAAGCGCAACGGACGCGGAACTGAAGTGTTCTCAGTGTTTTGTGTGTGCTCTCTGCGTATGTACAGTATCGTCCAAAAATATTCACCCTATAAGTCTTCAAAGGTTACGTCCTATTGCACCGGAACTAATTAAGAAATTCAGACTAAAAAATGGAGAAGACTCAAAAGTTGTCGAAAATATCCACGTTCTTTTGGTCTAAATATCCCCCAATAACTTTGGAAGGTATTTCCAACTATGGGAAAATTCTGATTGAAAGTTGGAGAAGACTCGGATGTCGTCGAAAATTCCCCCAACATTTTGATCTAAATTTCCCCAATAACTTTGGAAGGTATATTGCCAGCTATGGGGAAATTCTGACCCCCTAGATATTGGCAACTATGGGGAAATTCAGACTAAAAGCTGCAAAAGATTTCAAAGTTGTCAAACATTTCCCCAATTTTTGGTCTGAATTCCCCCAATAACTTTGGAGGAGATATCGGCAACTACATAAGGGTAATTCAGACTGAAAGTTGCAAAAGACTCAAAAGTTGTCGAACATTTCCCCAACTTTTGGTCTGAATTCCCGCTATAACTTTGAAGGAAGTATTGCCAACGGTGGGGAAATTCTGACTAAAGTTCGAGAAGACTAGTCAAAAGTTGTCGATACTTCGATCGGTCGTGAGCTCGAGATAAGAGTTTTAGCGCCACAAGGCATAATATCTCAGAGTCATAGAGACAACTTTTAAGTTGTCCGACAGTTAGTTTTCGCGTTATGGGCCGTGTTTGAGTCGTAAAATGTGTTTTTGAGGTTTATTTTTAGGAGTGTTTGTTTTGAGTATTTTTTTTGGGAAAATTTATGTTAGTCGTTTTGTTACGCAGCTTTTTTACTCGAGTCATTTTTTCGTTTTTTGCGTTGTAAGCGAGTTATAGCGATGTGTTTTTCGGGTTTTTTGGCAGTGTTTTTATATGAAGAAATTGTTTTTTTGTATCGTAAATTTTAGTAAATACCGTGGAGGATGTTTATAGTTCATACGCTCTTTTCCTTGAATTTTCCTTGTGTTTTACGTGTTTTACAAGCTATTTAGTTTCTTATGGGATTTTACAAGTGAAAGACAAGGATGGTGTACTGGTATAATTGCTCTTTCTTTGTTTTACACGTACACTGTTGCTTAGGTACGTTATTTATTTATTTTCTTGTTTTATCAGCTGCTCTTATTCAGATTTATTCCTCATTAGCGTTACAAAGATTACACATTTTTCTATCTTGGTACTATAATCTTTTTCTCATGGGTATTTTTATTTAAATGTTGAACAGCTGATAAAAAAAAAAAAAATGAATAATTCAAAGAAAATCATAACATAACCTATTTATTGAAATTTGTGAAAAACTTATATAACCTAGCTTTTATTTCTCACTTGCATTGTAAAGATTACACATTTCTCTATTGGTAATATAATCTTTTTCGCAATAATATTTGGATTTTGAGCAGCTGATTAAATAAAAAAGAAAAATTCAGAGAAAAATTCAACAAACATATGATAACCTATATTTAAATTTTTGAAAAAATGATTTAACCAAGCATGGAATCTACTTTGTCTTACCGGCCTGCCGGGAGGCATTTTTTTTTTTTTTTTTTTTTTTTCATTCGTCCACGACATTCATGCCTTGATAATTCGTCCCATCAATTTTCGTCCTGTAGAACAATAATTGGTCCACTCATTATTTTTGTCCTCTATTGTAACGTCCATGAGTTTTTAGTCAAATTATTTTTAGATCCAGAGTATGTCTTTTGTCCTGGATTTTCAGTCCATTTTTTTTCATTCCTCAAAAAAGTGTTTGGTTCGTACATTGCACATTCTTGTTTGTTCCCGTTGGTTAACAGATCAAATTTATGAGTACATATTAAATTTCAATACCAGAGAACATATTCAATTGGAATTTACCATTTGACTCAATTCAGAAAGTCTTTCTCAGCAACTCTTTTGGAAAGAAACAATTTCAACATTTTACAAGATTAGGTACTAGATTACCAGAAAAATACAGTCGGACTTAAAATCTGAATTTCTCGAGATCACCAAGTAATAGAATTGTAATTTGTTTTCTTCGAAATTCTACTTCATTTTATATTACCTGCAAGCCAACAAAAATGAGAATTGGACGAAACCAACTTTTTTTGTAAGGATGAAAAAAATTGGACTAAAATTACAGGACAAAAGACACATCCTGGACATAAAAACAATTGGACTAAAAACACATGGACGTTGCAGTCGAGGACGAAAATGAAAGAACCAAATGTTCTACAGGACGAAATTTGATAATTATCAAGGACCGAATTTCATAGGACGAAATAAAAAGGACGACAAATTGAGCGGACGAAAAGTCGTATAACCAAAAATATCGAACTGTTGGGTGTTTGGTAAACACCTTCGAATTCGACATTATACATGTATTTTAATGGACACAGTACAACGTTGCCAAATTGCACGCTACGCCACTGTACGGAACATGTGCACTGTGCAGGGACCAATAAATGGTCAGTACCAACGCGACGGTCCGGCACCCAGATGATTGCTGAGCACGTACGATGCGGCCACATAAAACGGATAAACGCTATCACCATCCAACGTCTTTTGGGGACCGTCTGCACCAAACATTTATTGGTCCCTGGGTCTCAATTTTCTCTCTCATGCCCTGAGTTCAACCCTGACTAATTTTAGCACGAACTCTGAACATTATATTTTCTTCAGTCTCCTCATTTTTTTTTTTTTTTACTTTTAAAACACCCTGTATGTCGGTGCAAGTAATAAAACGAATGTTTGCATATGTCTGATTGTGTTCATGTGTGTGTGTGTGTGAGTTGCGTGATGTCTGTGTGTGTTGGCGCGACTGGAAAGCATCGCGCGTTGCATCTCGTGGCGCGCGGCGCATCAATTGTATAAATAAACGAAATTAAAGTGACGATGACGGGACACGAAAGAGAGCAGGTTTGAAGGGGGTGGGGGGAGGGGGGTTATGAAGCCGGCGGGACACGGGGGGAGGGGGGCTGTCTATATTTTTAACCGCCGTTGTCTTCGCCCACTGCCATTTAATTTTCCCCAATGACCGACCGACGGGGGGGGGGGGTGCATATACGTATGAACGTTAGGTGCACTGGAAGAGAGTATATACGTGTACTTTCACATTGTGCAGTATAAATGCTCGATGTAACAGATAAAATGCAGCTCATTGATCCTAGGATATGTTGCAATGCAACGGAATGAAATGAAAACCGCACGGGACGGTGCGGGGAGAAGGGAGAGGGAGGGGGGGTGGGAGGGGGAGGGAGGGAGCCAATTGAAGGAATGTAAGCGCCCATCACGGGGACCACGCGCATGTAGGATATGTTGCCAAATCAATAGAATCAGTCGATTTAACGCATTTTATCGAAGCCGTCGTGTATGGACCGAGAGCATTACGGCGAGTTCTTCAAGTCTCCGGTGAAGCTCCAAGTCGGTCTTTTAACTCAAAACCATAAAGTCTTCTTCTACGCCTTTTTATCGGCAAGATATCTTCAATTGCAAATTGAATCAGGAGAGGAACACTGAAAAAAAAAAAATAGTTAAAAAAGTACGGAACAAAATGATTTGCTAAATTAACAACTCAAAGGCTAAATCAGCAATTCATTTTGTTATAGCTTAACAACTAACTTTGCCCAACCAGCAAATCAAATAGTAAAAATAACAATTTTTGTGCTTAAATAACAAATTAGTAAGTAAAATCAGCAGTTTGTTTTGCTGATATAACAAGCTGAATTGTTAGATCAACTAATTGGGTTCAGTTCTGTATTGTTTTAACTATTTAAAATTGCTAAATTGGCAATGTCTATTTTGTTAAAAAAAAAAAAAAAAAAAACACCATTATGTGGTTGATTTAACAACTATTTTTGTAAACTCAACAAATAAATTGAAATTTCAATTTTTGTCAAATCAGCAAATTTTGAATTGTTCCTTTAACAATTGATTTTTTCAGTGAGGGGTCAAGTTCAAGCCAATAAACCACGCCCATCAGTCCGATGGGCAAAAATCACTTTTTGAGTACTTAACCGTGAATAATTAATTAACTAAAATTATTCGCATTATTCTCATGTCATACATCTTGGTAAATCAAAGTTTTAACAATAGCAGTCATTCATCTTATGACAGATGAATATACTGGTAGTGTCAAAACTTCGATTTACTAATAGGAATAACACGAGAATAATTCGAATAATTTTAGTTAATTATTCATGGTTATTCAAAAAATTATTTTTGCCCATCCCTATGACGCCAAGAAAATCTCAAGGGAAGTCTCTGAATGGGGCAGTTGCAAGGGTCTGAAATTTTGTGGGTTTTTTTTCTTCTTCTTTTTTTTTAAGAAAATGAAAGTACTTGATGGACTGAGAACAAATAAGATGCCTTTGGTTTCTGATTAAGTCTCATTGTTCCGGAGATGAGATTTTGACCCAAAATACGTCGTTTTAAATGGGAATTACGCGTAATGACGTAACTACGCACACGAATATGTTTACAACTTTACGGGTGTTTATCTTTAAAACCGGTACACTCATAGGAAAAAATCAAAGGCACCATTATTCTTAGCTCATCGATTACTCTACCATTTCATTGTTAAAATAACACGACATTCAACATTTGGCGTTGAAGATGTCGGCAGCACTGCTTTCTGTAGCTGTAGTACGAAATGCAAGCATGCAAATCGTTCGTAAATTTTAACAAAGAAATTAGCCACAAAACAGAATTTTCAAACGGTGGCTATGAGCCCAATGGGGCAGTTGCAAGCAAAGATTACTAGTATAAGCTCTGGTTGGAAGGGTCTGTAATGTCGAATGACTGCGATGATCAAAGTTTCCCTCATCTCGAAATTTAAGAAGACCATTTTTTGAATGCCCCGCGTGATATGACGTGGGCCACGTCGCGTCGCGTCGCGTCACCGTTGCTCCCTGCCCTATGGCTTCTTCTAAAACGCGTATACTCTCATATATTTTTGACGTGCAATCTTGAATATCTGTTCAGAGCTGACGTATAATTTGTCCTCTCTCAAGTCTTGATGACATAGTCACTTCATCGTATTGGCACCACCTAAATCGAGTTGCTCATTTGCCGGTTTAATTCAAATTCAGTAAAAAGTATAAAAAAGTCCAAAACTAGCCATAAGTTTTTTAGACCAGTGGCGTCATTTTAAGTCTTGTCGGGGGGGGGGGGGGGGGGCAAAAAATACTAATTACTTTTTTCTCTTCTTTTTCTCATGCATTTGGTGCCTAAATACTCTGACCCTCCCGGTCTTTGATGGCTTTAATGATCGTATTCACTTACTATCTGGACAAACTTTGGGGGAAAGTACATATCGTTACAACAACTTTTCAAGAAATTTGAAGCTGTTTTAACCGATACACACTAAATTTGACCTTCTTTTTATTTTTTCTTGTTTCTTTTGTTTCTTGTATTTTCTGTGTTAGCCAACATTTTGGTGCATGCCAAACCACGAGGGGCTAATCCCCCCCCCAAATGACGCCTCTGTTTTAGATCATTTCACTGAAACCAGCTGGCCGAAATCCTTTAAATTCCTTTTGGATAGACTGGATAAGAATGGAAAACGGTGATTGGTGGAGACAAGTCGCGTGGTTGCCAAGTCTAATAAAATTACGGAATTTACTTAATTGTTTATGGGACAGTCTTTGGGCATCTGATAACCAATTAGATAAATTCCGTGTTTTAATTAGACTAGGCAGCCTTGTAACTCGTCTCAACCTTGTTTCACTTTCACTCAGCCTATCCAAAAGTCAGTAATTTCAAAAAACAGCTCGTAAGTGGCTTAAATGATTGAAGCCTCAAGGCCGTGTACTATCTATTACGATTTGCCCACGTTTTTAACCCTAGTCTGCCTGACATGGGCCTCCGAGGCCCACCGCGTGACATTTTATCGCGCCATTTCTCCGGAAATGCTCCTAGAGGCTTGAGCTTCACAAATAGCTCTACAAAACTCTTCAGGAGTATGCTCCCAAAATTTCGTGAAAAAAAAACAAAAACTATGGCCGTAGTAATTATTTATTCATCGCTACCCCGAGAATGCCTGACATGGGCCTCGGAGGCCCAGGCAGTGTAATGTTGGTTGTCATGAAACTGCAGTTGGCAATAATGGCTGTTATTCATGAAACTACAGTTGGCAGTATTGCCTGTTTAGACTCGGTATATTTTTAGGTTACATAAACAATAATACCACAGAATTCACAGCGATACATGTTTATTTACTCAGTTTCTTTGTAGTATTCTATTCTGTGATAAATACCACTGATAACAACCTAGCTCGGTAACATTGACAATACCTGAAATATCATGGTGGTGAGAAAGAAGGTGGGTGGAAGGATGAAGGGAGGGGGTGGGGGGAGGGGGTGGGGGAGAGGGTGGGGGGAGAGGGTAGGGGAGAGGGTGGGGGAGGGGGTGGAGGAGGGGGTGGGGGTGGGCCAACCAAATTTTGACTCGTCATTGGAGCAAGGGCCAACCATTGCAAAAAAAAAAAAGTTCAAAGGGAGGAGGGGGAGGGGGAGGGGGAGGGGGAGGGGGAGGGGAGGGGGAGGGGGAGGGGAGGGGGAGGGGGAGGGGAGGGGGAGGGGGTGGTGGTGGAGGGTTGGGAGGTTGAAGGGCATTGAGGGCTCAACCCTCAGTCATTGCTCAATCGTTATGAATATATTACACAAATTCATAAAAAACAAAAAAAATTGGTGTGAATCGCGGGTGAAGAGGAAGGGGGAGGGGGTGGGGGTGGTAAGGGGCGCTGGATGGTTGGGAGGGTGAGGGCTCAACCGTTACGAATATTACATGTGGTTATAAAAAAAAAAATAATAAAAAAAAAAAAAAAAAAAAAAAAAAAAAAAAAAAAAATGTGTTCGTCTTGGGGGGAGGGGGAGGGGGGGGGTCGTTGGGGGGGGGGGTAAGGGCTCATCCAACATTTTTTTATTTAGGGGTTCAAGAATCATTGGTTACTAATACCACGCACTTTCATAAAAAAACAAATTAAATTTGGTGTGGGTATTGGGGGGAGGGGAAGGGGGAGGGGGAGGGGTTGGCGAAGAGGGAGGAGGAGTTGAAGTAGGGAGCCCCTCCGACCCTGTAGATACACCCGCGGCCAAAAATTCGAGGGGGAACCTTCTATAGCAAGAGAGCTCCCCATGAAAAAGAAATAAACATAATTGACTATTCAGACAATTTCTCCACCTCCACGATATTCTGGTTGGAGGGGGTGGGAAGGGGGGGGAGGGAGGGTTTTGGGTCAAAATGCTGAGAGGGTAAGGTCAGGGTGGTTTACTGAAGGGGTCAAAATAATTTTGGATGATAAAAATCGATGGATATGGAGCGGAACTAGAAAAGATGCGGCAAAAGTAGTGAAACCAATGTATTTTAAAGGTGGGCCTCGGAGGCCCATGTCAGGCATTCGTGTAAGTTCGAATGGTCAGGCAGACTAGGGTTAAGGAGAGAGAATAAAAAACAAAACAAAAACGAAGACAAAGACAAGAAAAAAAAAACATTGAAACCAGCATACAATTTCTGTATCTACATAGAAATAGCACTCTCAATGAAGAGTACAAAACTCATGTGATCATTGTAAATATGATCTAGTTTTCTCATAGCATTGTGAAGAATAGCTGATTCTGAAAGATTAAAAAAAAAAAAAAAAAATGATCAGTTTGTTGTAAAATGTAACCGTGGCTTTTTTCAGTTTTTATAATTTGAGGTTTTCCGCTATGATTGCGTTATTTGGTATTTATGTTACAAACCTTCAGAATATTGAAGTGACCCGCAAGTTTAACTAAAAAAATTGCCAATAACTTGGCAACGTGGCCTTTATTTTGCAGTTACATTGTAGATGATTTTCGTGCGGACGGTTTCGGCTGTGTTTACGGGTCACCTAAGTGCGCAAGCTAAGCATTTGCGTCTGCCACATGCAATATGCATCACTCGCTCGACAGTCGACAGTAGGAAGTGAATCACAACTTTAGGGATATCAAAATAAATTCCAAAGGGGCTATAGCACACTTTTACTATGTACGCGATTTAAGGGTCGATTCAGTTGTAAAAATCTCCGAAAATAACGATGGTAGCATTTGAAACTCACAAGATCCACTCATAAACTCACAAAATTATTTTGAATGCGTGAGCGTAATGGCGGCGTATGACACTAATGGGTCTGTTGCAAACTTTTGCTACAACGATAAAAAGTTATTATTCCAATGTAAAATCGCCTGAAAAGTCCATTGGTGGCATCATTAAGTCATGAAATACGATAACAAACTCACAAGAGGCGTTTATTGAAATCCAAGATGGCGGCAAAATATCGAGGAATCTGAATGTATGCACCGTGATCATCCAAGGATTGCCGACGTTTACAACCTCATTGGAGGTAGAAGTTACGTGTTTGTTTACGTTGTGATTGGTTGTGATCGATGTTGTGAGGTTGGCTATCCTTGAATGTCCGTGGTGCATGCATACGGATTGCTCAATATTTTGCCGCCATCTTGGATTTCATTAAACGCTTTGTGAGTTTATTATCTCATTTCGTGGCTTTCTGATGCCACCATTGGACTTTTCAGGCGATTTTACATTAGATTAAACACTCTCAATCGTTGTAGCAAAAATTTGCAACAGACCCATTATGAGAGATTCCTATCTTAGTTTCATCACTCTCTCTATGCTGTCAAGGAAGATTCGCAGAGTAATCAAGTACCAGAGTAGTGATCCACATCCGATGAATGGTATCGTGACACCTGGTGACACCGGTATCAAAGAAAAATCGTCTGTTATTGTTTACTGCTCGATGGAGTTGCATAATATTATTAGATGGAGGTCTCTCCCATCATAATAGTTTCTTACCCCGTCATTATTCTCTCGCAGTATGAAAGCACTTTGTAAGTTTAGGAGAGAATTTTGAGAGTTTTTAGTGCTACCATATTTTTGCAGGTTGTTACCGCTGAAGTATTCTTAAAATCGCTTACAACAAAAGTGTGCCACAGTCCCCATTATTCCTTTGAAATCTCTTTGGAGAAAAGTCGAGGATATGTCGAGCAGTTTGCCTATATACATTCTATTTAGACACTTTGATTGATCATTGGCGAAAAGTGCAATCTGGCATCATTGGATCTTGTCCATTTAAGGTCATGGAAAAGGTCGACATTTTGGCGGTACACACTGCACAGTGCACTCCCTTAAATCGAAATTTTACATGATTTTACGTGTAACCTGTAAAACCAGAAAAATATGATAGTAAGGCAGGAACACCAGATTTCTCCGGTAAAAGTACGAGACTCTCCGCGGTTCACATTGGTGTCAGTAGCGAGGCGTGAAATTTGACAACGATGTACTTTCTCCATTTAAACTCACTGAAAGAATCGAATGCTTCGGTCATCGGTGATGGCCAGATGTTTCGACCTTTCTAATGTGGTTAAAGGGGAAAAAAGAAACGTTGCCAAATTGCACGCCTCGCCACTGATTGGTGTGCTTCTGTTAATATTACAAGAATTTAGGAATTATTTTTTTCAGTGCACTTTGTATATCAGCCTTTGTTTGGAAGCAGCGAAAGTGATAAAGTTTCGTCCGTTTGTAATTTAAGGCTTTCATTCAATTTGTATCCATGTCCGGAATTTTAGGATTTTCGGTCTGTTGTGCGTCGCGTTGAAGTGAATTAATCCGAATTAATCTTCCAACGCGGTTTAAAAAAGCCCGCCTCTTGCCCGCAACCGCATTCAAAAATTCACTCTCTCGGACCAGCAAAAATATTTCTTTGCCTCTTTCTTCCTCTAATTCTCTAATCTCCTCCGCCCCCACCCCGCCCCCACCCCGCCCCCACCCCGCCCCCACCCCGCCCCCACCCCGCCCCTCCCCCGCCCACGCGATTCATTCTCTCTGTGTTTTTCCAAAGTGTCACTAATTATTCAACGTCGCTTATTTGCGTCGCCTTATTATTTTCTCTTTTGATATTTTTACGGCAGCCCACTGTAATGTCAGCCAAGCCAAAGTGTAAACGAGCGCGTTTTCATCATTTGTCACTCGTATTTGTTAAATTATGTGTCATTTTTGTATCATTGCCCACCTATATGGTCACTATGCAAAATGGGTCAGTTTCGCAGAGGCGGTCCGTGGAGGGGAGGGGAGATTTGGGCCCAAATAATAATAAACAGCAAAAAAAAAAAAAAAGGAAAAACAAAGGTCGTAACCAGAGACTATATTAATTGGCTCCTAGGTATACTGAAAAAAGGACCTTGTGTCTTAGGCACGAATTTGGGTTCACCGGCCACAATGGAGCTGTTGCAAACTTTTGCTGCTAGCTTATTAATAGTTGATGATGGGGTAAAGCCCTGCAAAATTAACGATTAGCTCACTACAAAATCACGAAATCCACTCCTAAACTCACAAGATGCTTTTAAACGCGAGACCGTGATAGCGGCCGAGGACGCCCAAATCTAATGGCAAGTGTATGAGTCTCCTTCTTCTTCTTCTTGTGTGGTGTTGCGAGAACACCTCGTGTAGATGGCGCTGATTGAAGATAGGGAAACTCAATGTAAACCGCGGCCCCGGCCGCCATTACGGTCCCGCGTTTAAAAGCATTTTGTGACTTTATGAGTGGATCGATCTCGTGATTTTTTAGAGCGCTAATCGTTATTTATTGTACAGGGGTTTACCCCTCAATCAACTTCTTAATAAGCCTGCAGCAAAAGTTTGCAACTGCTCCATGTGGATTAGTTCTGTGCATGGGACACAATCAGAGTGTGCCGCTGACACAGTCTGATTGTGTTCCATGTTCAGAACTGATCCAAATTGTGGCCGGTGAACTCAAATTCTTGCCTACGACACAAGCTACTTTTTCCGTGATATAATACAGGAACCACGCACTATACCTATCTTGCTCATAGTTGCTCGCGGTTCCAACAATTTTTTCGGGGTCTCAACAGAACACCGCAAACATATGGTCCATACGTTGACTGATGAGAAAAGTTGTTGAGTTTTTTGCCTATTATACGATAAAAATAAAAAATAATATTATAGACGCACTGAATCAGTCGCACTGAAGATGGGGGAAAAGTATCGCCCGAAATGCGTTTGCTCAAATAGTTTAAAAGTGCACAGTGAGTCGATTTATTATTATTTTTTATTTATATTAAAGTCGTGTGCTGCCCTCCTCTTCCTTTGTTTCAATATTACATGATACCAAACCACCGAAATTCCATCAGTCAACGTATGGACCATGTTGGATGACGCTCCGGGCTCCCTCAACCTCATGCTCCCTGCGTTAGTTTCTATTGAGCTCCGGGAAAAAAAATAGTCTCGCGCACATCAGATAGTGCGTGTTCTCTATTAAGCATTGCCTCTGGTCGTAACACCTGAAGCCCTTCCAGAATTTTTTTTTTTTTTTTTTTTTTTTTTTTTTTTGGAAGAGGATTCAATAAAAGTGAGAAAAAAAATTAATCACTTTTTTTCAAGCCCCTCTCCCCAAGATTAAACCCACGGACTACCTCTGCAGTTTTGAGTGTTTAATACACGCATACAAATTTATATTTGATTCTCTCAGTATTATTTCTATTCGTAATAGTCAAATGTAATTTTTTGGCCCTTACCTACATTTCTAGTGAATTCAACACACATATGCTTTCATTAAAACAATAAATATCTTTAGAAATTCCAGGAATTTCACTGACGTAATGGTTAAAAGTAATTTTCCACGTATAACTTTTTTTCCGTGGATAGTATCGTGCGTACGGAGCATCGAATCATCTTGTGAACAAGCCATTGTCGGATGCAGGGAATTGTCTTTCTCTGTCTCCTTCCATTTGAACTTATGCGTTAGAAAAGGATAGTTGAGGGGAACATCAGGTGACTTTGGCCCCCTCTTCTCTCCTTTTCTAACGCACGATTTTCAAATGGGAGGAGAGAGAGAAAGACAATCCCCTGCATCTGCATCCGCCCATGCACAAGCGTTCGTCTTTTATTTTGAGCTGTAACGCCTGTAATACATGGATGTTCATGGTTTATATATTGCTGTAGCACAAAAGTACAGAAAACTTATCGCGGTACAATTTTTTTTTTTTTTTTTTTTTTTTTTTTTTTTTAAGGAAGTTAGCGTTTTACTTTTATTCATGTTGCAGGCAAAGATCAATCCTAAGCAATTAGCAATGGGTCTGTTGCATACTTCAGCTAAACCGTTTAAAAACATCAATTCATATGTAAAAAGTCGTAAAAATGACAATGGCAGCATCAGGAAACACCAAAATTCATTAATAAACTCACGAATTGCGGAAAAAACTAGACACTATTCACTCGTGTATCTTTCCACCAGGTGCACGATATTTTGCGGGGTTAGCGCGGCACATTCAAATAATCATGGCTGACTTTCATCACAGCTAACTTCATAAACAAGTAAACAGTAAACACTGACGGCGTCTGTTCGAATTCTTACGTCTCAAGCACCATCCAGGTTAAAGCAGTTATGAGAGTTAATTACTGAATTTTAGACTTTCCTAGAGTGATTTTTGCTGCTTTTTACACCAGATTTTTCTCTCAACGAAAGTTTGCAAGAGCCTCGTTGTATTTAGATTTAATTAAACTCATTTGAAAGCTATATAGCCGACAAAAATTGTGATTTCATCAGATTAGGTTTATTTTAATTCGTTCTGATGAAGCACTACTTCGGTTGAGCAACAGCTTTTCTTTTTGCTTATGCTCTACCAAAGTAGTGCTCCGGTACATTGGCAAACTTGCTTCGGTAGAGCTGGAACTTTTGCTTTGTAAAGCTTTTTTAAAAGTCTGCTACGGTTGTAACTTATTTTTGTTTTTTGTTTTCCCTTGAAGCACGTCTTAAATTGTTCTCTGCACTGATCGATATTGATAAGTTTCCTCCTGAGAAATTCGATTCCCATCCACAGTCTAATTTAGTTTAATGGAGAGTCCTCTTCGCTCTTTCATTGAAAAAAAAAGAAAAAAGAAGAAAGATAAAAAGACCCTTACAAAAAATAGTGCCTCAAAAAATCGAGATAAAAAAGGAGATGATTTACTCTAAATATAGGCAAGTCAGCATCCGCGGTGAGAAAAAAAGCGCGAACGAGTAGCCTCCCCTGCTTCCCCCCTCCCCCGCGTCCTTTGATGCTGAAAATCATCCCCCTCCAGCCGTCTGGGCCCTCCTCCGACTCGTCGGCAAATATTTGCTCGGCTACTTATCGGTTCTAATGCATATCGATCCATCCATCATTCTATAGCCATTCTCCGCACAGGTTTGCCAAAGTATGTAGGAACATTTTTCTTCTCATCAGTAAGCACGGAAAAAAAAGATTAGTGAAAATAACCATACGGATACCTGATTTTGGCACCTGCTAGATATTATGGTAAACTTGACCAGAAGTATGGTACATTTACCGATACTTTGAGTAAATTCGACAAGCAATCAGGTAAAATCACCTAGTACCTAGTTAAAACATAGTATACTTCTGGTTAACATTACCATAACATCTAGCAGGTGCCAAAATCAGGTATCCGTATGGTTATTTTCACCGTAGTTTTTTTTTTTCCGTGCGGCCTATATCGAGAGACTTTGGCCCAACGAGCTTTACATTTATCTTGAGTGAAAAACAAATGATTATGTTACCTGCGTAACCACCATGGATGATTTGAAGGTTAGGTTTCAGGTGTATTTTTTTGCCATTTATTTCCATGCATTTTATTGCATAGACGCTCACTGGATCGAAACAATAATTAAGTTCTAGCCAATGGTGGCTCGTGCAATGTGGCAACATCGTACTATCTCCATTTAAAAACATGTAAAACAATCGATCTTTATGAAGTACAATTGCACCCCTTAGATAAAAACGAAAGGCACTATTGTTCTCAGCACATCAAGTACTATACATTTCTAAATAAAAAACACAAAATCAGACCCTTGCAACTGCCCCAAGGTATGTGGAGAACAGGTATGGACAACACTCGGTTCAGAGGGCGTGGCCACTACGGAAAAAGCGACTTCGTCGTCATCTTGCCTCCCATTTACTCCGTATACCTAGTATTGTTGTTTAAGGTTAGGCTGTTAGATTTGAAGGGGAAGTTTATCTGAAGCAATATTTTATTTATTTGAACAATGCAATGTAAGTTTTAACTTTAACTTTTGATGTTGTGACTATAGAATGGATTAATTAACATCGTCAATTACGTTGTTAATTTTCTTTTCCGCGATGTGGTCTCTAAATTTGAATCGCGCTGTCAGAAAAAATGGCGGCGGAGTCGCTTTTTTTCACAACCAATAAGAGCCAACCTCAGAGTGTTGTACAATGTACATACCTGTTCTCCATCTACCTTGCAACTGCCCCATTGTATGCGTCAGTAGCGCACCGAGAGTTTCTTCATCTCTCTCTTTTCTCCATTAAGAAACGTATGTTAGCATGGGCGCCCGCAGAAAAATTTCCAAGGGGGGGCAAAATCTTTGAATTCCACTGGGGGGTCAAGGGGGACCCCCCCCCCCCCCCGAGGAAGAAGGGAAGACCTTTTTTTTTTCCTCATACAAATAGTGTACAATTATTAAGCCATTTTAGGTGTATCCGAATAGTAATAATAATTTTGACGTGTTTGATTTTATGAATAAACGGACAACAGATGATAATAATGGTAAGTAAATGTATAATTCTACTATTCCTTGCAAAAAATGAGTTAAAATGACAACAAAAACTAATAATAAAGTTCGTCAACTATATTACTCTTTAGATTCACATTTCATTTTCTTTCGGTCCTTTCATTTTTCTTCGCGAAATTTTGACTGTTTTGAATTCCAGGGGGGGGGGGGGCAAGTGCCCCACCTTGCCCCCCCTTGCGGGCGCCCATGTATGTTAGACAAGGATGGACAAGGGGATAAAACCCCCTCCTTCTGTCCTTTTCCTACTCATACATTCAAATGGGAAATGAGAGAAATGGAAGATATCATGGTTGCGCCAGTGGTATGCGTCTTATTCTTCTTGTGCGTTGTCGCGAGAACACCTCTTGAGAATGGAGCTTAATAAGATAGACAAATCAAATGAAAAAGGCAGCTATCGCCGTCATTTCAATCTCGTGTTTGAAAGCATTTTGTGAGTTTGGGAGTGGATTTGTTATTTTTGACAGAGATTCACATTCGAATCAACTATTCAGGGTTGGATTTACCATTAAGTTGACTGGGCTACAGGCAGGGACGGGAACCGATTCGGAACCCGGAACCGGAACCCGAGGAACCGGTTGATTTTAGGGAAACCAGAACCGGAACCGGAACCTAGATGAAAATTTCAAACAAAACCGGAACCGGAACCAGAACCGAAATGACGCAGCCCGGAACTGGTTTCTAATCGGTTCTGAATCGGTTCCGTGTCAGCTGTGATATTTTATCTGTGGCAAAATTTTTGGCATGAAGTAAATCTATTTTCATTGTCATCTGACCTCCTATACAGCCTTTGGTTGCTTCGATCTGTTTAAATTTATTTTCCTGTCTGTCTATCTACTGTGGAAATTATATCCAGAAACTTTTGAGCTTAACTAATCAGCTCACAGGTAAACATCAATTGTTTACTTTCAATGAAGTTTTGAATTCGTCGAATTTTACCGGAACCGATACCGGAACCGGAACCTGCCGACCGGAACTGGAACCGGAACCAGAACCTGAATCATCTGGTCCGCCGGAACCGGAACCTAGATGAAAATTTCAAACAAAACCGGAACCGGAACCAGAACCGAAATGACGCAGCCCGGAACTGGTTTCTAATCGGTTCTGAATCGGTTCCGTGTCAGCTGTGATATTTTATCTGTGGCAAAATGTTTGGCATGAAGTAAATCTATTTTCATTGTCATCTGACCTCCTATACAGCCTTTTGTTGCTTCGATCTGTTTAAATTTATTTTCCTGTCTGTCTATCTACTGTGGAAATTATATCCAGAAACTTTTGAGCTTAACTAATCAGCTCACAGGTAAACATCAATTGTTTACTTTCAATGAAGTTTTGAATTTGTCGAATTTTACCGAAACCGATACCGGAACCGGAACCTGCCGACCGGAACTGGAACCGGAACCAGAACCTGAATCATCTGGTCCGCCGGAACCGGAACCTAGATGAAAATTTCAAACAAAACCGGAACCGGAACCAGAACCGAAATGACGCAGCCCGGAACTGGTTTCTAATCGGTTCTGAATCGGTTCCGTGTCAGCTGTGATATTTTATCTGTGGCAAAATGAATTTTGGCATGAAGTAAATCTATTTTCATTGTCATCTGACCTCCTATACAGCCTTTTGTTGCTTCGATCTGTTTAAATTTATTTTCCTGTCTGTCTATCTACTGTGGAAATTATATCCGGAAACTTTTGAGCTTAACTAATCAGCTCACAGGTAAACATCAATTGTTTACTTTCAATGAAGTTTTGAATTCGTCGAATTTTACCGGAACCGATACCGGAACCGGAACCTGCCGACCGGAACTGGAACCGGAACCAGAACCTGAATCATCTGGTCCGCCGGAACCGGAACCTAGATGAAAATTTCAAACAAAACCGGAACCGGAACCAGAACCGAAATGACGCAGCCCGGAACTGGTTTCTAATCGGTTCTGAATCGGTTCCGTGTCAGCTGTGATATTTTATCTGTGGCAAAATTTTTGGCATGAAGTAAATCTATTTTCATTGTCATCTGACCTCCTATACAGCCTTTTGTTGCTTCGATCTGTTTAAATTTATTTTCCTGTCTGTCTATCTACTGTGGAAATTATATCCAGAAACTTTTGAGCTTAACTAATCAGCTCACAGGTAAACATCAATTGTTTACTTTCAATGAAGTTTTGAATTTGTCGAATTTTACCGGAACCGATACCGGAACCGGAACCTGCCGACCGGAACTGGAACCGGAACCAGAACCTGAATCAGCTGGTCCGCCGGAACCGGAACCGGAATCGGAACCTAAATCTCTGGCCTGTTGGAACCAGAACCGGAACCGGAACCAAATTCCGAATCGGTTCTCATCCCTGGCTACAGCCTAGGGTACACAATTTCGAATTGAGAGAATATTGAGGTGGGGAAAAAATATTTCACAGATAGGGCCTCAAAATGAGTGAAGAAGCAAAAAAAAATGGGGGGGGGGTCATTATTTTTTTAAAGCCCTTCATTTATTAACACATGTACTACCCAAGAGCGCAAGCAAACATTTATACTAAAGGACGCTAGATAGGGTTGATCCAGCTCTGTAACTATTAATAAGTTCGTATAGCAAAAGTTTGCAACAGTTCCAGCGCACGCTACGACATTAGTGAATCTAATTGGACGGGGTGAGAGTAAGACGAGTTCCTATGTAGGTGCATCACCGCACCGATAGTCGTAGTTACATTTTGAATTTCGCGGTCTTTACAGATTCAATGTGGCAGCGATGGCCACCCGCCGAAGCCACGCGCCAAGTCGCCGTGATTCGAGGATGGCAGCGCGGAGCTCGCGAAGAGGGGGAAAAATTATGAATGATGAGTTTTCCCTTCTCCTTTCCCCCCTGACCTCCCATTATTTACATACCTACTTACACCAGGTATTGATAACGAGGGACTCATCAATACGCGAATCGAACTCTGGATCAGGGCTGCCGTTTTGCGTATAATCAATGCTATTTTTCAATTCACCGATGATTCCACCGGTTGAGAAAAGATTACACAGTTCAGTTCAGTGTATGACTGTAATGCACGAAAATACTCTGATCTGTAATCTTTCCTTAATCGGTGGAAACTCCGTTGATTAATTAAAATATCCGCAAGTTTTTTAAAGTCATTGACGACTCCACCAGTTGAGAAAAGATTACAGACGTGAGTATTTTAGTTTATTACAGTCATACACTGAACTGAGCTGTGTAATCTTTTCTCAACCGGTGGAATCATCGGTGAATAGAAAAATAGCATTGATTATACGCAAAACGGCAGCCCTGCTCTGGATATCAAACTCTCTCTCTCTGCGCATTTCTTTTCCAGCCGTCCCTTCACGTACGGTTGCGGTTATTGAAGAATCAATCGTATACGAATTAAGTTTTGTTTCTTTTTTTAAAGTCACTACAGAGTCTGGTGATTTTTACTTCTAAAGTTTTGTTGGGATGCGGAAACGATACAACAGGGACCAAATAGTGTTGCGTCCTCACGGTCCCGCACGCAGATGATCGGTGAGCACTTACGGGGGGTATAAACTACACGTAAATATACTTACGTGCGCACCATCCAACGTCTTTCGGAGGACCGTCAAGCCGTACCACTATTTGGTCCCAGGACATTTTGAACTAACGAACAACTATCGGCCTCCGTGGTTTTGTATGGTCAGCGCAACCAGAGACAAAAAGAGACGGAGCACCAACTGATTGCAGCAGAGGCACTCTGAATTCTCGCGGATTCAACAAAACAACAGTCAACGTCGCAGGGTGTTGAATGTTGAGCACCCTCATCTTCACTTCTCGCCCCCCCCCCCCGTGTTTACCGAATGTCACCGTTCAACACCGTGCGACATCAAAAGTTTTTGACTGTTGTTTTACATGAAATTTTGTTGAATCCCCGAAAATTCAGTGTGCCTCAAATCTTCCCTATGTATTTTAGCGTAGTATGCTCCGTCTCTATTTGTCTCTGAGTGCAACTGGTCACTAGCCCAGAGATCCCGCGGGTTCGACTCCCGGCCGAGGCGACAAGATTTGACTACCTCAGATCCAGTCACCTTGGAAAGACATGGATGTAAATATTCTCTCTTTCATCTCCCCTTCTTTTTCTCTCTTCGCCATTTCGGATGTTGGGCCTTACTTGGCGAAAGAGTTAAACTTCCAAAAAAAGGGGGGAAAAATTGAAAGCAATTTCCACTTGATTATAAAAGTACAACTTTTTTAAGGTTAAAAAAAATATAAGGCAAACAAACCGAGCCCTTGTAAATGTAAAATGTCCATGAGAGATTCCCATTATGGATACCTCCTTGCAGTGGCGGCTCGTGCAATTTGGCAACAATGTCATCCCTCCATTTGATTGCATGTAAAACAATCGATTCGAAAGTGAAGCAGCGCTTCACCAGCAATCGATTGTTAAACATAGATTCAAATCGAGCGAAGACATTGTTGCCAGATGGCACGAGCCGCCACTGCCTCCTTGAAGTTTCAATATCACGTCCCACAAATACTCTCTATCGATATAGCTCGTTGATACGAAAAGAACTTCGTATCGAGTCTATCGAGTCTAAAACTTAGTCTATCATACTTAAAGACGAAAAATCGGGTAGACTGTAGACCGGTCCTAAATGGGGATTTTGCAAACTTTTGCTGCGTGGGTGGTTGAAAAGTTGATTCTTGCTTATAAATTTGTAAAAATAACGATGAGTACACTCAAAAATCACGAAATTCACTCTCAGAATCGGGCTTAATGGCGAGGAGACGCAGCTGTCATGGGAGATAGATTCCTATCTAATTTGAGACTTTCTGTGTTTCCGTATAGAGAAAGTGACAGATTAGACATAGGAATCTTCCGTGATACCTGCGTTGAACCGACATTACGATCTTGCCGTCAAAGCAGTTTTGTAAGTTTATGACTGAACTTTAGACTATTTTAGAGTGATTCTCGCTGGTTTTTACATGAGATTGGACAATTCATTTGCTCACAGCCAGTAGCGTATACAGGAATTTATCTTTCTCTCTTTTATTTCCTCATTTGAACTCGTGAGTTGGAAAAGGACAGAAACAGGGGCTCGAACGTTACTTCAGCAACTATTTCTTTCCTTTTCTAGCACACATACTCAAACGGGAAAAGAGCGAGAGAGACTAATTCCTGCGTACGCCATTGCTCACAGCAAAAGTTTGCAAGAACTCCATTACGTAGTGTGAGGATCGCTCCCAACATTCCAATGAGCAGTTAACCAGTGTGAGGTTAGATCCACCATTATCAGGTACAAACGAAAGCCCGTCCTATCCTGAACATTTTTTGGGCCCTGGACGTCAATAAATCGTCTTATTAAAACGATCTCTCAGCGTGTAGTTCATTCACTCACTCACGCTTTTATTTAGATGCTGGAGTAAAGCGGATCGTAAGTTCCTCCTCCCTCCCCCGATAAATGTACTATAAGCAGTGAGAGTAAGAGAGAGTACACTCCTCGTATGTTTGCGTGAAGAGAAGCTCATTCCTGTCAATCCGCACCTCCCGACGCCCGTCATGTAAACCACCGTAGAAGATGTAAACAAACAGCAACTGCTAACATTGCACCGCGTGCGCCTTGTCCCAGTGCCTCTTCCCCCCCCCCCCCCCCTGCCGGCCGCCCCCTTCTTAATGCCCCCCGCATGTCGCGAGCTGCTCTATTAGCGCACCGCACGTTCCATCATTTCTGGAATACATTGGTGTCACATCTGACAGAGCTGAGGAGTGAATCTGAAGGATCGAGATCGGTGCAAGGGAAGGTCTTCATAGGCGGAGCTAGCAATTTGGCAACTGCGCATTCTTCCCATTTGAATGTATGAGAAACAATCGATTAGAAATGGGGCCGTGCCACGGCCCCCTCAAGAATCGATTGTTTCTCATACTTTCAAATGGATAGAATCCACTGTTGCCAAATTGCTGGCTCTGCCCATGAATGTCTTTGAATCATTTTATGTATACTGATTTAGTTGATTTGATGTATCGTAGCGATTGCGGTCCGAGGACCTCTGGTTACGAACAAATTCGGATTCAATGTATTTTCCTTATAAAAGAAGTTTTGAACGGGAATGGAGCTCTTGCACGGTTTTGCTGTTGACAAATGGAGTATCAATTCCAATGTAAAATGCTGCGAAAATAACGATGAGACCATTAAAAAACGTGTAAAACTGACTCCTCGCAGAGAAAACTTAAGTTGAAATTTCGGGTGATCACCCTTGCATGTATGCACCAACCTCGGATTTGGACCCCAAACAAAAGAACATACGAATTTGGACAATGAGATTAATGAATTTGTTTACAAAAAGTAAATTTGAAGGAATTAAATGTCCATTTATACACGCATTTTATCACTAGGAGCACGGTGATTACCACGGAGAAGTTCTACGTTGCGTATTGAACGAGGAAGACTGCTCTTAATTTCATGGCCTGCTCTTTTGTTTGGGGTCCGAATCGAGGTTGGTGCAAACATGCAAGGGTGGTCACCCGAAAGTTCAAGTTAAGTTTTCTCTGCGATGAGTGAGTTTTATACTTTTTTAATGGTCTCGTCGTTATTTTCGCAGCATTTTACATTAGAATTGATACTCCATTTGGCTACAGAAAAACCTTGCAAGAGCTCCATTTAGGATATTGAATCAAACAATTAATGCATTTGAAGAAAAGGAATTTCATTCAGGATAATTCAAAAGTAACGCCCTCCCCCCCCCCCCCTTAACTTTGTTTATAATTGAGATAAATTTATTCGGTTTGGACCATTCTTATTTCTACCGGAGGCGCTATCCGAGGGGGATATTTTCGATGACCCACCTCCCCCCACCCCGGGGTTTTGAGGGGCGGGGGTCAACTTAATTTTCTCTTATGACAGGAGGATTGGCACCCTCAATCTTGCGATACATCGTTTGAAAGGGCAATAAATTCCAAGACTTTTAGCGCAAATCTCAGCTCGATGTCGATTTTTTTTTCGATGTAGCGAAGGTCAAAGTTCGATATAGACCCATTTTCAAAAACTCATTACTCCACTTTGAAAAATCGGAATTTGAAAAGTAAGAGTCTAAAATACTCTAAAAAGCACGTTCTTTCTAGAAATAATACGAATTTGACACAGATTTAGTCAAAGTTAGGATTTAGCGCCCCGAAAATTTTTAAGGTTTCTAATTTTTTTTAAGGTTTTCAGAGAAATTCCGCGAGACGGACCCTATCGAGTGATACATCAATTAAAAGGAAATACTAAACTAGGGACTCTTCACTTTGTGCGATATGGCAGCATTTGCAGTGAACTCTCAATTTCCTCCAGTCTCTCTCTCTCTCTCTCTCTCTCTCTCTCTCTCTCTCTCTCTCTTCTCTCTCTCTCTCTCTCTCTCTCTCTCTCTCTCTCTCTGTGTCTCTAGGTCTCTCTGTGTCTCTCTGTCTCTCTGTGTCTCTCTGTCTCTCTGTCTGTCTCTCTCTCTCTCTCTCTCTTCATTCATTCTCTCTCTCTCTTCATTCATTCTCTCTCTCTCTCTCTCTCTCTCTCTCTCTCTCTCTTCTCTCTCTCTCTCTCTCTCTTTCTCTCTCTCTCTCTCTCTCTCTTTCTCGCTCTCTCTCCCTCCTCTCTCTCAATGCCTCTCACTATCTCCGTCTCTCCTCTCTTATTACCGTATCGATTGAGCGCTGGCAATATCACGTCTCCGGTTTTCACATCTCATCTGAGAGAAGGTACACCCCCCTCCGGCCTCCATTCCTTCCTCACTGTAACATCCCTCCCCACCCATTCAACTATGAATCCTTCCCTTCATCCCTCGGCAAAGGGTCCCAGTTACGCCCATTTCAATTACGACCCCGTTGCTTTTTATGATCTGAACATTCTACACCGTCCACCGCACCGCACTTAGTACGGAAATTATACATGTAAATATTTGAAGGCCATTTGTCAAACCAGCGCAGCACTGCGGGAAGATTAAGAACATCCGAATTGTAATTGGATCGAGTCAATGTCGACCCGGTTGTGCTGATCTCCACTAGAGTCCCTATATGTATAGAGAGTTAAGACAAGTGAAACCATGGGCGCCGCCATTGGATGCAATTTTGCACATTTGTTTACATTTTGAGGGCCGTTGTTGTGTTTTTGTCCACTGCAAAGATTACAGTGCCGCTGATTTTCTAACGACGTAATCTTTTACTGCTTTTGTGGATCGACATCTATTTACGCTTTGAAAGATTCTTTTGGGATTTATAGACATTCTGGAGGCATATCCTGATTAAAATTAACAGATTCGTCGATAATTAACTCTTTATCCGCAAAATACCGTTGGTAAACTAGAGTCCCTATATGTAGAGAGTTAAGACAAGAGAGTAGTCAACTTCTGATTGGTCGATGAATTTTAGGCTCTGCGGACGCCACCATTGGATGCGATTTTGCACTTTTGTTTTGTTTACCAACGGTCTTTTACAGATAAAACAGTTAATTTGCAATGAATCTGTTAATTTTAATCATGATGCACCACAAGAATGTCTATAAATCTCAAAAGAAGCTTTAAAAGCGTTAATACATGTCGATCAACTAAAGCAGGGAAAGATTACATCGTTACAAACTTAGCGGAACTGTAATCTTTGCAGTGGAGCAAAACAAAACAACGGCCCTCAGAATGTAAACTAATGTGCAAAATCGCATCCAATGGCGGCGCCCATGATTTCACTTGTCATAACTCTCTACATATAGGGACTGTATGGTAAACAACTGCGATTGTAAACAAAAGTGCAAAATCTCATCCAATGGCGGCATCCGTAGAGCCTAAAACTCATCGACCAATCAGAAGTTGACTACCCTCTTGTCTTAACTCTCTACATATAGAGGCTCTAATCTCCACGAGGGGTTATGGTAAACTATACGAACAGGTTAACTTAATTGACCACAAGGTACGATTGCTTTTACCATAGTATCGTAAAATTTACCATACTTTCTAGCAGACACCAAAATCAGTTCTGCAGATAGTAAATTCTACCACACATTGTAAATTCTATAATTCATTGTGATTTCTACTTTTTTTCCTTGTTTCTCAATACTATAACGTCTTTTGCTGGGTAATTTTTCTACTAAAGGTGTGTCAACGCTACCAATGTGTTTTTTTCAGTTTTTTCTGCGTATACTCTCATGAAAACATCATATGAGCCAGATAGACGCTCGCGGAAAAAATTAAAATCACTAAAAATCGATTACATTTTGTAACAACAGTCAAAATGAGGCAAATGCTAATTTAATTAGTTATTTTTGGTAAAACCTACTAAACTTATTGCTAATTTCACGATTTAAACTGTAAAGTTTGCTTAAGTTTTATTAATTTTCCATTTTGGATTGTAAATTTTTCAATTTTAATTATAAATTTTACAATCAGAGAACATTGTGGCTCTTACAATTTGTATGACTGTCATGGCGTGATCGTTATACTAATTGCAAAAGGTCACAATGTTTTGGATTGTAAAATTTACAATGCAGTTGGAAGAATTTACAATCCAAATTGTAGAAATAGTTAAACATTATTCAAAATTTACAATCCAAAACGTGAAATTATAGCTGAATGTATTGTTAATTATACCAAGAATGAATGGTGAAACTATCATTTGCTTCATTTTACTGATTTGACAAACCTATATTTTTCCGTGTGTACGACAGTCTATAATAAATGATGAAAAGAAAATAAATTATAGATGCATTATTGATTTCATTCAGTAAAAATCAAATTCATACAAAGAACTTCTGAGGTTTAGAGGACAACATCGCAATCAGCCCGATGACCGATAGCTTTCGTCCAATCTGATCGCTCAGCATGTTTGACAATTAATACGAATTTTCTCACGGTACACGAAAACGTATAGAATACGCTTTGAATGCGATCTTCATCCAGACAAGCATTAATTATCATGTCTGTTGTGTAAGTACATATCTACATGTTCTATACGTTGGACAAGCGAATATTCCCATCAAAACCAACATCCGCCCCATCTATCTTGATTTAAAGGAAACAATCACATTTCCATATCCTGATATAGAACGCTTGATATTCGTTAGACATTTCTGCAACGCACGCTTTTGATTGAACTAATAACACGCCTTGTTGATTTACTCAATCCCTCATTCCATCATTTTATAATTGCTCGCCATTGAATTAGAAGCTTCGAATTCCATTTATGCAAAGCTTTTTATACTGCATTCAATCCTTCAACTCCTTTCTGTTCTTAATACTGCACTTTTTGTACTCATGGATGGATACGGGAATTTCTCTCTCTCTCTCTCTCTCTCTCTCTCTCTCTCTCTCGCTCTCTCTCTCTCTCTCTCTCTCTCTCTCTCTCTCTCTCTCTCTCTCTCTCTCTCTCTCTGACCGTCATAGCACGTGTGAATCAAAAAAAGATGGCAGAAGTCAGAAGTGGCCTTCACGTGACTTCTGCCCATAACTCCGTACTTTTCTAACACACATATATTTAAATTAGTGGAGAGAGAGAGAGAGAGAGAGAGAGAGAGAGAGAGAGAGAGAGAGAGAGAGAGAGAGAGAGAGAGAGAGAGAGAGAGACAATGTCTTGGATCCGGCTACGTTTATACTCCATTCATCCCTTCAACTATACTTTTTGTTGTACCTTAAACTGTTTTTGCGGTAATAATCGTTTTTACTTTCTCACAACCAACAAATAAGTTAGAAATTGAGAAAATATTGCGATGCGGCGTAGATGATGTCTGTCTGTCTATCTGTCTGTCTATACCCCCAGCATAACTTTTGAATTTAACGTCCATACATTCAAATTTTGCGCAAAAGTTGTTTTTAACCTTCCCCCGAAGGTTTTTTTTTTTGTTTTTGTTTCTTGTTTTTTGTTTTTTGTTTTTTTTTCTCGAAATTTTAATTTTTAAGAAAGTTATGGAAGATGAAAGGTTTCCTTTGAAATCAATAATGGGAAAGGGAAAAATTGGAATATAGCTTGAAGTTTGAATTTTGATGGATATTTGAAAAAAACATTCTTCAACCAGCCTCTAATGTAAAATTATTCCCTTAAGAGGAGTCTGAGAGTCTCCCCTCTGAATATTGTAGGGGGGTCCTGATGTCTCCCCAGAATATTATAAGGGAGCCTAGAGGTCTCCCCCATCGTAATAAAGGGGGGTCTGGGGGTTTCCTCTAGAAAATATGAGGGGGTCTGAGGGTCCTCCCGATTAAGTTTGATGTGAGAAATTGTTCGTGCGGGGCATTCCCTACAGTTGTAAGTATGAATGTTGGGAGTTTCAAAACTATATTCTTTCATAATTGAATAATCAATGTGGATAAGGCATTTTCAATCATTTGCGCTAGCAGCGGGGGACAAGAGAGAACATCTCCCCCCCCCACCCCCTGAAATTCAAAACAATCAAAACTTTACGATGAGAAATGAAAGGATCAAAAGAAGATTAAATATTAATTGAAGGATTAAGAGTTTACGAACGTTATTATTATAGTATATAAATAATTAATTTTAGTTCAATTTTTGCTTCAAATAGTTGTGGCAAGAATTTCTCAGCCTGGGTGTTGTGTGGGATGAGGGGACAAAAATGTCCGATAAATCGACGTAAATTGATATCACCCTTTTGCGTGTGATTTGCATTAACCAAAAAACAAAAACAAAAAACAAGAAAAACAAAATATTCCTTTCATTCTATTCCGCGTAACTGGAGAAAAGGGAGAGATGGATAAGGAAAAAGATCTATGGTTAGTGTTATCATCTATGGAGGAAATTATCCAAATTTTACATCGCATCAAATGGGGGAAAATCCAATGAGCTATAACTTTAGAGTGGCAGCGGGCTGGTCCACCTTGTGCCACACAGGGTAGAAGGAATCCCGGGAAAAAGCGGAATTTGGACGGCAGATTCCAAGGTTTGAGGTTAAATTTTGTCGGTCGATCGGAATTTGGTGGGAATTTGGACGGCAGATTCCAAGGTTTGAGGTCAAATTTTGAAGGCCGTTTCCGGCGATGCCCGAGTTTGTATACGAAACGACCGGAAACAACCTACAAAACTTAACCTCAAAATCGATTTTTACGGCAAGATGGCGGCGCCCTAGGTGACAACAATGAACCAGTGGAACGTTCCTTGATGTGCCACTCTAAAGTTATAGCTCATTGGGGAAATCGGATAATTTCCTCCATAAATGGCAACACTGTATACGGGTAGCAGAAATTCAAAAATCTTTTCTTGAACATGAAACAGTTTATCACAAAAATAATGAAGTGGAACAATGCAGTTACAATAAGTAAGTGCTCACATACTTCAACTTCAACATACCGACCCAATACAAGGCTCGGCGCTCCTTCAAAATGCAGATGATGCAACAACCATTACCCTCGCGCACGATAAGTTGCCGATCGCTATATGTATAGTACCCCACACTCAGCAGTCAGTGAGAATCATGGTCGATCATTTTAAACAACTGCCTTTACACGATGTAGCTATGATTGCGTGATACTGCTAATGCGCCATAAACCTGTTTAGTGATGACGTCACAATCGAACTCGGAGTACAACAAATGCTCTTTCTAACTCACTCTCGTTGATTTATTTACCCATAAGAAATTAGATCCAAATTTCCGAATGCAAATTCATGCTAGTAAACAGCCAGTTTTCTCGAATTTTATTGCACTATTAAATTGCATGTGCCTTAAAGTATTTTTTCACTCCGATATAGTTTATGAAAGATCAAAATTGAATGTACAATCACAAATATATCGAAAGATGCCCCATTTTTTGTTATGGGGCTATTGCACACTTTGCTTTAAGCGCTTTAATGATTGATTCATCAGGATCAGAATATGAATTGCCCCAACTTTTTGTTCTTGTTTTTGTACGTAACAATCGATTCTCTTATTCCAGCGTCATGATGTGAATGTAATCTCGTAAAAAAAAAAGTAATAAAATTGCTCGCTTCTATAATAATTATGTGGATGGATTTTTGTTTCAGTTGCTTGCGGACTGTGTCCTTCTGCTTAACGCGAATATCCTTGGTGCTTTTTGTTACGGGATATCGGACAGGCAACAGCGCACAGCATTTCTAGGCACCCGACAATGTTTGGAAATGAAATTAGTCATAGAAGAACAATCAGCCGAGCAGGTAATTTTGAGAGATGCATACAAACAAAATTCAGAATAAATTCAATCGCGCACACATCGTTGTATAACAATATATGTATAACGAATAGCATGAATAGCACAAATATAATGAAAGCAATTTAAGAAAAATTAGTTTACGGAGCATCACTGCCGTGTTACCGGAGAGAGCAGTAAGAACAAAATCGGCATTTTGAGAAAACTGACTATGAAGTTTCAAACCTAAAATTAATGAGTTCAAAATCCTCCGTTTTTCATGAAACTTTAAGGAAACATCACTTAGGGTGTTTGAAATCGTTCAGATTATCAAAAACTGATAGATTTTGTCTTCAACTATAAAAAAATTACGTTTTTCCTTTCATGTTACGCAAAACAGCATTAAGTCCTATAAACCAATAGAAAAATCAAGGTAGATGACGCTGCGTTCGCGCTCTAACTGCTCTCTTCCGTGACAGTATAGAATACGCCGAAATAATACACGGCAGGAACAAGCTGAAGCGCGACTTACTGCTGTCTTGCGTGATAACGTAGACTTACTGCTCTCTTGCTTAACTTCACAGCAATTTTCACGTACTTACTGCTTTTCGACAGCTCTCGTTTATTGCGAAAAAGGCATATTCTCCAACTTTCTTTACGTTCAATAGATTCTACAGACTTAAATACGTTGAATTTTGAAGAAATCTCAATTTCGGAAAGTTATGACTTACTGCTCTTTTTGGTAACACGGCAGATCAGGACCTGGTATCTTAAGGCTCCATCATTCAACGAAAACATTTCTAATTTTTGTAAAACCCGATTTTTATGCTGGAAAGTGAGAATTGTCATCTCCCCTTGTGACTTGCTATACTTGCAACAATCACTTTGGAATTTTGTTCGAGGGCATTTGTTGAGTTTTTGACTCAATTTTGGAAATTTTTGCGTGTTCTTAACGTTATTTCAAAGTGATATGACGTCACGGTTTTTTAGGCTCTAAGGTTTGATTCATGGTTGAGTATTGCTGATAAATGACGAGATTTTTCAATACCATCAATCAATAATCATTGTATAGCAGCATTTGAGATTGGTAACTTATGTTCGCCTTGGTTCAATGAGTTTCAAAAGAAAGTACCCTGGTCGAAATTTTTACCATGTTAGTTCTAAACAACCTTTAAACATGAATGGGTCTGTTGCACACTTCGGCTAGAGTGTTTTTAAGTTTCAAATCTTATGTAAAAAGCCGTAAAAATGACAATGGCAGCATCAGAAAATACCAAAATTCATTAATAAACTCACAAACTGCGAAAAACACTTGACACTATTCACCCCTGTATCACGTGCACGATATTTCGCGAGATCAGCGCGGCACATTCAAATAATCACGGCCGTCTTTCATCACAACTGACTTTATAAACAAATAAACAGTAAACACTGACGGCGTCTGTTCGAATTCTTACGTCTCAATATCCTCAAGTCCTTACAAAAGGTTGTGAAAGGTGCGGAAACCGATATTTGTGTCGAAAACTTATCAAAATGAAACAACAACACACAGGAGCTCCGAGTTCCGAGGATGATGAATTGATGATGGAATCATACTTGGAACTCCTGTGAGTTATTGTTTCATTTTGATAAGTTTTCGACACAAATATCGGTTTCCGCACCTTTCACAACCTTTTGCAAGGAATTGAGGATATTGAGACGTAAGAATTCGAACAGACGCCGTCAGTGTTTACTGTTTATTTGTTTATAAAGTCAGTTGTGATGAAAGACGGCCGTGATTATTTGAATGTGCCGCGCTGATCGCGCGAAATATCGTGCACGTGGTGGAAAGATACAGGGGTGAATAGTGTCTAGTGTTTTTCGCAGTTTGTGAGTTTAATACTAAATTTTAGTGTTGTCTGATGTTGCCATTGTTATTTACTCGGCTTTTTACATAGGAATTGATACTTTAAAACGCTGAAGCCGAAGTGTGCAACAGACTCATTTAGCGACTTTTAAGGGTTAAGAACTAAACAGAATGTCTCATTAAATTAAGTCATGAAAAATTAAAAATACCATTGAAAAACGACAGAAAACTTTAACAGAAAGTATTTCAATCAGGGTACTTTCTTTTGAGAGTCATAGTACATGTAACTTTATGGTGGTTATCAAGTATTTGGTCAGTTTTTGAAGATCAACCAAAATTGAAAGAACGCGTCAGTGCCAAAGTTTTGGGTCTTACAGTTATAACTACGGTGAAGTAAGAGAGTGAAAAATCGTATTGAGAGAGGATAAATCACGATTTTTTGTTTCACCATTCATAAGCTTACATATAACAAGACGACCCTAATCTCAGAAAATTGCTACTTGATATAATTATAGACGCGGTATTGGACTCTCCCCCTTTGTAACTCGCTACACGGCAGCCTAGAGCCCCTTTATATGAAAGAGTCTCGCCGTACGAGGTTCCATCTCTGATTGGCTGCTGAAAACTGAGGAAGAAGAAGGGGTCTATGAAACCTAGAGGCGCGCCTCTTGTTTACATCTTCATGGAACCATCTTCCCAGCCACCCAGCTCATAGGAAACTTTCGGCATTTTTAGCTTACACTGATGACATTTTCTATTGAAATTGACTTAAGGATGTTCGGAACAGAATGAAATTCACACATTACTCTTCACTGTAAATTAAAACAGGTAGTGAAGCTAACGGTAATTGAAGGTTAGGTTGACCTCACAAAGATTACTTACACACACGAATACATGTATATAAGTAATCTTTGGCGGGAATATCGTTGGATAAAAATATAAACAAGAGGCGCGCCTTCAGGCGCCATACGAGGTTGCATCTCTGATTGTCTGCTGAAAACTGAAGAAGAAGAAGGGGTCTATGAAGCCTGGAGTCGCGCCTCTTGTTTACATCTTCATGAAACCATCTTCCCAGCCACCCAGCTCATAGGAAACTTTCGGCATTTTTATCTTACACTGATGACATTTTCTATTGAAATTGACTTAAGGATGTTCGGAACAGAATGAAATTCACATATTACTCTTCACTGTAAATTAAAACAGGTAGTGAAGCTAACGGTAATTGAAGGTTAGGTTGACCTTACAAAGATTACTTACACGCACGAATACATGTACTATCGACGAATTAAAGATTGTCGCGAGATTTTCACGAGATAGTAAGTTTCGCCTTCAAGGTTCCGGTTCGGCCTTTTTTTATACTCCTCACACTTTGCAGGCGAAAGGCCAGTGCGGGCTAGGCGGCAAAGCCGTTGCAGATCAATCCCACACTGCACCCATAACTGAAAATGAGTGAAAATGTCGCGACAATCTTTAATTCGTCGATAGTACATAAGTAATCTTTGCCGGGAAGATCGTTGGATAAAAATATAAACAAGAGGCGCGCCTTCAGGCTCCTCAGACCCCTTCTTCTTCTCCACTTCTGTTCACGTGTCTCGACTCTTTCATATATATATATATATATATATATATATATATATATATATATATATATATATATATATATATATATATATATATATATATATATATATATATATATATATATATATATATATATATATATATACTTAAAAAAACACACAAACAGCCCAAGACACATAAATAATCACTGTTTAAAGAGTGGGAACGAGGCTAAAAAACATTAATAAAAACCAAACGTTTCGGCCGCAAACGCTGGCCTTCTTCAGTGGTGAATAATAAAAAAAGAAAGAAAGGAATTAAAGTACTAACTGCTACATACTGGACCGTGACATGACAAATAAATTAAAATAAACACGAGGATAACCTCAAACAGAGACAAATCGATGAGCAACAACCACCGACCACCAATGACAACAGTGTAGTATTACACATCGCCACCAGACAGCGTGCGGCTGTTGAAAAACGCATGGTAAGAAGGCGCTAATTTTTGAACGTCTCCCCGCGAATTACAAACGCTCCCTTCATGCTTGATAATCTCAATCATTTCAAGCAGTAAACGAGGAAAATCCCTTTTTTCCCGACATAAAATTTCAACTTCCTCAAAATTAAAGGTGTGATCTTCCTCCCTCTGGTGTTTGTGAAGGGCAGTCACTTCCTTTTTATCATATTTATGACCATTCAGACGATTAAATAAGTGTTGTTTTGTCTGACCTATATAGCTAAGGTCGCAATTACTACACGGTATTTTATAAACAACTCCCGATTGTTGAAGTTTGGGAGTCTTAGCCTTAAGTTTTGACATTAAGCATTGTAAAGTGTTATACCTCGTATTGACAACCTGATAATTAAAATGTTTGAGAAAAGCTGAAATATTTTCGGACAAAAAAGGAACATACGGAATACACACCAATTTTTCCAAACAAACACGATGTTCAATTTGTTCGGAGTGCTGAGAAATATCACTGTGGTTCAAATTAACATTCACATTATTATGGACGCGCAAAACACTTTTAAAAATTTTATTAACAAAGGCATGTGGATAGCAATTTTCAATAAGAAGCTGTTTACCTTTACAAATCATTTCAAGATGAAAAGATTTGTCAGATAAACAGATGATACGGCGCGCTAAATTCATCGCAACATTCTTTTTGATGCTTGTAGGTTGAACAGACAAAAAATTGGCATAGCGGCCCGATGACGTAGGTTTTTGATACCATTTGCACAAAACCTTGTTATTCACTCTTAATAGTGACATGTCCAAAAAATTGAGGCAGCCATTTTCCTCGATTTCGCTGGTAAACTGTATGAGGGGATTAAACTCGTTAAAAAATTCCAGAATGGGCAAAATCTCATCCTCTTTAACACACAAAAACAAATCATCTACATATCTCTTATAAAAATAAATGAAATACGGAGTTGTACTGAGAAAAAGAAGCTCAATGTGTTCCATAACGATGTTAGCAAGAACGGCAGATATACTTCCTCCCATGGCCAAACCACCTATTTGTTGGTAAAACGAATCCTCATACTGAAAAACCGTTGAGGAAATACAAGTTTTTAACATATGGCAAAAATGTTCTTGGGGGATTTTACAATGATTTTCAATTTCACTCCATCTAGCTTGCACACATTCCATGGCTAATTCCACAGAGATGTTAGTGTACATGCTTTTGACATCAAAAGAGATGAGCTTAAACCCATCAGGTATTTCTGCGCCGTTAATAAACGTAAAGAACTCAAACGAATTTTTGACATGAGAATCGAGTTTTCCCACAATTTTAGATAAAATACCCGTGAAAAATTTGGAAATAGTATGGTAAGGAGCACCGACTGTGCTGACAATAGGGCGGATCGGCAACCCTGCCTTGTGAAGTTTTATGAGCCCATAAATTTTGGCAACATTGGCAGTGCTTACAGTCAAATGTTTAAAAAAATTTTCTTCAATAAAACCCTCCTTAAACCAAAAATTCACGACACAGTTATTCTTTTTCATCTGAGACGAAACTAGCGATCTGGCAACCTTCTTGTAAGTATTTTTATCACTCAAAAGATCCAACATTTTTTGGTCGTAATCGTTCCTGCTGATGACAACAGTTTTATTGGACTTATCTGCTTTAATAAATTTTATGTGTTTGTTTCTTTTGCAAAAAATTATGGTGTTTTTTAAGTCTTGTTTAAAGTTGTTCATAAACCAACCATCACTAAACCTCCTGTTGGAAACAACTTGAATGTTTTCAGGGACTTGATTCCGCTTCACTTGCATATGATAACGCTGGATAGCTGAACAAATCCCTTCTCTAATTTTAGATACAACGACAAGAGGCTCATTACGAATTTTATCTTCTATGGTAACAATAATTTTTTCCAACGGAACCGGTTTGAAACCAAACTTTTCACTTCCTACTTTAAAATAAGGAACAGCAAACATAGGACCTAAACACATAATTCTTAGAACGCATTCAGGCAGTTCTTCGTTGGAAATATTCTCAATCCAATTATTTCTTTTCTCCAAAAACGGACCAAAACGACCAATGTACTTCTCCTTAGCGGCATTCAATAGCATGTTAAGTTTCTTTTCCAAACGTGTTTGTGTTGTTTGTTTTACCTGCTGTATACTAATGGTGGTATGTGACACAAAGTCTGCTAAAACAAATGGCGGCAATATAACTTTAAGCTTTAAAATGATGTTCTGAATTGACTGTGTGATGTTTCTTTCTTCCAAATGAACTTCCTCAATACACAAATTTAAAACTGAATGCTTGAAATTTTCATTCATGTTGTCAAATTTATTACGTTTACTTCTCAAAAATTGAGCCACATGGTTTACATGGAAATTGATGAACGAAGGAAAAACACCGTTTTTTCGGCATTTTAATAGAAAAATTTTTCTGCAATACACTGCGACAAGTTTCTTGCTTTCTCGCCTAAACCGCCTTAGAAACGTCACAGTACTAATTCCATGAAGTTTACGTACAGTATTGTAAAACATGATGATAATAGCGAAGGAACCATGTATAAATAACTTACTCATCAACATCCAAAATAGCAAGTCAAACATTAAAACCAAAGAATAAATTACACAACAAACCCAGTGAGATATGATACTTAAAAAACACACAAACAGCCCAAGACACATAAATAATCACTGTTTAAAGAGTGGGAACGAGGCTAAAAAACATTAATAAAAACCAAACGTTTCGGCCGCAAACGCTGGCCTTCTTCAGTGGTGAATAATAAAAAAAGAAAGAAAGGAATTAAAGTACTAACTGCTACATACTGGACCGTGACATGACAAATAAATTAAAATAAACACGAGGATAACCTCAAACAGAGACAAATCGATGAGCAACAACCACCGACCACCAATGACAACAGTGTAGTATTACACATCGCCACCAGACAGCGTGCGGCTGTTGAAAAACGCATGGTAAGAAGGCGCTAATTTTTGAACGTCTCCCCGCGAATTACAAACGCTCCCTTCATGCTTGATAATCTCAATCATTTCAAGCAGTAAACGAGGAAAATCCCTTTTTTCCCGACATAAAATTTCAACTTCCTCAAAATTAAAGGTGTGATCTTCCTCCCTCTGGTGTTTGTGAAGGGCAGTCACTTCCTTTTTATCATATTTATGACCATTCAGACGATTAAATAAGTGTTGTTTTGTCTGACCTATATAGCTAAGGTCGCAATTACTACACGGTATTTTATAAACAACTCCCGATTGTTGAAGTTTGGGAGTCTTAGCCTTAAGTTTTGACATTAAGCATTGTAAAGTGTTATACCTCGTATTGACAACCTGATAATTAAAATGTTTGAGAAAAGCTGAAATATTTTCGGACAAAAAAGGAACATACGGAATACACACCAATTTTTCCAAACAAACACGATGTTCAATTTGTTCGGAGTGCTGAGAAATATCACTGTGGTTCAAATTAACATTCACATTATTATGGACGCGCAAAACACTTTTAAAAATTTTATTAACAAAGGCATGTGGATAGCAATTTTCAATAAGAAGCTGTTTACCTTTACAAATCATTTCAAGATGAAAAGATTTGTCAGATAAACAGATGATACGGCGCGCTAAATTCATCGCAACATTCTTTTTGATGCTTGTAGGTTGAACAGACAAGAAATTGGCATAGCGGCCCGATGACGTAGGTTTTTGATACCATTTGCACAAAACCTTGTTATTCACTCTTAATAGTGACATGTCCAAAAAATTGAGGCAGCCATTTTCCTCGATTTCGCTGGTAAACTGTATGAGGGGATTAAACTCGTTAAAAAATTCCAGAATGGGCAAAATCTCATCCTCTTTAACACACAAAAACAAATCATCTACATATCTCTTATAAAAATAAATGAAATACGGAGTTGTACTGAGAAAAAGAAGCTCAATGTGTTCCATAACGATGTTAGCAAGAACGGCAGATATACTTCCTCCCATGGCCAAACCACCTATTTGTTGGTAAAACGAATCCTCATACTGAAAAACCGTTGAGGAAATACAAGTTTTTAACATATGGCAAAAATGTTCTTGGGGGATTTTACAATGATTTTCAATTTCACTCCATCTAGCTTGCACACATTCCATGGCTAATTCCACAGAGATGTTAGTGTACATGCTTTTGACATCAAAAGAGATGAGCTTAAACCCATCAGGTATTTCTGCGCCGTTAATAAACGTAAAGAACTCAAACGAATTTTTGACATGAGAATCGAGTTTTCCCACAATTTTAGATAAAATACCCGTGAAAAATTTGGAAATAGTATGGTAAGGAGCACCGACTGTGCTGACAATAGGGCGGATCGGCAACCCTGCCTTGTGAAGTTTTATGAGCCCATAAATTTTGGCAACATTGGCAGTGCTTACAGTCAAGTATGTAGCAGTTAGTACTTTAATTCCTTTCTTTCTTTTTTTATTATTCACCACTGAAGAAGGCCAGCGTTTGCGGCCGAAACGTTTGGTTTTTATTAATGTTTTTTAGCCTCGTTCCCACTCTTTAAACAGTGATTATTTATGTGTCTTGGGCTGTTTGTGTGTTTTTTTAAGTATCATATCTCACTGGGTTTGTTGTGTAATTTATTCTTTGGTTTTAATGTTTGACTTGCTATTTTGGATGTTGATGAGTAAGTTATTTATACATGGTTCCTTCGCTATTATCATCATGTTTTACAATACTGTACGTAAACTTCATGGAATTAGTACTGTGACGTTTCTAAGGCGGTTTAGGCGAGAAAGCAAGAAACTTGTCGCAGTGTATTGCAGAAAAATTTTTCTATTAAAATGCCGAAAAAACGGTGTTTTTCCTTCGTTCATCAATTTCCATGTAAACCATGTGGCTCAATTTTTGAGAAGTAAACGTAATAAATTTGACAACATGAATGAAAATTTCAAGCATTCAGTTTTAAATTTGTGTATTGAGGAAGTTCATTTGGAAGAAAGAAACATCACACAGTCAATTCAGAACATCATTTTAAAGCTTAAAGTTATATTGCCGCCATTTGTTTTAGCAGACTTTGTGTCACATACCACCATTAGTATACAGCAGGTAAAACAAACAACACAAACACGTTTGGAAAAGAAACTTAACATGCTATTGAATGCCGCTAAGGAGAAGTACATTGGTCGTTTTGGTCCGTTTTTGGAGAAAAGAAATAATTGGATTGAGAATATTTCCAACGAAGAACTGCCTGAATGCGTTCTAAGAATTATGTGTTTAGGTCCTATGTTTGCTGTTCCTTATTTTAAAGTAGGAAGTGAAAAGTTTGGTTTCAAACCGGTTCCGTTGGAAAAAATTATTGTTACCATAGAAGATAAAATTCGTAATGAGCCTCTTGTCGTTGTATCTAAAATTAGAGAAGGGATTTGTTCAGCTATCCAGCGTTATCATATGCAAGTGAAGCGGAATCAAGTCCCTGAAAACATTCAAGTTGTTTCCAACAGGAGGTTTAGTGATGGTTGGTTTATGAACAACTTTAAACAAGACTTAAAAAACACCATAATTTTTTGCAAAAGAAACAAACACATAAAATTTATTAAAGCAGATAAGTCCAATAAAACTGTTGTCATCAGCAGGAACGATTACGACCAAAAAATGTTGGATCTTTTGAGTGATAAAAATACTTACAAGAAGGTTGCCAGATCGCTAGTTTCGTCTCAGATGAAAAAGAATAACTGTGTCGTGAATTTTTGGTTTAAGGAGGGTTTTATTGAAGAAAATTTTTTTAAACATTTGACTGTAAGCACTGCCAATGTTGCCAAAATTTATGGGCTCATAAAACTTCACAAGGCAGGGTTGCCGATCCGCCCTATTGTCAGCACAGTCGGTGCTCCTTACCATACTATTTCCAAATTTTTCACGGGTATTTTATCTAAAATTGTGGGAAAACTCGATTCTCATGTCAAAAATTCGTTTGAGTTCTTTACGTTTATTAACGGCGCAGAAATACCTGATGGGTTTAAGCTCATCTCTTTTGATGTCAAAAGCATGTACACTAACATCTCTGTGGAATTAGCCATGGAATGTGTGCAAGCTAGATGGAGTGAAATTGAAAATCATTGTAAAATCCCCCAAGAACATTTTTGCCATATGTTAAAAACTTGTATTTCCTCAACGGTTTTTCAGTATGAGGATTCGTTTTACCAACAAATAGGTGGTTTGGCCATGGGAGGAAGTATATCTGCCGTTCTTGCTAACATCGTTATGGAACACATTGAGCTTCTTTTTCTCAGTACAACTCCGTATTTCATTTATTTTTATAAGAGATATGTAGATGATTTGTTTTTGTGTGTTAAAGAGGATGAGATTTTGCCCATTCTGGAATTTTTTAACGAGTTTAATCCCCTCATACAGTTTACCAGCGAAATCGAGGAAAATGGCTGCCTCAATTTTTTGGACATGTCACTATTAAGAGTGAATAACAAGGTTTTGTGCAAATGGTATCAAAAACCTACGTCATCGGGCCGCTATGCCAATTTCTTGTCTGTTCAACCTACAAGCATCAAAAAGAATGTTGCGATGAATTTAGCGCGCCGTATCATCTGTTTATCTGACAAATCTTTTCATCTTGAAATGATTTGTAAAGGTAAACAGCTTCTTATTGAAAATTGCTATCCACATGCCTTTGTTAATAAAATTTTTAAAAGTGTTTTGCGCGTCCATAATAATGTGAATGTTAATTTGAACCACAGTGATATTTCTCAGCACTCCGAACAAATTGAACATCGTGTTTGTTTGGAAAAATTGGTGTGTATTCCGTATGTTCCTTTTTTGTCCGAAAATATTTCAGCTTTTCTCAAACATTTTAATTATCAGGTTGTCAATACGAGGTATAACACTTTACAATGCTTAATGTCAAAACTTAAGGCTAAGACTCCCAAACTTCAACAATCGGGAGTTGTTTATAAAATACCGTGTAGTAATTGCGACCTTAGCTATATAGGTCAGACAAAACAACACTTATTTAATCGTCTGAATGGTCATAAATATGATAAAAAGGAAGTGACTGCCCTTCACAAACACCAGAGGGAGGAAGATCACACCTTTAATTTTGAGGAAGTTGAAATTTTATGTCGGGAAAAAAGGGATTTTCCTCGTTTACTGCTTGAAATGATTGAGATTATCAAGCATGAAGGGAGCGTTTGTAATTCGCGGGGAGACGTTCAAAAATTAGCGCCTTCTTACCATGCGTTTTTCAACAGCCGCACGCTGTCTGGTGGCGATGTGTAATACTACACTGTTGTCATTGGTGGTCGGTGGTTGTTGCTCATCGATTTGTCTCTGTTTGAGGTTATCCTCGTGTTTATTTTAATTTATTTGTCATGTCACGGTCCAGTATGTAGCAGTTAGTACTTTAATTCCTTTCTTTCTTTTTTTATTATTCACCACTGAAGAAGGCCAGCGTTTGCGGCCGAAACGTTTGGTTTTTATTAATGTTTTTTAGCCTCGTTCCCACTCTTTAAACAGTGATTATATATATATATATATATATATATATATATATATATATATATATATATATATATATATATATATATATATATATATATATATATATATATATATATATAGGGACTCTACGGCAGCCATTTTTGAACTTAGTTTGACCGAATATTTTGAGTTTGTGACATAAATTTGGACCTTATTTTCAAATTATTCAAAATTGAAACTGACCCTCTTCTCGTTGCTTCAGCAAAACCCATGCAGCTTTAAACAAACTAAATAAAGAACTCTGGTGACCGAAGGAGAAGGCTCTAAATGTTGTAAGTTCCCCTTAAAGAATCCGTAACGATGACGCGGAAACCGCCATACTTTATCTACTTGCCTCCCAAGCACTGGCGCAACCAGGATATCTTCCATCTCTCTCATTTCCCATTTGAATGTTTGAGTAGGAAAAGGACAGAAGGAGGGGGTTTTATCCCCTTGTCCATCCTTGTCTAACATACATTTCTTAATGGAGAAAAGAGAGAGATGAAGAAACTCTCGGTGCGCTACTGGAAATCCATCTCTCTCATTTCCTATTTGAATGTTTAAGAAGGAAAAGGACAAAAGGAGGGGGTTTTATCCCCTTGTCCATCCTTGTCTAACATACGTTTCTTAATGGAGAAAAGAGAGAGATGAAGAAACTCTCGGTGCGCTACTGCTCCCAAGAATGCTAAAGTTGCAGGAATACGAACACTCACAGGTACGGCTATAAACAGTAAACACTTTGAACCGCAATGCAATGCATAGCAACCGAAATTGGTAACCCGATATCTTCTTGCTTTCGTCGAAGAAGAGAACTTTATATATTCGCATTACCGATTTCCTCGCGACAATATGTTAAAATATGTTAAAATTACACATAAAATCTAGTTTTTATTGATCCATGCAGCTGACTCCAGGACTTTGTGATCCAGTGCCAACATTAACCCTTTCAATACCAGACTCGAGTTTACTCGCTTACTGTCGCTTACATACTGGGAACATAAAATAATTCCAGACAACTACCACCACTTACCTACCTGCTATAAGAACGAACTCATCCATATGAATACAAGTATTCCACAAATGCACTTGGCTTAGAATCCGTTTCAGAAGTGAAGAAACACCTAGACTGATAATCTTTGATGAATTTTCAATTTCCATTCCTTCAAATCAAGACAATGATATGGGGCTCTTGCAAAATTTTGCTTCAGGTAACTGAAAATTCGAATCTTGCATAAAAACCTGTAGAAATGACGATGAATCCACTAAAAAATCTCAAATTCACTATCAGAATCGTGCTCAATGGCGGAGCTACGCCATTTAGGTATCATGGGAGATTCTACATAGGCTGTTCAAAAAATAATGCACATTTGAGTTTTTTGGGAGAACGAAAGCAGCTATCAAAAAGCGGTTTGTGTGAGCTTAAAGTCCTGGTAATTTCCAATAAAACAAGACCAAGTAGAGCTCTGTAGCTTAAAAATTGACTGATATACAGGGTCTTGAAAATGGCATGTTGAAACTACCCCTCCAGGATTTTCAGCTATTTTTTCCAAGAAAAAACAAAAAGCAAAACAAAATTAAAATTGAAAAAATTGATTTTTTTATTGACAAAAATTACAAGATCTTTTTGATTGTGTGGCCGGTCAGCAGGCACAGCTTCTAGGATGAAACATGCACAGTACTCAGTACTTGCGACTTTCCTGTTTGACTTTTCTGTTCTGTTTGACGCGTGTGCGCAGTGCGAACTTCCAAATTTTTTTCGCGACGAATGCCGAGGAGAAAGAAGAGCAACGGCACGTTATTCAGTATTGTTTTTTGCGTAGTTTATCAGTGAGAGACGCTTTTAAAGACAAGAAAGAAGTGTATATAGACAACTGTTCTCGACAATCTCGACAATCTCGACAATTTCGACAGTTTACGACAATCTCGTAAACTAATCGTCAAAATGACGCGTTTTTGAGCTTATCTGACAGCTGGATAAGCTGCCGAATCACCCTACATTGACCGATTTTGATTATCTCAATCAGTGCTCATTGCATGATCGAGTGATTGAGATCGTCTCAGGTGCGGTCTGCGATTTGTATCATGGAGTCATTTTTAGAGCAAAGATGTAGGTAATATTAAGTTTTGTTTTATAAGCTCGGTATGACTTTTACCGAAACTTTTAAATCTTTACAAAAAGTTTATAGTGAATTTTGCATGAGTCGGAGTAGATGCAATGAGTGGTTTTTGCGATTTAAAAACGGTCGTAAGTCCATTGAAGATGACGAGCGTGCAGATCGACCGTTAACCGCAACTGACATTTGTCATTTGGAAGAAGTGCGCGAAAAATTCGCTGTCGATGGCCGCTTAACTGTTCGCGAACTCGCAGATGAATGTAATATTTCTAAGAATTCTGTAAATAGAATTCTAGTGGAACAATTAGATATGCATCGAGCCCCAGCGAAAATCGTCCCACGGGTTTCGTCGGATGAGCAAAAAATAAATCGGGTATCAATTTGCCAGGAACTTTTTGATCGTTCGAACACAGAGGTGGGTTTTTTGAATAAAATTATTACTGACAATGAGACTTAGGTGTACGGTTATGATATGGAAACCAAAACCCAGTCTTCCCAGTGGATTGAAAAATCGGCCGCCAGACACAAAAAAGCGCGACAGGTCCGATCAAACGTGAAAGTGTTGGAAAAAAAAAAAAAAAAAAAAAAAAAATCCAAAACCACAAATAAAAAATCGCAAACCCCTTTTGACTTTGCCCTCTTTGAGGTCATGTAAAATCTATGCCGTTCAAAAAACCGACATTCTGTGAAAAAAAGGTGATTTAGCAGCTTATCAGCTATCATATAAGCCCAAGAACGTGTCATTCTGACGATTAGTTTACGAGATACAACAAAAGTCCTGGAACTTTTGGGACAGACCTCGTATTCATTTGCTCACAGCAGAAGTCATCACTTAAATTGGAGTTTTCATTTGTCCTTTTTTTTAGTACAAAATGTACCCGTTAAGTTGAATCATGTACTAGAAGTACTCGCCAGTTAAACCTCGCTACTCGAATCTCATTTGATGCTTAGTTCTGATGAGGTTCACTTAATCATCAAAAATAGTGTAAAATGCGATGTAAGAATAATTATGATATCATAAAAAAAAAGTCTGAATTAATTAACAAAAAATCTCGCTCTCAAAGGTTACAAGGTTTCCCTGTAATTACACTCAACCTCTCCGCATTCAGCAGAAATGGCGTACGTACGACGTACGTTAAAACGCATAGAAAATACGATAGTCAAATATCCCTAGTAATAAAAAAAAAAAAAAAAAAAAATGTCATGATAACTCGTTAACATTTTCCACGTAACTTTCTGTGACCTCCATGCGGGCATGGAGTGATTTACAGAGATCACAGATTTTCATGGGAAATCGAAACAGACTGTCTGGAATTTTTAATTGTGTACCACGCATTTATGATAATTTTTTTTATGTCTTTTCACGGTAAATAGGGGTATAATTGCTTTTTTAACCAGAGTTGCAAAAAAGCAATGAGCCACAAATTTATGCCTTCGATTATACAAAACACAGAAATCGGCGTGGCGTAGCGTGCCAATTGGCAACGTTGCAGTTCGTTTATTTAAAACCCGCGAAAAAGATCGAACTATTGGGTATTCGGTAAAAACCTCCGCATTCGACCTTTTACATGGGTTTAAACGGACACATTATGACGTTGCCAAATTGTGCGCTGTACACTGTGACCAGCAAAAAAAGTACCCAAATCGAAAAAATTATTGTTAATTTTATTTGTTGTTTTCAGAAGAATGGGACTCTTGCAAACTTTTGCTGTGAGCAAATGAATATAATGAATTTGCAGTAAAATCCACCGAAACTCACGAAAATCACACTAAAGAAGTCGAAAATTTAATGATACACTCAGAAAACAGCTGCAAACTCAAAAACGTAATGGCGAAGCTACGCAGGTCGCAGGTATATATTATGGAAGATTCCTGTCTACTTTGACACTTTCTCTACAGAAACAAACACACAGATATGTCTCAAATTAGATAGGAATCTTCCGTCATTTCTGCGTAGCTCCGCCATTGAGCCCATAGTGAGAGCGAATGTATACTCGTCGTCATTTTTACAGGTTTTTTTGCAAGAATCAAATCTTCAATTCTCTACAGCAGAAGTCTGCAAGATCAACATTTGGTCAATGGTTTCGGTGAGGCAATTATTCCTACTCGACGGTATTGGTTTGGTCTATCCCGTGAATTGAAGGCGCGTCACGTTACCTATATTCGCTGTTCCTCACGCGCGATTCTACCTCTCTTTCCGTTTCCGCTCCTTAGCCTCCTTCCAAAACACAGTAAGGGCACTACTAGTAGGGAGGGGGGTGTTAGTTATCAACCATATCACCCCCTCCCTGCTTCTTCCCTTCAGGCTTTTATTAGTATGGTTATTTGTTTATTTTCGCTGGAAGGGAGACTCTATTGAGCTGAGCTTTCGGCCAGCAATTTTTCCTAATTTACGAACCATTTAGCGACATTTTACAATTGACTATTGGCCGCGCCGATCGGGCTGGAGCAGTGAGGATAGGCTCTTCCGTACCTCTTGGCCCACTTATCCCCCGTTGCCACGTCGGCAATTATACTCTGTTCGGGATAAGAAGTCCGATGGGAAGTCAGGTAAAAACGCACTACATTGCAACGCAGCGGTTTCTCGGCTGTCGATTCTTCCCCGCTACGTCCGTTCATGAGGACCGGCCTTTTAGACGCTTTTATTGAAGAAAATACCGTGAACTGACCAATTTATACAGTCCTTTGAACGCCCACTCGAAAATTAAACTTTTGCGGCATTCGCGAATTTTGAATAACTGACTTTAAATTTAAATTCTGCTCGACGTGCAAAGAAAAATGATACCTAACGGCGGTTTAACATGTAATTTTTCAAAGATTACAGCTTCTTGAATTCACTCAATCAGGAATGACAAAATCTTTGACAAATTACTTATTGAACCGCCGTTGGGTATCATTTTTCTTTACACGTCGAGCAGAATTTAAATTTAAAGTCAGTTATTCAAAATTCGCATATGCCTCAAAAGTTCAATTTTCGAGTGGGCGTTCAAAAGACTATACATATATAAATTGGTCACTTCGCACGGTATTGTCTTCAATAAAAGGGTCTAAAAGGCCGGTCCTCATGAACGGACGTAGCTGGGAAGAATCGACAGCCGAGAAACCGCTGCGTTGCAATGTAGTGCGTTTTTACCTGACTTCCCATCGGACTTCTTATTCCGAACAGAGTGCAGTCATGGCACTTCCGGGCACACACAGAAATGCCAGAAAACAAAACAAAAATCGCTGAAGATTTGGAGAGAATTGTGAGAATGTCCCTAGAAAAATGTTGTCCCGAGATCCCTCAGGTTTTTATACTATGTAAAGATAAAGATAGAGCCGTTGAGCCCCACTGGGCCCACTGGAAGGTATATGGAAAACAGGTATGGACAACACTCGACTCAGGGGGCGTGGCCATCTCGTCTCCTATTTACACCGTGTATCTTGCAGTGTTGTTTGTGGTTATACTCTGTTCACTATACGACGGGCCCTCGACCAGCGGTCAGTTTTGCACACGCTGGCGACACCGCAATGTATTCATCCCGAGTTAGCTCAATAATGAGCCGAGAAAATCAGTGTTCACTATACGACGGGCCCTCGACCAGCGGTCAGTTTTGCACACGCTGGCGACACCGCAATGTATTCATCCCGAGTTAGCTCAATAATGAGCCGAGAAAATCAGGGGTGCATCGGGTCTTTCCAACCTCACCTTCGTCAACTAGCTGTCTTCGGTGTATAGTTCCATGCAAAGTCTCGGCAACTCAAGACAAAGGTTGATACATTCAAGTCCTAAGGAAATTCAAAGTTTCATCTCAACTTTATTCAGAGTTCGTTGATAGGAAGTCTCATAACGGATCCAAATTCAGCTAGCGAAAACCATCACATTGATACCAAATAAGAGCACGAAATGATTATGATTCACGAAAACGGTTTTTTCATAAATTTTGAAATTTAAATCATATTTCTTGAACACTCAGTCCGAATTTCGTGTTGTTAGACACTAATCAACTTGAAATTTCATGCCGAGATTGAATAATGAGGAAAAATTAAGCCCAAGTTTGAATTACAAAAAGTTGTGATGCGACGCTAATTCTTCCGACTGAACCCTGAGAGACAATAAAATAGCATGAACAAAGGGGGTTGAGGAAAGGTTCGATCAGTGAGCGCTATGAATGCGCCGAGCCTGCCGTGTTGTCATTTACAAGTTTTCAAATAAATACTGTCCGGTGGTCGAGGGCCCGTCGTATAGTGAACAGAGTATAGGTTTGAATGGGAAGTTTATCTGAAGCAATACTTTATTTATTTGAACAATGAAATGTAATTTTTATCTTTAAAGAATAATGTTGTGACTATAGAATGGATGAACTTCATCAATCACGTTGTTCACCTTCCTTTTCACAGTGTGAATTCTAAATTTGAATGGCGCAGTCAGAAAAATGGCGGTGGAGTCGCTTTTTTCATAACCAATCATAGCCAACCTCAGAGTGTTGTCCATACCTGTTCTCCATCTACCTTGGGCCCGCTTTCGATCTTTCAAGACGTTCTTTTATGTGTGGCATTTGTCTTCCTTCTTAAACATTTGAAACAGCCGCAAAATTGTTTAAAAGTTGCCGAGATTCATAAAAAAGTAAAAGTTTCGACCAGCAGGACATTTTCTTCATTGCAAGTCATACGGCCAGATGATTACATACAAATATAGGATTTCCTCTCCACCTTTAAATATTTATTCTCGGATTATCGATCTGCATGTTTAATCAGGATTTATGCGATCAGGGTGGTTAAAATTCACATTGACACGGCAAGGATGGACGAGAGAGGGGTGAAAGGTTGAAGTATCACCACCGCCATCCCACTCGCAAGTTCAACACGATGAAAAGTAAAGAAATAATGTTAAACCAGGTATAGAAGTATAAAAGTAGACGGGGCATAAAAACCGAGACACTTGAGTTTTCCTTAATTGTTCTCTTATGAATAAAACACGACTCGTGCAAGGAGCTGGACAATGTGGTTCATTGATGAGATTCGACTCCGTCGATCCAGTTCTTTTAAAACAGACTCGCGAGAAAAGGAGTTGTTTCACCGATTCATTAAAATTTGTTTTAATTCTTTTTTTAAATATATTCTTAATAAAAAATGAAAAGGAAGCTTTGAGACCGTCGGAATCATTCCAGGAATTGGTCAGACGTTCCATTCATGTTTTAATTTGCTCATTAAATTTTTTCGTCTCTTAATTTTTTTTTTCTTTTTCAATTTTTTTTTCTTTTTCAATTTTTTTTTTCTTTTTCAATTTTTTTTTTCTTGTAATTTGCTCCTGTACTGCAACGAAACGAGCAAGCAAGCAGTGACCTCTGACCTTAGTCATCGCTAAGACCCTTTTTTTTATAAGACCATTTTATATGCACGCGATTTTTGTCACCCGTGTGTGGAGGCAAGTAGATTCCTTAATAAGGACTTAATAATGACTCCTTATATACTATATACTATGAGAATTGCGCCAAGTCATTCAAAATGAAGAAGAAGCGGATCAATTGAGCCCCTAAGAGGCAAATTGCAAATGGCGGATTACCATTTGCCTCTGCGCCGTTGCGGTTATTTCGCTATCTCTTAGGTTAGGTTAGGTCGTTATAGGTTCTGATACTCGACAATAACGGTCATTACTGAAAGAGATAATGTTCTCCAGAATAAAATTCAAGTAGAGGAAAAGTTAACAATGATTACTGCGGCCTCTGTTACTTCAAATGTGTAATGGAAGCTAGTAGGTACACGAAAAGTAAGTAAACAAACCCTCCGCCATTTGCATTTTCCTCTTGGGGCTTTCTTGACAGCCTAAATCTGAGAGCCAATCAGAAATGGATTCTAACATGGCGCAACTCTCAAAGTATATGGGGACTCTAGACGCAAGAAGTCGCGCGTTTTATTTCATAGTGCGCGGCATATAATTTTGCAGTATATGGCGACATCATTTTCTGCAGCGCGTGGTTTGGCGCCTTTTTCAAAAATATGTCAGTATTCTGACAAATTTTAAGGATTTTAAAACAATTATTTAGTGTGACATACATGCGCTTGAACCCATATGTAAGTACCAGTTGCTTCTTTGAGTGAATCCAAAAACAAACAAAATTTCCTAACAATAAACGTCGCGAGTAACCAAATTTGCCAGTTTTGCGCATTTGCCATTTTGTTCTGCCAATAACCTGAACCATGGCCAATTATTGGTCATAAAAACAAACAGAAGAAGAAGATAGTACCTCCTATCCAAATCAATGACTTGATCTCGACTGATAAAATCCATTTAAATGCTTGGAAAATGGTCTGGCGACACGCCTGCTGCGCGAAGTGCATAGACGGATTCATTTTGCGGCATACATTTATTTATCAACTGGCGACGCGTCGTGGCATTAGGTCGCAGCGTTTTCTAACGTGGCGCGACAAAAGTTAGAAAACGCTCGCATTTTTTACCGTGATTTTAGAAAACGCGTGACTTCTAGCCGTCACGACACGAGCGACAAAAATTGCTCGCATAAAAAGGGTCTTTACAAAGGGTCTAAAAAGCTAAAAATTTCAAAATTCAAAGTCAAAAATACAATGTTTTAAAATGTTACGGATGCTACAGTCTACGTGAAGGCTCATTTCATCATGAACTCTCCCGTAATAATTTAAAACTGTGTTTTCATACTAACCTTTCTTTTTTTTTTCTTCATTATTTTTTGTTGAAAATGGTATCCGAAAAAAAAAGAAAAATGCTAAACCAGCCAAAAATTATAGAATTGCCAATTTTACGAACTATAGTTTTTGTAAACATAACAACGCAGATTGTAAATTTTACAATATGTCTTTTCAATGGTTGTATGTTTTACAATTCAAAATGTTATGAATTTGTCCGGACCGCGGACCACTTGTGGGAGGGGGCCGTTGGCGTTGGGAGTTCGTAGACCCCAACTACCCCCAGACATTGGGAATTATAATTTGATTTCGACAAAAATGACGGCAACGAATAAATAAGATTTTAACTTTAAATGACAGGTTCTGTTTAAACTTCAAGAACTGTAACTGCGGAAGTTTGGGAAGAAAATTAGTCTGCTGTGAAATTCCACACGCGATACTTCCATAGGCACCAACAGCGAACATAACTGGCAACACTCTCATTGCACCTGTTGCCTTATTTCGTTGTCCTCCCTCTCCCTCCCCACCCCCCCCCCTAGGGATCCGTCCGCTGGCACTACACTAAAAGAAAGGAGGTATAAAAAAGATACCAGCGGGCCGATCCTTGAAATTCAGGACTTTTGGGTAGACTGGATAAGAATGGAAAACGGTGATTGGTGGAGACGAGTCACGTGGTTGCTCAGTCTAATCAAAATACGGAATGGATTAGATAAGTTATCGGGTACTCCAAGACTGCCCGATAAATTATCTAATCCATTCCGTATTTTGATTAGACTGAGCAACCACGTGACTCGTCTCCACCAATCACCGTTTTCCATTCTTATCCAGTCTACCCAAAAGTCCTGAATTTCAAGGATCGGCCCGCTAAAGCACGAAATGTAAACCGAGGTAAGGAATGGTCCTTTTATCAGAATTTCAAGTGTTTTTACCATAGTTGTCTTGAAAATTTCGAGGAAATTTAGGAACTCTGCAAGTTAGATGGAGAACAAGTGTGGACAACACTCTGCGGTTGGCTCTGATTGGCTCACCAAAAAAGTGGCTGCTCTTCCATTTTTCTTACCACGCAATTCAAACTGAGAATTTGTACGACAGTGGAAGTGGCGGTATCCTGGTAAAAATGGTCGTTGAAAATCCTTGCCCAAATCAATCTCCATGCAATAAGGATTTCCATAAAATCATTAAGATCCTCATGTAATTGCACGTTAATCCTTATAAATTCTTAAAGATTTCCATACATTTTCGCGGAAATCCTTATCATGTAATTGCACGGCAATCCTTATAAATTCTTGAAGATTTCCATACATTTTCGCGGAAATCCTTATGACTTCATGGAAATCCCTATTGCATGGAGATTTGGGCAAGGATTTTCAAGGACCATTTTTGGTCATCACAAATTTTTGATGAGTAATATTTAATTCAAATTATGATCCGTAACTGAGAGATAGAAAGACACTTTTAAAATTCAAAATTATACATAATGACCTTTTAAAGATCCAATAACTTTAGAGAACTTAATAAATCCCAAAATCAAGATGGCGGTGAATAAGTCGATTTTCATAAGTGGCCACGCCCCACTATGGTCCAGAAATCCGATTTAGGAAGACATTAGTTTGCATTAAAATCGCCCAATACCTTGAAAACGGCTCATCTGACATCAAAAATGGTTATTACAAAAAAGTTAAAACGGGTTACGTTTTATCTTTTTTGTAATAACCAGTTTTGGTGTCAGATGAACCGTTTTCAAGATATTGGGCGATTTTAATTCAAACTAATGTCTTCCTAAACCGGACTTCTGGACCATAGTGCGCCCCCGAGTCGAGTGTTGTTCATATATCTGTTCTCTATCTACCTAGGGTACTATGCTCCTATTCTGATGGTAGCACACTAACACCATAATGGGGCTCTTGCAAACTTTTGCCATGTGGGACTGAAGAGTTGATTCTTGCATTAGAACCTGTAAAAATGACGATTAGTACATACTAAAAATCACAAAATTCACGCTCAGAATCGGGCTTTATGGCGGAGAGACGCAGGTATCATGGGAGATTCCTATCTAAATTGAGACATATCTCTGTGTTTCCATAGAGAAAGTGACATAATAGACAGGAATCTCCCATGATACTTGCGTTGAACCGCCATTACGATATTGCCGTTATATCAGTTAAGTGAGTTTATTACTGAATTTTAGTGCGATTTTCGTGATTTTCGCTGGTTTTTACATCAGATTGGACTATTTATTATCTTATAGCAAACGTTCAAGAACTTCATTGTCTGATAAAAGTACAGACTCCATGGTTCACATATCGTTGTGATTCTGGTATTATTACTAATACCTAAAATTTAAAAATCCATTTCGTCTGTGCACATAGGACGACGCCGCGGAATTCTAAGGGTCCGTGGACCACGAATTAAGGAAAAACTGATATAGAATACACTTATATACAGTCTTACATAATGATTACTTGAAATGAAACGAACGATGACACCGTTAAATTGAAAAAAGAAAAAAACTATTTATTTTGACCGACTCATTTTGAGCAACGTTCAACCGATGAACGATTCACAATCATTGCATGTCCCAGCTCTCAAGTCGCGTACACTATATACTTTACAAGGGCGCTGCAGTGGATCTAATTACAACCTCGTCTTAATTAGAGAAACCCTCCTCCTCCCCCAACCTCCCCCCCGACCTCCCCCTCCCTCAACCCCTCCCCTTCGTTTCAACACCCTTATCGTTCATAATAATAATCCTCGATGCTCGCTATACTAAGAGGCGAATTACTCTCGTATCTCACGAGGTCGGATATTGGATTCCAGCTGAGGGGTGTTAAGCACTGGCGTGCAATCGGGCAACGTTGAATTTTATCAATGGGGATCTTGCTAACTTTTGCTGCATGCGATTGAATAAGTTGATTCTTGAGTGAAATCCAGTGAAAACTACGATAAGCCCTTCAAAAAATCACGGAATTCACTCGTGGACTCAAACTTATACAAGATCCAGTGGCGTAGTAAGGCAATGGGTCTGTTGCAAACTTTTTGCTACAGCGATATAGAGTGTTAAATGTTACGTAAAATCTCGTGGAAAGTCGATTTGGTGGTATCAGAATGTCATAAAATGCAGTATCAAACTCACAAGAGGCGTTTAACTGAGACCCAGGATGGCGGTAAAATATCGAGCAACCTGTGTGCACGCACCGTGGACATGCATCCATTATGGCCAACGTTAACAACATCACAGGATCGGAGGTTGTGAGTTTGTTTGCGTTGTGATTGGTTGAGATCGATGTTGTGAGGTTGGCCATCTTGGATGTTCATGGTGCTTGCATACAGGTTGCTCGATATTTTACCGCCATACTGGATTTCAGTTAAATGCCTCTTGTAAGTTTGTTATTGCATTTCATGACTTTCTGCTGCCACCAATGAACTTTTAACGCAATTTTACATAAGGTTGATCATGAGGTATGTGGCAAAAGTTTGCAACAGACCCATTTGGCAACATTGCGATTTGTCCATTTAAACCCATGAAAAAGATCGAACTAGTGGGTTTTCGGTGAACACCTTCACATTCGACTTTTTGTATGGGTTCAAAGGAATGCAGTACAACGTTGCACAATTGCACGCTACGCCACGGACAAGATGCCTTTAAAGTTTAAGGTGTGATGGCGGATCTATACGAGGGTGCCATTAGAGATTCTTATCTAATTTAACCCTTAACTGCATAGTGTGACACCGGTGTCACATGATGTGAAAGCCCTATATCAGACATTGTAATGTATATTTTGACTTATTTCATATCGTATCACCAGTGTCACATTATAAGAAAACATAAAAAGGGGCTCAAACATTTTTCAAAAGACCACCAGCACTCATTATAATGCATTAAGAAAAAGAAATCATGGTTGGGGGAAAATTCGCCCCCGTATCCAATTCAACCCCAACTTCATTATTTTTACTAAGCTTCTGGCATTTGCCCTTTGAAAAATCCAATTAAAGAAAAAAAAATTCTTATTTTTTTGAACATTTTAAAAAATAAAAAGTTTTTTTTCTTTTCCCGCCATTTCTTAAGGTGTTATAGCACGTGTAAAAAACGAGACAAAAATGGAAAAATTAGAATTTTCACCGAAAAACTGTCTGATTATTTTTTTTTTTTTTTTTGCTGTTTTTCCCATATATGTGACCACCTAGTGAATCGAGAAATCCAGTTTTGGTTGGAAAAAAAAAAAAATCCCATGCAGTGAAGGGTTAAGGATTTTCTCCATGTGGGTTTCAATAGAGAAAGAGACAAATTAAGGTAGATGTCCCAATTACCGCCCCTGTCCCAATTACCGCCCCCCTTTTCATTTATTCTTTAAAATAAGCCTACTTTAGCTGACAAATTTAAGCGTATATGCGGGATAAGTGTTTTTCATAGGTTGGCTGAACTGGTGAAAAAAGTTTGAAGTTGATATTTAGCAGCGTTGTGCCCTTAAAAAATCTTGGAAGTTGACACAGGACACCTGCCCCCGTATTACCTGTTTTTGCCGATTTCTCTCAGCAGTTACTTATTAAAAATCTGTTCTCTTTACTTTCTGCTTTTTAAATTATTATAATGTCATTATTTCCTGACGATAAACATGATGATTTGAATGAAAAGCCAGCGCAAATATGTATGGCTATAATTAGGGCACCTGATATGACAATAATTGGGACAAAGCCACTTTTGGTGTGGCGGTAATTGGGACATGGGTCATTTTTTCGAGTTTTATTAATAATTTTTTTTCCTGATTGATTACGCCAACTTTATATTTTTTTCATAAAACTAGATAGTATTTGAGAGGCCTTAGTGAAAACCGATCATAGATTTGATAAAAATTAACATTTTTACAGGCATTTTACGGCAAATTTTTCTTAAGGGGGGCGGTAATTGGGACATCTACCTTAAATAGCTAGGAATCATCTATATGATACTTGCATACCTCCGCCATCTTTACTATCTTAAATGACGGAGCTACGCAGCTGTCATGGGGGATTTCTGTCCAAGTCATTCTCATTACAGAAACACACAGAGGAAAACCTTTTAGATAGGAATCTCTCATGGCTCTTGCGCAGCTCCACCATTGCGCCTTAAACGTCAAAGTCATTTTGTGAGTCTGTGAGTGAATTTAGTAATTTTTTAATATGCTCATCATGATTTTTTCTGGATTTGACACAAGAATTAAATATTTAATAATCGCTTTTAGCAAAAGTTAGCAAGAGTCCCATTCTAGAAATGCTCACAATATCACAGAATAATACAATCAGAAGGGAAACTCCCATAAGAACCAATGGAAACAAGATTTGGAATTTACTGGCACAAACTGGCAACTGTGCCTACTCACTTCTGAAGATGGCGGACGTGCTTTTTCAGGCTATACAACCAATCACAACTCGGCCAGTTGCCGAAGATCTGCCGAAGATTGCCGAAGATACTCACTTTCGAACATGGCGGCCCGAAGTAAAGAATGTTTCAAAATGAATTAGAGTTTCCGTTCTGATTAGAGTATTCTGTGACAGTATGTTTGATTACTCAAAACAAGAACTCTGTTTACAACTGGCAGAAATCACTTCTATATAGTATGTTCAAATGTCTATCTAGTTGCTTCTAAAATATTATTTTCTTCGTGAGCACATCACTAGACCTCTGAACAAAATCACACCATAGATATTAAAACTGAGAAGATTGATAAAGCGATTTGATTCCAATGGAGCTCTTGCAAACTTTTGCTATAGGGGATTGAAGAGTTGGTTCTTGCATAAAAACCTGTAAAAAATGACAATGAGTACACTAAAAAATCACGAAATTCACTCTCAGAATCGGGCTTAATGGCGGAAAGACGCAGGTATTGTGGGATATCCCTATCTAAATTGAGACATATCTCTGTGTTTCCGTAGAAAGTGACATAATAGACAGGAATCTCCCATGATACCTGCGTTGAACCGCCATTACGATATTGCCGTTGTAGCAGTTGTGTGAGTTTATTACTGAATTTTAGACTTTCTTAGTTTGATTTCCGTGATTTCCGCTGGTCTTTACATCAAATTGGACTATTATTAATTTGCTCACAACAAAATTTTGCAATTTTTTTTCGTTAAAAAAGGACCGAAGAAGGAATCTAAACTCACTTGATATCCCAAGCCTTCCTTTTCAAGAACATCTGTTGAAATGGGCAAAGAAAAAAACAAAGTCCCTGGCGCGCGCTTTTAATTCAAGACTTTGATCGATGAGAATATGAACTCAATCCCTACATGATTAGTAGAAAAACTCGAGGATAATGTTTCAGAGGTTGCGTCCGTCCGTTTGAAGGGGCTCAAGCTCAACAGTTTTCAAGGATGACGAGATATATTGTACCACACATAGCTATGATCTTCTAAGTCATCGATAACGTCTCGTTGAAACGGTCTATTGCCTTCCGCGCGGGAAATATTATCCGAAAATGTGTATAAACCCTTACGATTTATCCTTTATCCTGCTATGATGAACATAAGTACGAAGATAAGGAAAAGAGCTTGTCCTAAAAATTTCATATCGACGAAGGATGTATAGAAGTAATGATACTTACTCGTAAAGTACGCATTGTCGATCATTTATTAATAACTGAAGACAATTTAATACTTCCATAACTCTCTTTTGATTACGTGAGCCTTGGAGAGGGCGCTCGCGGATCGGAGACGAGCGCAAATCGTTCCATAAATTCGTCGTATCCGTCAATAGAGTGAGCCTTGTTGCCAAATCTAACTACTTTGTCTTGCGCGAGCTGGAATTATAGACAAATAAAACTTTACGAAGTTTTCTCTCCCCGGCAAAAATGCAAAAATACAGGGTCCGTAAGGTCCATAACCAATTCCCTATACATAAAGTATGGATATGTATGAATCCATACGGATAGGTATGGATTCATATGGATATCTATGGGTCCATATGGATATGTATGGATCCATATGGATATTTATGGATCCATATGGATATGTATGGATCCATATTGATATGTATGAATCCATATTGGTATTTATGAATCCATATGGATATTTATGGATATCGTATGGGTATACGTGTTGATATCCTTACAGAACCATCATACATATTCATACTCCGTATTGGGAATGGGTCTGTTGCATACTTTTGCAACAGCAAAATAGAACCTTAATTTTTATGTAAAATTCGGCGAAAATAACGAAGCGCACATATTAAAAACGTTAAAAATCCACTCATTGACTCAGGAAATCACTTCAATTTCAAACAGCCCGCGCTATACACTAGACACTATTTGCACCGGTATACTACTACATAGACGGAACCACCGTGCATAAGTAAACAACATCGTAACTACAAAATGATGGAATTCCGTTCAAAATACATGAACTATTGGCTGCATTTGATATCTGGTATTTCCGGTTTATCAAAGATTACAAGATAATATAAGAAATGTACGCATCTAAACGAAAAATTCCAATGTTTGTAAGTTCTGTTCATGTTTACATAAACGAGATGGTTCCATCTATGTAGTTATAAGTCGGTGATATAGTGTCTAGTGTAGCGCGGGTTGTTTGAAATGGAAGGTATTTTCTGAGCTAATGAGTGGATTTTGAAAGTTTTTAATGTGCGCATCGTTATTTTCGCCGACTTTTACGTTAGAAACAATGTGTCATATTGATGTAGCAAAAGTACGCAACAGACCCATTAAAACAATGTATTTTGGGCCAAAATCTCATCTCCGGAACAATGAAACTTAATTAGAAACCAAGGGCATCTTTGTTCTCAGCTTATCAAGTACTTTAATTTTCTTTTTAAGAAACACAACATTTCATATCCTTGCAGCTGCCTCGTTGGGTTTATTTAGAACTCAAAAATAAAAAAATAAAAAAATCATTGGTGCTGACGTTTTAGGATTTTGCGTTTCTTGGTTTAGGTTCAAAATGTCGAAAAACTCTTCATTCCTAAAAAGCGACTAGAATCCAGGGCTTTGGACCCTGGACCGGTCCTGGACCCGGAACCGGTCCGGACCCCTTTTTTGCTTGGACCTGGACCCGGATCCGGAGCGAATTTTTTTATCTCTTCTGGACCCAGACCCGGACCTGGACCGAAAATGTCTTCACTTCTGGACCCTGGACCGGACCCGGACCCTTCGGACGCGTTTATTCAGAACCCGCCAGAACCGGTCCTTAGCGGGTCCAGTGTGCATATGAAAAAAAGGAGAAATTAGAGGTAAAAAAGAAGGTTAAAGAGGAAAAAAGAAAGCAAGAAATAAGAGAGGGAAAGAAATGAAAAGAAAAGAAAAAAAGGAAGAAAAGGAAACAAAAACCCGTTGCTATTTTATCATTTCATGAGCTCTGTCCTTTGCTATTTGCCAGTTCATTGTTTGGATGACTTTATGCAGAAGGTAACCAGAACTGCTATGAGTTTTTTGTCTTGTTCATTAGTTCACTTTTGTGCAAACAGAAAAATATGTTACACTCTGCATAAAAAAGTTCAACCATGAAGCCCAAAGTTATCGACTAATTACTTGGACCCTTCAAGAACCGGTCCAGAACCGGTTCCGGACCCTGGACCGGGTACAAAGACTTTTAGTGGACTCGGACCTGGACCCGGACCCTGACAACTCACTTCTTTTTGGACCGAACCCGAACCCGGACCCTGAGGATTCATTTTCTCTTGGACCCGGACCCGGACCCTTTGTTCAAATGCTCGGGTCCAAAGCCCTGCTAGAATCCATCGGATTGAAATTTGAAAAATGCTCTCCTGGAATCACCTTGAACGTTGGTGTTTACACAAATCGAGTATAGAAAAGTCTGGCAGCACTGTGATAAAGGAGGAATGATGGTTTCAGACACCGAGGCTTACTTTAAAAGACTGCGAAGATTTTGCGTGGCCATTATCAAACTTTATGTTTCCAGACGCGGGATCTATGGCGCCAGATTTCTGGTTTTAGCCGTTTATTTAACACTGATTCTTACGGGAATCATGCAACCTTAAACGGAACAACTGGCAACGCTGCGTAGGACGCCGTGTAACATTTACGACTCAAATCAACGTCAACCGAAATTTTACATCGCCTTTGCGTTGCGTTAAGTTATGAATATTTTACGTCCCTGAGCCGTGACCGCGTCAGTAAATTTTGTAGCCAACACGAGTTCCTTTTAAAGAACGTATATCTTTCGGGTGTGGCTTCACACACGTCACGATTGTTTATGATTTTTGGGCTCCGATGTTTCTGTTGCAAACTTTTGCTACAACATCGTTATAAAGTTTCGATTCTTGTGTCAAATCGCGTAAATTTTATATTGAAAGAATCCAAAAGTCTTAAAATACACTCATAAATCCTTTTGCGTTTTAAGGAAAGCCTAAGATGGCAATCGAATGAGCGCGAATGAACTCCTGCACGCATGCACCACGATCACCAAAAGATGGTCAACGATGGTTGGTTCGAATGTGAACAAACATCTCCATTCTTCATTTTGCGTCATTCTGCGTGTCCCCCCCCCAGTAAATTTTACTTGCTCGTTATTGTTTGAGATTAATGGTGAATGCAGTGGCGTCGCGTTCCATCTGGCAACAATGCAAGTGCTCCATTTAAACTCATTAAATATATCGAATTTTCCTTTGCACTGTGCACCCCCTGAATTCGATCTTTTACATGAGTTTAAATGGATAGAATACATTGTTGCCAAATCGCACGCGACGCCACTGGGTGAATGTAATGTATCACGTTTTGTGTCATTTTTCCCAATTTCCGAAAATGAATACACGCGAGGCAAGTATCTACTTTGCCGAGAGCAGTCGTCGGCCATTTTTACTGATTCATGGTGCAAGCATGCAGGGTTTTGATTTGCCCATCCGATCGCCATCTTAGTTTTTACTTTAAAAAAAATGCCTTTTGTGGATTTATGAGTTGCTTTTGAGACTTTTAAGATGCCTTCAATGTTATTTTTACGAGATTTCACTCAAAAATTGACTCTTCATAGCGCTGCAGCAAAAGTTTGAAACAGACCCATGTACCTCATCTACCATGAACTCCATTTCTTTCCAGAGCACTTTTCAAGTTCGATTCAAGTAAGTCCCTGACTTGCAACTTTATTATTCTATTGTTATAGTAAGGTTCGGATCCAACTGTAATGCTTAACACAAGTAAAATAATTCATCATTTATAACACTAAAGAACTTCAAATACTTTTTCTTCTGTTTCGAGCTTCTGAGACGTTTTCAAGATACTTTTGTTTCATTTTACCATATTTTTTGTAAACATATAGTTGAATTACGCAAGTGATTACAGGTCAGTCCAGCCTTTACAACTGAAACCAATTTGTGTGACAGTGAAACTCGAAAACATTGTATGATTGATTGATGCCAGACTGCCAATCAACTTAAACAGAATTTTTGGAGAGTAGAGGTATTATAAGGACGCGTTTCCTTCGGTTCTGTTGGTTTCATATTTTCCAACGGGAGGAGGGGGGGGGGGGGTCGTTCCAGGAAAAAATATTTTACTTCAAAGTAGGAATTACTTAATTCCTAAATACTTGGGTGTACCTTCTCTCTCTTCTTACTAATACCCGATTGCAGAAAGCATTTGCAATAAGAGAGATTATTTTCAATCTCCTAAATAGAAAATAATAAAAATAATAAAAAAAAAAAAAAAAAAAAAAAAAAAAAAAAAAAAAAATCCTGCCTTTATTGCGTTTTAAATTTAAGATTAAAAATTACTCTTTGCAAAAAACGTGTTCAATATACTATAGGCTTTAGTGAGCGCTCAAGTAAGTCGAGTAAACATCCACAACAGGGTGATTCAAAAGGGGGCACCACGCACCGCTCAGAGATAAATCGATGCGGTTTTCGTATTTTTTTATTATTCTGGAGGCGCTTTCTAGAGATGCGTTTTGCAATCAACCTTTACTCTGGAAGTGGGGAGAGGGGTTTTGGGAGTCAACCCAATTTTTATTTATTTACTTATCAGTTTATTCTTTTTTAATGGTATTGAATCCCTATCATATATTTTTGAGAAGTGTGGATAAAACCGAGCATTTTGGCGAAAACCACAGGTCAATATCGGTTTTTGTTTTTGAAGTTTTAATGGTGAAAATTCTATTTCGACTCATTTTAAAAATTCATTATTTTTCTTTAAGGTGATTCCTCGCGTGTCTGAAGTGGGATTCTGGCTCAAAAGAAAGCGCCTTTATAGTCACTCCTTGAGCATTTGACTTTGAAGGCTTTTTTTTTTTTCTGGAAGCATTAATCGAAAAGGACGTTTCCACAGGAAAACCTCGAAAACCAGTTAAAATATAAAACGCAGAACTTCGCGTGATTTTTATTTGATTTAGGTGCTTCATTTCTCCGTCGCAATGGGCAACGCCCCTTTCGATTAACGCTTTCACAGGAAAGCGCTTATGCAACACGGGGCTCAATGGAATGTAAATAGACTTTTTGCAAAAAATTGTGTAACCCGTCAAAATTTTTTTGAAAATCGTCCTCTTTTGAACGGTCTAAAAAAAATAAAATCCCAAAATGCACGGAGAAAAAAAAAATCGGTTATGAGAACTGAACTTCGGCTCATATGGAACATGCACCGAGTTGTTCGGTTACAGTAACCGAAGTCTTCGGTTGTGAGTACCGAACTTCAGTTAGGAGTACCGAAGATTTCGGTAAGTGTGACAAATTCTATGACTCACGTTTCGTTCCTACTGAACCACTTCGGTACTCCTAACTGAAGTTCGATACTCACAATTGAAAACTTCGGTTACACTGGAACCAAGCATACTCGGTGTTCCATATGAACCGAAGTTTTTTTCTTCGTGTACGTGAATGAAAGGGGTGAGATAAAAATTATAAGCCTTCAAAGTCAACTTCTCAAAAAGTGACTAGTGGCGCTGTCTATTGAGTCAAAATCTCACCTCAGACAGGTGGAGAATCACATTAACCCCTTATGGACCAAGCTCGAGTATACTCATTTTTCTCCTCTAGTCTACGTTACATTGTTTCAGTCCTCAGTCCGAATAAACGCAAATATATAAATGAAAACACCACAAGATAAGGTCTCGTCGGGAGCCTCCAATTCGTAGGATAGGCAATTCCAACTCCACGGAGTAGGAACAGTTAACTACTTTCCCTGAATAAACGAAGGACTGGTGTTCTCTTGAACTAACGTGGCCATTAGAGGGTTAAAAGGTCAAAAGTCGAATAATCCGCAAGGAATATGGAGAACAGGTATGGACAACACTCTAAGCTTGGCTCTGATTGGTTGTGAAAAAAGCGACTCCGCCGCCATTTTTCTCACCGCGCGATTCAAATTTAGATTTCACATCTTGAAAAAGAAAATGAACAACGTAATTGATGATGTTAATCGATTCTATAGTCACAAAATTAACATTTAAAGATAAAAATACCCTTTCATTGTTCAAATAAATAAAGTATTAAGGTAGATGTCCCAATTACCGCCCCCCTTAAGAAAAAATTGCCGTAAAATGCCTGAAAAAATGTTAATTTTTATCAAATCTATGATCGGTTTTCACTAGGGCCTCTCAAATACTATCTAGTTTTATGAAAAAAATATAAAGTTGGCGTAATCAATCAGGAAAAAAAATTATTAATAAAACTCGAAAAAATGGCCCATGTCCCAATTACCGCCCCCCCCAAAAGTGGCTTTGTCCCAATTACCGCCACCCCAGTTGTCGCAAATTGAGTAAAATTGAGTAACTTTAAGTTAAATATTTTTTAAAATTTGTAGGTTTCAGTCATTGACCGATCCAATTTAGTGCCGTAGCGTGCAATTTCGCAACATTGCAGTTTGTCCATTTAAACTAATGAAAAAGATCGAAATACTGGGTGTTCGGTGAACACCTTCGCATTCGACCTACTGCATGGGTTTGAATGGGAAAAATGCAACGTTGCCAAATCGCACGCTAAGCCACCGATAAAAATTAGCAACTTCAGTCAAATTTTGAATGCACTCAAATGAAAAAAGAGTTATAGAACTTTATGTTAGTTAATGATTAAGTAAAAGGCAACAAAGAAAACAAAAACAATGTTCACTTTAGAGGCAAAATTGTCCACACGACTGATAAAAATGACTACAAAAGAAGGGTAGGAAGGCGCTCAAGTACTTGTTTTGAAAACTAAAAAAAAGTGTAATGTCAAAGGCAACCTAAAAAAGGACTTAAATTTTTACGCTAGACTTTAAAAGAGGAACTTAACATTTTTGCCTTACTGAATATAATTTTAAATCCTGAGGAGGAATTAAGTACAAAGAAGGACGTAAATGACTTAAAATGAACTAACCACGTCGGCTAAACAATAATTATACAGGGTGTCAATTAAAAAAGGAGCCAGGCCGAATATCTCGCGAACAGCTCCGAATTTCAAAAAACGCTGAAACACGTGTTCGATTATTTTGAAGGGGACGTCTTTTAAGGGGGTCACCGATTTGAGGGCCCTCTCTAAGGGGCCCCCAGTGGGGGCAGGACCTCCCTAAATCCAATACTTCAAATAGGGACCCCCCATTTTTTATTTAATATTCGAAAAGAAGGTAAAATTCCAAGACTTTTGGTGCAAACTGGAGGTCGACATCGTTTTTCGTTTTCGATATATCGAAGGTCGAATTTCGATTTGGGCCCATTTTCAAAAAATCATTACTCCTCTTTGAAAAGTCGGAATTTTAAAAATAGGGAGTCTAAAATACTCTAAAGAGCAAGCCCTTTTCAGATAAAAATTCAATTTTCACAAAAATTTAGTCCAAATTTGGTTTTAAAGCCCCCAAACATTTTTAACGTTTTTGGCCCCCACGGGGGGCTATCAGAAAAATTCCGAGAGACGACCCCTATTGAGTGATACATCAATCAAGAAGGCGTAATAAACTGAGCATTTTGGCGCAAACCGGAGGTCCATATCGTTTTTCATATTCGAGATATCGAATGTCAAATGTCGATTTACAAAATTCGATATCTCGAATGTGGAAAATGATATCGGCCTCAGGTTTTCGCCAAATGCTAATTTTGGTATGTTCTGTATCAGAGAATAGGGATCTTCTCACGGAATTTTTCTGATAGCCTCCCTAGGGGGCAAAAGCGTTAAAAATTTTCAAGAGCGCTAAATCCTAATTTTGACTAAATTTGAGTCACAGCCTTATTTTTTTCTCAAAAGGGCTTGCTTTTTGGAGTATTTTAGACTCCCAGTTTTTTAAATTCCGATTCCTCAAATTGAAGTAATGATGTTTTGAAAATGGATCCATATCGAACTTTAACCTTCGATATATCGAAAACCAAAATCGCTACCAAGCTGTAGCTTACGCCAAAAGTCTTAGAATATAAAGTCATTTCAAACGATGTATCACAAGATGGGGTGTGCCGTAAAAGAAAATTAAGTTGCCCCCTCCCCCTCCCCCCTCCCCCTCCCCCTCCCACTCCCCCTCCCCCTCCTTCGAAAATAGCGTATCCAAAAACACTTTTACTGTTGTTTAACAACAACAGCAATGACTGTTACTTTTACAGATAGGTAAGTCAGCTGGAATATTGTTTTAGCGAACAATAGAAAATATTCATTTGACACACTCTTTGATGTTAAACCGAGGTATAGAATGTCAATTCAAGAGTTTAATATGTTGCTTCATCAAAATTTAAAGAACGTTAAATGATTCAAATGATGTAAAATGATAGATTTGCAAGCAACTATTCCAACATTTTAAGTATATTGAGTTAGGGCCCACGGCAAATAAAACAACCTAGAAACAGGAAGCATTTTTTTACTAACAAATCGACTACCTATTGGATTACGATCCCTTTTTTCGATGTATGCAATGCTAAAAATGTATCAACTCTACTCCAAATATGATTTCTCTAACGTAAGAGCGTTATACAAAATCTAAAACGCAAAAGATTCAAAAAGAAAAAGCATGGGGGCGATAATTGGGACATCGTGAATTTTCGCATGTCCCAGTTACCGCCACCCCTGGCGGTAAATGGGACAGCAGTGACTTTTGATGTCCCAATTCCCGCCCCATCACAAATAAATAGTAAAATTGAGGTTCCTTTCAAAACAAACTTGTTTTCAGTCAGAAAAATCATTAAATTAAACCCTGAAACAACCAAACATATTAAAACAATGTAACGTATAAGAGAAAATGAGTGATTTGCTTAACTTGTCTCTTAACGTGACAGCTAAGAAATGAACGGAAACAGGTGGTGCTCGGCAGGTGTCCACTTCCGTGATTTTTTTAGGGCACAGTGCTGCCACCTATCAACTTCAAACTTTTTCACCAGTTCAGCCGACCTATTTAGAACACTTATTCCATATTCACTTGAATTTCCCTGCTAGTGTGAGCTTATTTTAAAGAATAAATGAATAGGGGGGCGGTAATTGGGACATGGGCGGTAATTGGGACATCTACCTTACTTCAGATAAACTTCCCCTTCAAACCTAACCACAAACAACAATGCAAGATATACACGGTGTAAATAGGAGACAAGATGGTGGCGAAGTCGCTTTTTTTTTCAAGTGGCCACGCCCCCTGAGTCGAGTGTTGTCCATATACCTGTTCTCCATATACCTTGAATAATCCGAATAAATAATCAAGAAAGGCGCCTAACGCACCATATTATCTCTATCGAGGAAAGGAAAATGTGGAGTTACTTTTGAACAGCCCTGTATAAAATGAGTAGCGTGGAAAATAAAAGAAATAAGAGGGGAAATAAATATCCGAGGAATCCGAGGAAAAGGACTGGTTGGATGGACGCAAGAAGAAGAAAAAATGAAGGTAAAGAAAGTCGGAACGCGAAGAAGGGATATCGATATTCCTATTAGCAAGCGAAGCGTGAAAAGTCGTCATCTGACTCCGTCTGAGGTGCTCTCTCACTCTAAACCTCCCCCACCCCATTACACCCCACCCCCCCCCCCCCCCACCGCACATCTCGACAATAAATTTAGGTTGACGAGAAATGACGCGAAATGAAGCGGTCGTCGATTCTCGTACTTACTAGACTCTACTCTTCTGTCCCTGAAAGTGACTGAAGCTCAGACGTTGTCAGATTACGATTGAGGCAGTTTCCGGGGGAAATGCCGAAAACACAAGATAAGCTCTCCTCAGAAAAAGTGTCTCTATTCAATTTCAATACAAATTTAAGGAAAGGAAATAAGAAAATAAATTTTGCTGCTGGCAAGTTTATGGAAATGATAATTAAATAAGACAATGTGGCCCCGCTCTTCTTTAGAGATGATTACGAAAGCCTTGAATAAATTTATAGCATTTATTATACTATAGTTTATGTAAGACTATTAATCTCTGTTGATGATAAGAGCCCCGATCACCGTGCGCGTACCATCAAACGAATGTGACAAATATTGAACCCGTTGAAAAAAAAGAAAAAACATTTTTTTACAAAGAATTCATTGTCCGATAAAAAAATGAAAATTGGGTTGGTCTATAACTGAAGAGAAACTATCGTTTAATTTTGAGCCAACATTTGTGGTGCGACTCCACCCCCCGGGCCCCCAAAAGAGGCGTAAGGCCTCTCAATTCGAAATTTTTAGGGAGGAACGCAAACCCTTTCCTTTAGAAAGGACATAAAATAACTGAGAATTTTGGAGCAAACCAAAGGTTGATATCGAATGACAAATTTCGATATCACTTTTTATTTTTGACAAAGCGAAGGTAGATATCAACATATTTCAAATAAGTTTTATTTCCCCTTAAAGAAGTCGAAATTTAAAAAAAAAAAAAAAAAAACAAAAAACAAAAAACAAAAAAAAAAAAAAAAACAAAAAAAAAAAAAAAAAAAAACAAAAAACAAAAAATAACCTCCACAACTAAGTACCCACTGAAACGAGCGCTCTCGAGAAAAAAATATACCAGGGTTGTCCGAAAATTAAGGTATCTAAAGCAAAAGCTGTTTCACCTAGAAAAAAGCAGTTTATTGAAAAAATTAAGAACAGATTCTGAAAGTTTGAACGCTTAGCTATTTGCCTACGTAGTTAACATTACGATCATAAATGATGAATACCTTTAAAGTTGGTCAGACCCTAAAGTTTGGAGAAACAAAAAATAATAAAATAACATTAAAAACATTTGTTGGCCATAATTTGTGCTTTATTACGATCAGTACACTTTTTGAGTCGCTCAGGAAGCTTTTTTATACCCGCATCATACCACTCTCCCGTCAACTCGTTTTGGGGGAGTTGACAGTTTGTTGTTTCTTTTTTTTATTTAGAGGTTAGTGGCTTTCAACGACACTGTGGGGGGAATTACACCCTCTTTGAGCTCCTCAATCCATTCAAGTGTTGTTTCAAGCTAGAGAACAAATAATAGTCACTTTTGCCGAATCAAAACTATATGGGAAGATGGTCGATGAGATCTGTCGTGACGTGGGTGACGCGAAGTGAAAGCGGGGGTTGTAATGGTGCAAACGGACTCCTTTGGTAAGCTGACCTCATCTTTTGTCTGCATGGCCCTGCGCAGTCATTTTTGGTGCCTCGAAGTACCTTTTCTCGTTGATTGTCGTACCTCTTTAAAGGTAGTCGACCAGTATAACGCATTTTTTGTTCAAAAATACAGGTCACAGGGTCATAGAGCACAAAAGGAGTGGTCAGCTTAATGAGTCCGTCTCAGAGCTGCCGTTTTGCGTATAATCAATGCTATTTTTCTATTCACCGATGATTCCACCGGTTGAGAAAAGATTACACAGTTCAGTTCAGTGTATGACTTTAATGCACGAAAACTCTGATCTGCGTAGTATTTCCTTAGTCGGTGGAAACTCAGTTAATTAATTAAAATCCCCGGAAGTTTTTTAAAGCCATCGACGACTCCACCGGTTGAGAAAAGATTACAGGTGCGAGTATTTTAGTTCATTACAATAATGCACGAACTGAACTGTGTAATCTTTTCTCAACCGGTGAAATCATCGCCCGGTTTCTCGTCGCATCCCCCGCGTCACGACGCGATAGATCTCATCGCCAAATTCGGTTCGGGAACCATCGACCATCCTCCATATAGTCCTGCGGGCCGATCATTTACTTCATCAATAAACCAACCGTTAAGATTTTTCAGGAGTGATGCTAGTGGTCGAAAACTGTAAAATTGGGCCGTTGCTATGGTAACCATCCTTAATAGTCTCGTTAGTTAAACGCTTTTCACGCGTAAACTTTAACTAACGGGACTCTTTGCGATGGTTAACAAAGCAACGGCCAAGTTTTACAATTCTCGACCAATAGAATCACTCATAGACAATCTTAACTATCGGTTCAACGAAGAAGTAAATGATCGGCCCGCTGATTTGGCTCCAAGTGACTATCTTTAGTTCCTCAACTTGAAACAACACTTGGATGGCTTGAATCCGCAGAAATGGAAGGGTTTTTATCGGAATGAAACATATCTGAATGACACCAACCATGATAATAACATGCACTCTATCATTGACCGGATGAAATTACGATACGATCGTTCATACTCAACCAGCTGGTTTGTCTGGTGTACCGAAGATTATAAATTATCTTGAGGATTGTATTTTTCGTCTTAAAAACGTTTGGAAGTTGTGATAATATTTACATAAACGCGGTGCCGGTCTATGAAGTAGTACTAGGTGCTTTAAAACGTTTGATGCGTCAAATATTTTACTGCGCTAAACAGCAATTTCGGGACTCTTTCAGTCTAAAGCTATCATAAAATGTTGGTCGTCACAGCATTCAATTGAAAGCCCTTTCTAAATAAAGGAGGCGTGATTTTCGGAAAAAGAATCCAAACAAAAAGTCTTACTTTCTTATGTGCTTTTCGAATCTGTACTAAAAACACTCCCCTTCGTCCCGCATATATGGCGCTGCTTGCAATTGATTGGAATATATTTGTCCCTCGCCGAAACAACCCACCAGGGTTGGATTTTACGGATTGATAATGTCGTTATTGAAGTTGGATAAAAGCAAACATTTGGATAGAGTTTCCCATTTTTTGCACCTTTATAAAAAAAAGAAATTGGCGACGTGTAGCGCTCCACCACCCGACATATTTACAGGAAAATGCAGTCTCCTTTTGCCCTCAAAAATGCGGCCGTCAAATATTTAAAGGTACTTCTGTAAAACCCTCTAATTACACGTTTATCTAAAAATGTCTGTCGATAGCTCTTTTCTGACGTTTTTAAAGGTCTTTTGGTTCCCTAAGAGCCCATTGACAGCGAAGAGAATTGGTTGAAACCTATTGGGAAACACCTATGCTGGCTTTGCATAAAAAATTAATTGGATAGCATGATAGTGGCGGTTAGTTGAGTATATGAAGTATTCTACGTAAATCATACAATTCATACAACCGTTCAAGGAAAAAACTTTAGTGCATCCAGGATTTAAACTCGATTGCGTTGCATCAATTTCGAGTGTTTCCCTTTTTTTCGCTCTATTGCTTCTTCGTCAGATTACAGTTGTGACGATGAATCCGTCAAAATCAGCAAAAAAGTCAGCTATTCTAATCTTGTCATGATGCTCTGCAGTTTGAATGTCCAAGAAATAAATTTGCTCTTAGAAACAGTGGTCATTGAACTCGAGTTTAAAGGCAAGGTCGTTTTTCCTGTCCAAGTATGATTAAATGTCATGTTTATGTGTTGACTTTGTTTCCTTTTTTCTACCTCTTTTGCGGTTACCGCGCAATAAATCAAAATACTAGCAGTGACAAAGTACAGGATGACCTCATTTTCAATGTCTGTGTCGCAATCACCGAGTGCTCAAAACAGCGGTCCTTTCACGTCGTTTCTGTCGATCCAAAATCTGAGTTTATACCGCTCGTCAAGGCCTTGAACGCGGCGACAATTCCTGTGTCTACAGTGAAATACCAAAGCAGTTTGAAAAATTTAAAAAACGTGCAAAGAAACCGTCTAAAAAACATTGTTTTCTTATTGAACGGGTGTCACGATATTCTCGGTTTTATATTGGATTCTATACGTGATCGTCAAAGTTTGGGCCCCCACAGTTTCGAAAGTATTATTGCATCAAACGGCGAGCAAGGTAATCTTGAACCGCTCGTTTCAGGAAGACTCAAAAACTTTTGTCTTTCCCGCGATGATGAGTGTCGTTTAAAAAATAAGAACGAAACATGTGACGTGAACATGAAAGTTACTGACGAGGATCTATTGGAAAATTCTGTACTATCGAACACGATTTTCAAGCACACGCGCAAACTGTACGGGCACGATATTTGGAACTCTCGGAACTATCTGGTTTTTAAGATCAACCATAATACATTGGATTGCAATCTCAAGTTTGTTTTCAAATTTATTTGGCGCTTCTTTAAGGGCAGGCGAACCATCATTTGTGCAAAGCAAATTTGCTACAAATACGATGCATTTACTGATCAAATTAGTAGATTCAGTGGAAAAAATTCCGATGAATTCTTTGACTTTTCATGGGAAAATATGAATCAAAAGATGTTTGCTGGAATGGTTATCGGAACAGACTCTCTCGATTTTGACTCTAGTTTTACGTTGAGTGGAATTTGGACATTATTCATGACTGCATTTCTCGATACAATGATTAAAAATGTAAACGGCATTCATCGTTTTCGGCGATTTGTTCCGAACATGCACTTTAATTCGTTTTCTGAAGAAGGAAATTTCCTCAGTGAGCGAGGATTACAATTTGGCGTTGACCTCGTTTTGGAGCAATACGATCCTCGTCACTCTCACGAAGGAAACTCGAATTTTTATTTCTCATCCTCTTGTGAAACCGACAGTTTGTGTTTCATAGTACCCCGGAGTCGATTCATGCCGCAGTATCTTGTTTTTTTTAAGTGTTTCAGCGGAGCCGTTTGGACCCATATTCTAGTCACACTTGGAACTTTTTATTTAACTCACTGCATTCATGACCGTTATTTGGTGAAAATCTTGAGAACTGTTCTCTCAGAGAGTGAAATCCGCACAGTTACACATGAATCAACGGTCCTCAGAGTAATTTGTTATTTTATTACCGTCAGTCAACAAAATTCATATTTCTCAAAATTAATTTCTGGTAAAATTTTATTTGTCACGTTTACATTTTTAACCATGATTGTAGCATCAGTTTTTCAGAGCGGAATGTATACTCTACTGAGTAGCAGAGTGCGTTATCCTGAAATTGATACTATAGAAGAAATGAGAGACTCAGGATATCTAATTCAGTCGAATAATATAAGCTTGGACACATCACTGACCTCAAACGATTCTCGATTATCCTGGCTTAGAGATAGATTAGTTGACAAATATAAATATCATTCCGATACTCTGGTCGAAGCGTCATTATTCAACGTTGAATTTGATCCGACCAGGATGGCCAGAAACGATCAGGATTATGATAAAAATGTGTCGACTTTCCTTGAGCGCAGAACTGCTGAACTGTGGCAAGATAAAATATCAATGATGCGGAGTAATGCTTTTTTGATGACTGTTCAATATCAAGCACAACGTCGCAAACGTTTCCTCACATATTTTCAAAAACTTTTGAATTTTGAAAAAGATGGAGGATTTTATCACGTTCAAGAATGTCTCATAAGTTATCCTATAATTTTTTTTGACCGAAGATGCTCTTTCTATTTTGATTTGCTGACTTTGAAATTGTCTCAATTCATGGAAGCAGGATTAATTGATCATTATTTCTTGACCGTTGCATCGTCGTTGCTGAACGCTCCGTATCAAGAGGAGCCTGACGATAAGGTCCGGTCATTCACAATAATTGATTTACAGATAGCTTTCGTCATCTTAATATCTGGATCGATGATTTCTTGCGCTGTTTTTATCGCCGAACATTTAAGCTATGCGTTCAAATCACTTGGTCGTCCACACGTGACAAAAATTATGTTGTCAATAAGACGAAAGCGTCGTTTGAAAAAAAAAGTTTCGTTCAAAGTTTAAAACGACAAGAAGTTTCAAAACGGGCCAAACTTACGCTACCGGCTGTTAAAAGACAAACTTTTAATTTAATTCGAGAGTCTCTGGAAATTTTTGGATGTTCACTTAGAGTTGCTAAACCTAAATAAACAATTGGCAGGGGGTGTTGAAACTTCCACCGTCCATTGACTGTGATAGATGATCTTCTTCCTTCTTGGCTGAGATTGAAGTTTAGTACCAATATACCATCATGTTAGGATATAAGGAAATAAATTTTGCCGCTAGCAATTCAAAAGAAATGATTGGTGAATGAGATAATATGGTACTGCTCCTCTGCGGAAAGCGTTGCGAAGACTTTGTTGACATTTATAGAGTTTATTGCTATAGTTAAAATAAAGATATTTATAGTTTTTTCTTTGTTTTGTGGGGCTTGCTAAAGGAAATGGCCTCACTGGGGCTCTTGCCAATTTCTGCTACAGGAGATTGAAGAGATGATTCTTTCATAAAAACCTGTAGAAATGACGATGAGTACACTGAAAAGTCACGAAATTCACTCTCAGAATCGGGCTTAATGGCGTAGAGACGCAGGTATCATCGGAGACTCCCATCTAAATATATCCGTGTTTCTGTAAAGAAAGTGACAAATTAGACAGGAATCTCCCATGATACCTGCGTTGAACAGTCATTACGAACTTGCAATTGTAAAGCGGTTAAATGAGTTAATTACTGAATTTAGACTTAAATTTTTAGAGTGATTTTCGTGATTTTTGCTGGTTTTTACATCAGATTGGACTATTTTTTTGCTCACAGCAAAAGTTTGCAAGAATCCCACTGAGGAAATGGGTCTTTTGCACTCCTTTGCCACAGCAACATGAATCACGTATTTCCATAGATTTTTGACCGAAAGCAAACCCGACGAATGTACGAGGGTCGTGTCAAAAGTAAGTATCATGTTTTTTTTAAAAAAAGATCTATTAATGCTGAAATAAGTCGGTAAAGGAGTTTCGATGCGCAAAATCCTCAGCTTTTCTATGGTTTTTCTGGATTTTTGATATCTTCAAAATTAAAAATGGCGGCGGTTTTTCTGAGACAACCTACCGTTAAGGTGGGCCGAAAAACACAAACTTTCGAAATTTGATTGGGCACACTCGCCAAATTTTTATTTCAGCCGAATGATTCACGAAGATCTTTCGTTTCTTGAAAAATATTGATATTTAGGGTTCCCTCCAGCCCCCCAAAAATCGGAAAAATCGCAAAAAACCACATTTTTCGGCACGTTTGGCAACACTGCTCAAAAACGACTGCAGATATCGTTCCGAAACTTATTTTAAATGAAAGCTCGTACAATTTCACACCAGGTGGGTGCCCAAAAGTTTTAAAAAGTCGACACTTTGACGAAAATACGCTCAATATACAATTAGCCCCCCTAAATACCCGAAACTGAGGGAATATCGTGTTTTTTTTAAAGTTTGGCAACACTGCGTCAAGAAAACCGCGGATATTGTTCCGAAACTTATTTTATATGAGATCTCATACAATTTCACACCAGTTGGGTGCCCGAAAGTTTTAAAAAGTCGACGTTTTGACGAAAATACGCTAAATTTACAATTAGGCCTCCTAAATACCCAAAACTATAGGGGAATGTCATGTTTTTATGAAGTTTGGCAAAACTGCGATAGAATATGTACATAAATCGTTTTGAAAACATAAATTATGTTAAAAATCGTAAAAGCTCATGCAAAAAAGTCGTAGTGCTTGAAAATAATTTCCATACAGAGGCTGAAATCAGCCTGAGAGCCCGTTTCGACCTCGCCGAACGTCACCAAGAATGAATGCTCTTCCCGATATCCCGATAGCTTTACGCAAGGAGATGTTACAAACCTTTTTTCTCGAATTCGGTGAGGTGGTAGGACTAAAAAAATACCATTTAAGCCAAAAATGATGCGCAAGAATTATGAGTTCGATCGGACCACGGCAATATGTGGCCCGGCCGGCGATCTAAAAATTTCGATTTTTGTACTTGCGGTTCTGAATTCCCTTATTTGGCTCATTTTTCGAATTTGCTTTTTGCTTTATTTGTTTTTCTCTCCTTGAAATAATCAAAAATGCAGATCTACCAAGTGGTGTTTCAAGAATAGTACTATGGGTGGGAAATCGATGATTTGAAAGGAGGTCATGTTAGGGCACAAAATGGGTGTGTTGAAAATTTTTACTGAGGCATATTTATGTAGGGTCAATTCTTGTTTGAAATTGCGTAAAAATCAAATTGAAAGCATCAAAAAGTCTCTAGATCTGCTCATGAACTCACGTGCAAAGAGTGGAAAGACCAAGATGGCGGTCGAAAATGAGCGAATCAACACTTGCACCATTCGAGAGGCAAAGATGGCCGCCGAGGCATACTGTAAACTAGATGTTTGCCTGGAGTTTCCTTTTCAGAATTCTGGCAAATCGACATAAATTGGGATGATTCACCATATTAATTTTAAACCATACCGAGAAAATAAAATTTTCCTGATTAAAAAAAGACTCAGAATGACACAAAATGCCGGTAAAGGGAGGAAGTGAGATGTTTGTTTACATTTTGACTAATAATATAAATTGCCGGCTGCCGTCATTGGTCATCATTTAGTTCTCGTCGTGCATGCATATAATTTTTTATTTTCTATTCATTATTTATTTGTGTGTTGGTGCTCGCCCATTCGACCGCACCATCTTAGGCTTTCCTTGAAATGCGTCATTTGCGGGGGGTTTGCGAGTTTTTGAGAGACTTTCTGATGCTTTCAATGTGATTTTTACGTAATAATGTTACACAAGAATCGACCCTCCGTAATGCTGCAGTAAAAGTTTGTAATGGATCCATTGACAATTATTTTAACGGTTTCAAGGGAATATTCCGGGTCCTAGAGTCCTATTCTGAGAACACTTTTTGGCACTTTCCGGTATGTAAGTAAAAGTTAAAATATGCATTCAATAAACGGTGATGATTGTCTTCGGTAAGCACAATTCCTAAACGGCATAAGAAATACGAGTGTGCAAAATCGATTTTTTTCTCCACTGATTCGAGTGAATTGAACGAATTTTCAGAGTGGTCACGACCACCTACATGACATCAGCGTACACTTTCAAGTCTCATCGTACCGTAAACTTTGAGTTCCGTGGCGTAGCCACGAATCTGTCCGGGGGGGGGGGGGGATGTCCGGTCAAATTCCTCTGAAAACGTAAAAAATACCTTTTTCAGGGCAAAATTGGGTCCCCCGGGGGGAGGGGAGCAGACCCCCGGGACCTTCTCCCCTGCTACGCCATTGAATAAGTAACTCGAATGTTTGAATAAGAACGAACTCAAATTGCCGTGAAAATACGAGGATTCAGAACCACAAGTACAAAAATCGAAATTTTTAGATCGCCGGCCGGGCCACATATTGCCGTGGTCCGATCGAACTCATAATTCTTGCGCATCATTTTTGGCTTAAATGGTATTTTTTTAGTCCTACCACCTCACCGAATTCGAGAAAAAAGGTTTGTAACATCTCCTTGCGTAAAGCTATCGGGATATCGGGAAGAGCATTCATTCTTGGTGACGTTCGGCGAGGTCGAAACGGGCTCTCAGGCTGATTTCAGCCTCTGTATGGAAATTATTTTCAAGCACTACGACTTTTTTGCATGAGCTTTTACGATTTTTAACATAATTTATGTTTTCAAAACGATTTATGTACATATTCTATCGCAGTTTTGCCAAACTTCATAAAAACATGACATTCCCCTATAGTTTTGGGTATTTAGGAGGCCTAATTGTAAATTTAGCGTATTTTCGTCAAAACGTCGATTTTTTAAAACTTTCGGGCACCCAACTGGTGTGAAATTGTATGAGATCTCATATAAAATAAGTTTCGGAACAATATCCGCGGTTTTCTTGACGCAGTGTTGCCAAACTTTAAAAAAAACACGATATTCCCTCAGTTTCGGGTATTTAGGGGGGCTAATTGTATATTGAGCGTATTTTCGTCAAAGTGTCGACTTTTTAAAACTTTTGGGCACCCACCTGGTGTGAAATTGTACGAGCTTTCATTTAAAATAAGTTTCGGAACGATATCTGCAGTCGTTTTTGAGCAGTGTTGCCAAACGTGCCGAAAAATGTGGTTTTTTGCGATTTTTCCGATTTTTGGGGGGCTGGAGGGAACCCTAAATATCAATATTTTTCAAGAAACGAAAGATCTTCGTGAATCATTCGGCTGAAATAAAAATTTGGCGAGTGTGCCCAATCAAATTTCGAAAGTTCGTGTTTTTCGGCCCACCTTACCTACCGTTGTCGCGTGCCCAAAATTTTACGCACTCGGATAAATCGTTATTCAGACAAGAAAAATGGATTGTGTTGAAGAGAGCAAAAAGACTATAAACATAATAAAAAATTCTACTTCAAAAGCGTGTAACCTTATTTTTCGACGTAGTCTCCGCCTGTTTTAAGACACGTTTGGTAGCGCGGCACCAACTTTCTTATTCCTGTGGAGAAAAATTCATTTTCTTGATTTTTAATCCAAGTGTCGACCGCGTTTACCACTTCCGCATTACTCGCAAAACTGTTACCACCGAGGTCAAGCTTTGTCAGAGACAGCAACACAGACACCGCAATTAGCGCGACGATTCAGTAGCGTAACATTTTGGGCACGCGACAACGGTAGGTTGTCTCAGAAAAACCGCCGCCATTTTTTTAATTTTGAAGATATCAAAAATCCAAAAAAACCATTGAAAAGCTGAGGATTTTGCGCATCGTAACGTTTTTACCGACTTATTTCAGCATTAATATATTTTTTTTTTAAAAAAAACATGATACTTACTTTTGACACGACCCTCGTATTTTTAAAAATCCAAAAATTCAAACAGCGCGCGCAATGTCTATACCGAAAAGATGAGCAACTGCTATAGACTGTTTTAGTAGAGCGATGTATCGTATCGATTGCCGTCCGAGGGCCTCTGGTTCCGAACAAACTCTGATTCAATGCATTTTCCTCATAAGCGCATTTTTGAACGGAAATTTAGACTATTAAATCAAACAATTAATGCGACCTTTTTGCGATTATGAATTCTACGTTCTCGAAAATGCTTAGTTTTGCCTGATTCCACCCGTAAAACTGCCAAAATCAACAAGATATTGCAGATTAAACGATGCGTTTGGAGGTTGGAATCACCCAAATGTTATTGTTGTTGTTGTGGAATTAGCGGGATTTCGGGCGATTCTAACCTACAAATGCAACATTTAATCTGCAATATCCTATTGATTTCGGCAGTTTTAGTCAAGGAACCAGGCATAATTGCATATTTTCGAGGACGTAGAATTCATAATCGCAAAAAGGTCGCATTAATTCTTTGATTTAATACCCTAAATGTCCGTTCAAAAGTTCGCTTATGGGGAAATTACATTGAACCAGAGTTTGTTTGGAACCAGAGGCCCTCGGACGGCAATCGATACGATATATCGCTCTACTAAAACATTCTATAATCATCACCACGTTCAGTCACCATAAACGCTGATTACAAGATTCAATACGTTGATCTTTAAATCACAGCGTATCAATTACAAACGTTTACTGCGCATGGCTTCAAGAGTAAACGTTTTCGATGCTATTGATATTACGGATTTTGAAAGGGCATTCATGAAATAGTTTTGAAGAATTTTCATGTGTTCATCGGTGTTTTTAAACGTACCTAATTCTAGGTACGTTTATTGTAGTGGGCCGGCCACCCAGCCGCCATTTTGCTCCATTTAAGTCTGTTGTTTGTATCGAATAATCGAAACGAATTTCTCTGAAAATCGCACGTTCGATTGCTATTTTTCGATTCCCATAAGTTTAAGGGGTTTCGACTATCGAGATATATCTAGCATTCGTGACGTCACTAATTCTGTGCTTCCGAATATAAATTTGAGCACTAGAGGGTCTATATGCTTCGTGAAGATTGAGGATTTCTTTCTGCATTGTGTGTTGCTTACCCTGTGTATTTACGTGGGATGGGTGACTGTAGATTGCGAGTGGCCTTGAGTGGCTCACATTCTAGTTATTGTGTTCGTTGTTATTACATGAAGTCTCCTCTGTATATCTCTATGTCTATTGTAGATTGTCGATTGGTTCATCGACCTTCGTCACCTCGCTTTTTTTGTCTCGGTGGGTTTGGTTTTTGCGATCAGTTTCGCGAATTTCAGTATGTTTGTCGTGTTCTGTGTGTATCCAATTATAAATTTTGAAATGGGGGTCTAGTTTTTTTATAATCTCGGCGAAATATGCCGTTTATATTGACTTTGAGGTTATGTGTTTTCGAGTTGTGTTTACATATCGAAGAAACGTTGTTGCGAAATTTCGCAAGGGCTATAGTCTGAGATTAGTGTTTTCTTTCAATCATCGGTAGTAATCGAGTCATATCTGGCAATTGCTTATTTTACTTCTGTAAGTTAACTTTGTGGAATGTGGAGAAAGAAGTAAGAACTATTATGTATGGCATATTTAAGCGTGCCCAGACAAGATTACTTGAAGAATTATTTTTTGTGTTATTATTAATTGCTAAATTAGTTTTATGGTGGTCACTTTTAATCCCTTTGCTCAGGAATAATCATATTATGGTTGGTTACAAATAGGTATCCACGATTTTTTACAATGTTGAATGCAACGTTTCAACGTTTCCGTTTGCATACTTACAATATTTTGCGTGAATTTCTCTCAGTTTATTCCGACTTTACCTTTTGATTGTGTGGAAACGGGATTCCAATTAATCAGTTTGCAATGATCTAGAAAAGTACTTCAATGTTTTCATACGGTGTCCTCCTCAAATTGACTGTGATGTTTTAGTCGTGTTATGTGTGTGTGTGTGTGTGTGTGTGTGTGTGTCAGTAAGTAAATGTTGTGAACGAGATTGGAAACTTGCTGCCGGACTCCTTTACTTTGGAAGCTTTTGAACTTTGTATGTTCTGTTAGAGCATTTGCCCGTTGTACGGTAAACAATTAGACTCATCGATTTACGATTTACTTGAACGATTACCGTCTACTTATAAGTATGAAGGCTGTTTCAGGTAGCTTCGGTTCTGACACCGGACCAAAGTCACCTATCACCTATCGGCTCCAATGTTTTTCGAATCGCTAGTAGCGCAGCATGCACCAGTGCACCACGGCCCGGACTCCTCGCTCTTGCTCGCCAACCAAAGAGTAAACAAGAGTCGCAATTGAATGGAAGGCCTGCGTGGTCAACGTAGATAAGGGATCCGAACGCGGGCTGGCCTGGGCTGGCCTCTGATTGGCTGCAACGGGTGGAGCAAAAATGACTCGAGGTATAGGGAAAATAACACGGGATTTTCGTTCCGGGGCGTTTATCTCGAAACCTAAGCAAAATCGTATCTAAACAATTTATACGAGTCGATTCAGCAGATTTTTCCGAACAATTTGATAGGTCATAAGTGCCACTTCATTGCAAATTCGAAAAGACTGTTTCAGTTTAAAAGTACGCACAATAGTGTGATTACATGCTTGGCGTGTGTTCGAGCAGTGTTTGAGTAACTCACTATTGTGCGTACTTTTAAACTGAAACAGTCTTTTCGAATTTGCAATGAAGTGGCACTTATGACCTATCAAATTGTTCGGAAAAATCTGCTGAATCGACTCGTATAAATTGTTTACATACGATTTTGCTTAGGTTTCGAGATAAACGCCCCGGAACGAAAATCCCGTGTTATTTTCCCTATACCCCGAGTCATTTTTGCTCCACCCGTTGCAGCCAATCAGAGGCCAGCCCAGGCCAGCCCGCGTTCGGATCCCTTATCTACGTTGACCACGCAGGCCTTCCATTCAATTGCGACTCTTGTTTACTCTTTGTCGCCAACCAAAACTGCGAACACCAGCGCGCCCGGGCGTCACCACCTAGCGGAGAGTTTAGAAACTCCCCTTTAATCGCTGCTACCGCTGCAACCATGCTCCGCGAAACTGAGGGCGAGGAGGACTCTCGTCCAATGCGGCGCGGCGGCTTCAAGTTCATTGCATGACTATTGGCGTAGGTAAAGAAAAGGAACCCGGGGCCCCACCGTCGAATATTCACCGGGGGGACAGGGCCTTCTTTAGTCACTTCAATGAAGTGGTGCTCGGGGGACTCCCCCCCCTTCACCGATCATACATAACCCAAATAAGTGGCTAATAACTTGTGTTACACCCTAATAACTTCAATGACATATTTGTTTTTTTTTTTTTTTTTTTTTTTTAAATTTTCTTTTTACTCTCCGATTGGAAGGCAAAACTTATTTTCAAAGGAAAGGTCACAATCAATTTTCTCTCCTGCACTTGGTCAGATCCCCCCCCCCCCTGGGGGAGGGGGGAATCGTATGTAAATACTAATAATCGCTATTTCTAAGAGAGAATATAAACAACTATGAAACCAAAATATTTTCATCCACATTATTGCTCGCGCCTTTTTTCTATCTTCGGGTTGCATTGTTTACCGTTCAATTTTCCGGAAAACGCGGAAAACACCCGGACTGGCCGTTATATCAGTCGGAAGAATATACTTTGAGGTAACTTTCCCCCAAATCAGGCCCGTAACCAGGGGGGCCAGGGGGTGGGGGGCTCAGCCCCCCCTGCAAAATTTTGAGACCAACCTGGAAAATTTTGAGCCCCCCCCCTGGAAAATTTTGAGCCCCCCTCCTGGAAAATTTAGAGCCGCTCATAATTTTCGTTTACTATATCGCCTAATAAATCCAATTAATCAGAAGGAATATTCGGATAGTTTGTCCTTAGATCATACGTAGTGGTCCTAACCCCTACCCACTCGCCGCACCCAGGATCGGTCCCGGATTTTTGTTGGACACATTTTTTTAGATTATGGAAAATTCAGGGGGTCTACCTTTGATCGCCTATAGTGGTTAAACCCCCTTCCTATCATCAGGTCCTGATGATAGGAACTTCCGCACTTCCGGGGCTCCTGATGATCAGGAGCCCCGGAAGTGCGACTGTCGATGGGAGCCATGCCTGGGTATCGAGTGACGCTGGACGTTGCGGCGAGTCGATTGGTTTCGAAAGCGAGCACGGTGTGTGCTCCGGTGACTTTTTCAGCCGAAAAAAGCATACACGCAGTGTCAGTACTAACTGCTTGTTTATATTTCGTTATTAGTATTTTTGACCTTTAAGTTGCATGCCTCATTCCACATGTCCCGTTCGACTGTGCGCCGTCGAAGTTTCGGTGTGTTTTTCCTGGCTGTTTTAGCTCGTTGAAATCTCGCGACAATCTTCAATTCGTTGATAGTACATGGAGAAATGGGCCGGAGAACAAAGAAGAGATTCCAAAGTCTTTAGGTACGTTTGCCCCTATGTTTCCGCGTAGGGGGGTTCTCCGTCTTGTTTTTTTTAGAGCATGAGTGTCATGCTCTATTGAAATCGTTTCTACAAGGTCAATAATGCTTTTCTTATAGGAACGGCATGGTTCGGGGGTCCGCTCGGGGGATCGCTTGGTTTCAGTATCGAGAACGGGTCCTCGAGGACCGATTGACCCATGTGATTCCGCCAATCCGGTGTCCTCCCAATTTGTCGCTTTTTCTTTGTGGCGGGAGTTTTTGGCCAAGATTGAGGTTAAGCATTTTTGGGAATGTAATTACGTTACTAATTTGGATCAGACTTCAACGAAATTTTCTGTATGAGATATTGGGGTTTTATATCAGAGGATTGTGTCCATGTTTCGTGTATTCTGCGATTTAAAATGCATTTAGATGATTTCAAATTTCCAATCCTGTTATTGTTGATGTTTCGGTCCGCTAAAAGAGTTCGTTTGGGGAACGCGATCGGCGTTGCGTTTTAAGGTGAATCCTCAGCGACCTGTAGTAAGATTCTCATCCGCTAGATAACGCCACTGTTCCGCGGTCCAGAAACCATGCTTTTTCCGCCTTTAATCGTTAATTGCGAGAGCTAGAGTTAACTTTTCGAAAATGTAAGAACGTTGCGTTCTAGATCAAATCCTAAGGAAAATTTTAAGACCATTCCGAGCCATGGACGAAGATATAACTAAGGACTGCCGACTTCCTATCTCCGCCCGTGTTAAAACCTGTTAGCGGGTTTTCGAGCGCGACCGCAGCGCTCCAAGCAGCAGTAAGGGTCAACTAAAAGCGAACCGCTGCAGCGGTGGCCGCTCCGGCTCCCTTTCTCCCATGCCTTCCCGCAAATGTATACCGTGTAGGAAATTTGAATCACGATTGAACGAAGGGAACAAATGATCAGCGAATTAAAAGGAAGCAAAATCCGCTAAAAAGCAAACGTCTGGAGTATTTCTTGAAATATTCCTGAATTGTCGAAAATGATTAATCAAGGACTGAAATACTATACATCACAGTTAACCTCAAAACGGAATCAAACAAGAAAGAGTACATAGACATTTGTTTTATTAGTAGAGATCAGGCGACTCTTTTAATTTGCTGATGATTTCTGTTACCTTGTCCAAAGTTGATTCTGAATTTCCCTTGCTTTCGATCTTCCATTGAGATACTGAGTTATCTGATCCTCTTGGGTCGCCGACAACAGTTGACAGCCATGCCATAACAGACCAACTCCAACAACGGTTTTAGCAGTAGCACAGCATGTGAGCATGGACACATCGCCAGGATCGCTCACTTGAAAGAGTAGTTCAGCTGGCCGCTGCTTGGAGCGCTGGGGTCGAGAGCAAAACAGGACTAACAACAGTCGGCAGTCCTTAGTTATATCTTCGTCCATGGTTTTGCGACGACCTCCCGTCCCCTTTGCCCTCCCCACAAACTACTGCACCTACGCCTACAACAGTTGCTTGCCGCGTTGTGCAGATTGCATGAATGATGTGTGTCCATCTACTTCATCCCAATTTCACAGCCATCACGGATGCCACGCCCGCCAGGGGTCTTCTACCTGGTTTTATGCGACATCGGTCATCGTGGCCCAGTGTTACATGGTAATCAGCGGCGGATTCGGGAAAGGCACCCCCCCCCAACTCACGGTAGCCTTTGCCTTTTTTCAACAGAAAAAATCCCATAAATTCCTCCCTGCAAATTTGAAAATTCATAGGCGTGAAGCCCCCCCCCCCCTAAAAGAATTTTCTGGATCCGCCATTGGTAGTAATTTTTTCGGCACACTACGCCGGATTCCCGTGCAAATTCCTACACTTACCTTTCTCCCTTATCTGTCAATGGGCGCTCCCCGAGGGCGGCGCGGCGCCCCCCCCCTAATTCAGAAAAATCAAAACTTTACAATAAAAAAGAATCGGAACATTCGAAGATCAAATAATAACGAAAGGAGTAAGAGTTAACAAACTTTATTCTTAGTTTACTTTACAATTTTAATTAGGGGCGTAATTTAGGGGGGGGCAGGGCGGGAAGTAGCCCCCCCCCCCCTAAGCAGTGGTGCCCAACCACCCCTTGCCACTATACAGCTCGCCCCCCAGTTTCAGGATTCCTCTCCCCCCCAGATCTAGACCTCCCCCTGATTTTTACCCCACCCCCTCCTGATTCAGACGACATCATACTTCCCACCCGTCATCTCCCTCGCCGAAAGAAGTTTTAAAATCTACTAGTATGAACGTGTCTACATTGGCAACTACCGTTGGCAACGAGAATTTTGCGAACTTCCTTGAAAATTCAGAATCCTCTGGTCGATAATTACATGATTAGAGAATGTATAGGCAAGAGTTTTGGTTTTGTTAATTTAAATAGGTTAACTCTTAGAATTCATCAGGACAATGAAAATAAAGAAGGAATAGTTGTACTTAGCTTTTTACTATTTCTATCATCTGATGCTGTCACTTTATTCATAATATCAAACACGTCAAAAATAGAATTACTTTTGATACAACTACATGCTACAATCACTTACAATTTCTACCATTTGGAAGGATAATTGATTTATTTTCTATTTTGGGCGGAAGTGGGGGGGAGGGGGGGGTTCTCTAGACTTGCCCGTCTCTAGGTGGTGTCCCCTAGACCTTCCATTGACATTCAAAAAGTTGCCCCTCCGGGCAATTGTTTTGCGGGTGCCCATGTCTTTGTCCATGGTCTCTGAACCAGAAATTGAACGTTCTTCCGGTCTGTGGTTGCCTTCTTTTCTCATAAGTTTAGACACGGCCACCCTGTAAACCCCACAACAAGTTAAAAGTCCGCAATCCGCACCCTCGACCCGCAGCCACTATCAAAAGTAAATTGCCGGTTGACTTGCAGGTACTCTCCTCCTCCTCCCCCAACTTAGATTAGACACAAATATAAAATTAAAAAAAAAAAAAAAAAAAAAAAGTGAAAAATAGAATGTATGCCCCAGCAAAGGGCCCCCTCCACAGTTTTCCAAGAGAGGGAGCGACCCCCTTGCCAGCGTAACTCCGAAAAAATAATTCCAACTGGGGTCCAAGTAACTCAAGTAAGGTCTCAAAATGAAATCAGATGGATCCAAAATTTTAACGGCGAGTACCGGTAAGCTTACTCTTTTGATCGGTCCAAACCGAATTGCGATACATCGATTTACTCTCGAGATATCGATTTTTCAAAGGCGCGCGGTATAGGGTCAGAAATCTAAGATTCTCTAAAATCCGCGAATTTCGACTCTCATGGACCTAGCATGCGCCGTGAGAAGTCATATGTGAGTTTTTTGAGTTCACATGAAGTTCATTAAGGGCCCTGACAAATGTCGGACCGATAAAGTCTATATCGGGGGGCGGGGGCGTGGCCCCAACTCCAGCGTAAGTCTCACGTACAATGGCTAACTGCGGCCGCGGGAGGTCCCATAAGATCCGTTTAAAAACTTGGATGGATCTGAATTTTTTTCAAGAATTATCTAAAAGCTGAAGCTACCGCCCAATCCAAACCGCAGTGCGCAATCCATCGATTCGTTCTCGAGATATCGATTTTTCAAAGGCGCGCGGTCTTGTCAGATCGACCTTAGAGGGGCGCTGGAGGCTGGAAAAAGGCGAATTTCGTCTCTCACGAACCAGTCGTGTGCCGTATTATATCGGTTCCGCTTTTTTTCGGGTCCCAATGATGTCCCGAGAGGGCCCAATGCAGTTTCGAGCCAAAAAATATCATCTTAGGGGGGGAACTACTCCCCGTTTCAGCGTAACTCTGACAAGAAATGTCTAACTGCGGCCGCGAGAGGTCCTGTAAGGTCATTAAATAAACTCGGATGGATCTGAAATTTTCGAGGTTGTCAGTCACAAGCAAGCGCTTTCGACCGGTGCAAACCGAATTGCAATACATCGATTCACTATCGAGATATCGATTTTTCAAAGGCGCACGGTCTTGTCAGATCGAACATTGAAATAAGCTGTGGATACTCTGTATCCGCGAATTTCGTCTCTCATGGACCGTTTAAGCTCCCTTAAAAATCGAATGAGCTTTTTTCAAGTTCATATTACGTTCCTTAAGGGCCTTGATGAGTGTCGGATGACATTTGATCAATATTAACATTCATTTTTTAATCTGAGACAAAAAGAGCTGAAACCATAAAGACGAAGAATTTCCATCGTGATGACTTTGGTTCAAGCGAGGAAAATTCTATAGAAGTCCCAAATAACTAGACTAGACTTTCCGGCTTGCTAGGATTGGTATTAAGAATTTCCTTCCTGATGACTTTGGTTCAGGCGAGAGAAATCTAAAAAAGTCCCAAATAACTAAACTAGACTTTACGGCTTGCTAGGATTGGTATTGCGTCATCCGATTTTAAAGGAACTATCACTATCGAAATCGATTTTCAAAACCACAGTATTCACCTCGCCTCGTGAACAACTGTTTCAACACGCTATAAGTAAATTTTCATTCCCACTTTGACCTATCAAGTTATTTTTACAGCGATCACTGTTATACAAACACAAATGCAGCGTTGCGATTGACTTTGTCGCAGTTTTGTACTATCAATATAGAACTCCACACTTACAATGATTTACGGCCGACACTCATGCTCTCTTTGCTAACACTGTTCCAGTGTTGCAAGTTCCAACTTGTTTTTTTTTTTTTTTTTTTTTTTTTTTTTTTTTTTTTTTTTTTTGGCTGTGGCGTCACACGAATTCTGACAACGGTGCATTTCGTCCATTAAAACGCATGCAAAATATCGATCACGGGATGTTAAAAGAATGGTTTCCTAGTAACAAAAAGGAAGAGGGGGAAAGTAGTTGATTGTGAAAAGGTGGAAGAAAGTAAGATTTATCTACTTGGTATTTTGTTATTTACTTGATTATTTTTAATAAACGTTTCTTTGGGTAAGTCTCTGGTCAAATATATTTTCTAAAGTAAATCAATTCATATTCTTTTTATGAGAAAATAAGTCAATTAAACAAAATGGTGCCGTGACCAGGATCTCATCTGGTAACCTCAAATTTAAATACAATATATGATATGCTTTGGAAGAATTTTTCAAGAATTGAGAATGATTGATGAGTTTGGATGTTCATAAACATCATAAAAGAAGTTATACACAACGCAGGTTTATTTGTTCAAGCAAACAATATTTTACAATGTATATGAATTGATTTTATCCTATCTTGAAATTTACCTAATTGCCATTCTTTTAATTATTACTTTCTTTGAGTGGGTTATGTCTACATTCCAGGTTGCATTATTTGGCAACGCTTTCATAACACCAAATTCACAGCTGTTTGAAGTCCTTTATCATATCATTAACCTCAAAAGAAAAAACCTATTTTAAGTTGGTAACATGCATCACTATTTAAAATGTTGATTCATACTGTGTGGGTTGGCAGCGCTGGATACCGATGACAGCTGATATTGATGGTTGCATCGTTTCCACTCCGCTATATTTTTTGTGTCAGACAAATTTTATATTGGCAATCAAAGTTACACTGTTTATATGATATTGTCACAGAATAATCTATTATTACCTACTGTTTGAGCGGGTTTGTTTTCCCAATATATTGTTAAAAAGTAACCACTTTTAATTTTCAGAGTTCTCGCATTGTTAGAGCGTTGACTTAAATTATAATAAACAGTTAGGAGTAAGGCCGATATATCGGCTTACTACTAATGTTTCTGTAGGGTCAACGACCTCATTGTGCTCATAGTTAGACATGTCGAAAAGTCATGCAAAATTGTTAGACACCTCGAAAAGTTGTGCAAATGTTAGACACGTCGGCAAGTCGTGCAAAATAGTTAGACATGTCGAAAAGTCATGCAAAATTGTTAGACACCTCGAATAAGTTGTGCAAATGTTAGACACGTCGGCAAGTCGTGCAAAATAGTTAGACATGTCGAAAAGTCATGCAAAATAGTTAGACATGTCGAAAAGTCATGCAAAATTGTTAGACACCTCGTAAAGTTGTGCAAATGTTAGACACGTCGGCAAGTCGTGCAAAATAGTTAGACATGTCGAAAAGTCATGCAAAATAGTTAGACATGTCGAAAAGTCATGCAAAATTGTTAGACACCTCGTAAAGTTGTGCAAATGTTAGACACGTCGGCAAGTCGTGCAAAATAGTCGTTAAAATGGTTCGTTAGTTATTACTAATTATATTATATTCTATCTTCACTTTCTAGATTTAGAAATATGACGGAGGACTCGATTATCACATTACGTTTAAGGGCGTTACTCACTTCCATTGAAGTGACCAAATCAAAAGGGTTAACTGAACTCCTTTGAAGTTTCAGGGGTGCCAGTCTGTTAAAAGAATGGTTTCCTAGTAACAAAAAGGAAGAGGGGAAAAGTAGTTGATTGTGAAAAGGTGGAAGAAAGTAAGATTTATCTACTTGGTATTTTGTTATTTACTTGATTATTTTTAATAAACGTTTCTTTGGGTAAGTCTCTGGTCAAATATATTTTCTAAAGTAAATCAATTCATATTCTTTTTATGAGAAAATAAGTCAATTAAACACGGGAAATTCGGAATGCGCACCTCCAATAAATTGAGCTTTTTTGAGCATCGTTATCAAGTGCTTTAAGTGAAGCCAATTTTCAAATTCCGGGTGTTCAAATAGGTAGGGGGTGCCTTCATTTCATTGTGTATGCAAAAAGATTACTGCTAAGTAGTAATAGTTAACGATCCTACTCTGCTGCCGGCGCGGCCACCGTAAGTACTTACATGCGGCACGCAGGGGAACTCGGTGTGGGCAGTGACAAGGCAGAGCGGGTACAGTGACGATCTTACAGCCAATCTGTGATGGGCCAAAATCATTGTTTGAATAACCATGAATAATTAACTAAAATTATTCGTATTATTCTCATGGTATTCCTATTAGTAAATCAAAGTTTTGACGCTACCAGATTATTCATCTGTCATCAAATGAATGACTGGTATTGTTAAAACTTTGATTTACTACTTAATAGGAATAACATGAGAATAAGGCGAATAATTTGAGTTAATTAAGATTAATTTAAGAGTATTCATCCGTCATAAGATGAATGACTGGTAGTCTTAAAACTTTGATTTACTAATAGGAATAATATGAGAATAATGCGAATAATTTTAGTTAATTATTCATGGTCATTCAAAAAATGATTTTTGCCCATCACTGCAGCCATCATCTTAGTTTTCTAACTGGAAAGCATGTTTCCTTATTTTGCGCGACAAGTGTCGCGCCTTTGTTTTGCGACTTCGGCAAAACTAAAACTCTTCTATAGTCTCTGAAGGAATCAGCAACAAACTATTATAACTATAGAGGGTTTATTCTTGTTTTAAGTCCTATACCAAAAAGAGGCAGTCTGGACGATTTGTTACTGGTTTATTGTGCTCTTATTTTTTACCCTTCAATGAAAAATTGTAATTAATAATAATCAGTGGAAACTGTCTATTTAAACGAAAGTGCAAGTGTTTTTAGAATAGCTATCTGGACACGGAATTCTAATACAACTATCTAAGTTAGAAATGTTGCATTTTCGTTCAAAACCAATTTCCAATGGATTTGTCACAACCTCCTTTTTAAACTTTAAAGGTTAACAAATAAGAGGCAAACAAACAATTTTTACGCCTTAACGACTTAGTGTGTCCGGCTTTTATGAACGTAAAACCAGGTTTTCTCGCCATAATATACCTCTTTCTCACCCCTCGCGCCGTATTGTCCATGTATTTTGGCCCGCTGATTTCAAATTCGCGGTCTTAGTTTTTACTCAAACTGGTAACTTTTTCAGAATTTCGAATTCTTTGCTAAGAAGACATAATTTCGAATTTACGTAAAATATAGCCCAGTTTAATGAAAACTGATAGCATCTTTGAAATCAGCGTCTCCAAATACGTAGGATGGCGATGATGAAGAGAAATTGTATGCGTAGAATTATTCTAAAACACACTAAAAATTAATAAAATTAACACTGATGGATGGTGAATGTCGCGGACACATAATGTCGGTTTTGATGCTTACTTAAAACAAAGCGAGCCCGAGTTAACCATTCATAAGAGATTTTCATCACTGCAGCTGCCTCCATGGGTCCTCAAAAGCACGCCTCAGAAAACCCTTCTATAAATTAGGACTGCCACAAGCCCTCAACCAAAAAAGAGGCCATGTTTTGGACAATTTACGCTGTAAAAATAGGACATTTTCTGATGAAAAAGAGGACACATTTTTTTTTTGCGGTTGACGAACTTTCGAACGGTACAATTCTCATAAATCAAATGAACCATGGAAAATGGTCTAGTTTTTGAATTTTCTTTAGTCGGACACCATTTAGAATTAATAATTTATTGATGTAAAAAAATACTCAAAAACTAAAAAATAAACATGAGCAGCAAGAGATGTGTCCTAAAGCAACGTAAATCCCGGACATTTTTGACAATTTCGGCGAAAAACCTGGACATCGAATTTTGGTAAAAAGAAGAGAACATTCCCGGGGGAAAGAGGACGCATGGTAGCTCTATTATAGAGACTAAATAGTGATTGAGTTGAGACCGATTCAGGTAACTTCGGTTCTGACAGCTCTTTGTTTACATGAGTAAAAACGTTGACGCTGCTCACTGCGTGAGTCATTAGTGCTTTTTGCCACAAAATAGACTAGGTGAACTATCGCGTGATTGGTGAATATTCTCTTTAAAGCGTGGTTGAAGACTTTAATGTTGTCCCTCCATGCATGTAAACAAAGAACTGTCAGAACCGAAGCTATCTGAAACAGCCTCTAGCTTGCTATAGAGATCATAAATCGATCGATTTCATCAAAACTACTGAGGACTGTGGAGAAATCCGCGAGAAATTTTCAAAAGCTAATAGTGTGATTTAAAGTCTATCGTTCCCTTTTTGAATCTGTTCCAAATTGAAACCGCAGACTAAACTACGGAAATTAATTCCGTTCCCTTTAAGTCAAGTCCACACTATACCTAAAAAAGGAGGGAACAAAAACCTTCCAAGCCCTGATGACATGAGACCAGGGATGCCGTTTTGCGTATAATCAATGCTTTTTTCAATTCACCGATGATTCCACCGTTGAGAAAAGATTACGCAGTTCAGTTGAGTGTATGACTGTAATGCACAAAAATACTCTGATCCGTAATCTTTCCTTAATCGGTGGAAACTCCGTTGATTAATAAAATATCCGCAAGTTTTTAAAGTCATCGACGACTCCACCGGTTGAGAAAAGATTATAGATGCGAGTATGTTAGTTTATCATAGTCATGCACTGAACTGAACTTTGTAATCTTTTCTCAACCGGTGGAATCATCGGTGAATTGAAAAATAACATTGATTATACGCACAACGGCAGCCCTGCATGAGACGGAAAATCCATTCCACCCTCTTGAATATCCCTTTGCTTCGTCATCTTTTAGCCACTCTCCTTTTCCGTCTTTCAAAGGCTAACTATGCTGATTCAAACCGAATTTGAGATCGTGGGATGGAGGTGCGGTTTTTCACATTATCAACGATCCAGTGTTGCCAGATTTGGGTGAAAAAGCCGGACGTTTTACATTGATATAAATGGGGGACGATACGGCTTTTTACCCTTTATCTGGCAACACTGCAACGATCCTACGTGCATTTGAGAGGAGGCTCGCTCATTGGCGCTCCAGTGGTTATTATTGACGATAACGACTCATCCAACGTCATTATGATAATCATTTGGCTCGGATCTGTAATTTCTGTATGGCTCTTGTCTCTTGTTTCAATACGATTCTTCACAAACGCACATTAGGGTATTTCAACCAATTTATCAAACAATGGAAAAATATAGTTTCTAACCAACGAGCAGAGCTGCCATTTGGCGTAATATTAATGACATTTATCAATTCACCGATGATTTCACCGTTAAGAAAAGATTGCACAGTTCGGTTCAGTGTATGACTGTAATGCACGAAAATGCTCGCATCTGTAATCTTCTTTTCAATCGGTGGAGTCGTCGATGACTTTAAAAAACTTGCGGACATTTTAATTCATTAACGGCGTTTTCACCGATTGAGAAATGATTACAGATGCTAGCATATTCGTGCAGCGCAGTCATACACTGAACTGACCACATGTCATCTTTTCTTAACCGGTGGAATCATCGCGGTGAATTGAAAAACGTCATTAATTATACGCAAAACGGTAGTACTGCCAACGAGCTATACCAATAGAGATGATTTATGGAACGTGCTTTTGAGCAGTGGTGGCTCGTGAAATGCGATGTACCGATGTCTACTCCATTTAAAACTATAGAAAATTATCGATTTCTCGGGGGTTTAATTGCACCCCCTGGCGATCGATACTTTTCTACAGTTTTAAATGGAGATCGATACATCGCATATCACACGGAAAAAAAAGATTAGTTAAAATAACCATACGCATGCCTGATTTTGGCACCTGCTAGATGTTATGGTAAACTTGAACAGAAGTATGGTACATTTACCGATACTTGAAGTAAATTCGACATGCATAATCAGGTAAAACCATCTAGTACCTAGTCAAAACATAGTGTACTTCTGGTTAACATTACCATAACATCTAGCAGGTGCCAAAATCAGGTATCCGTATGGTTATTTACACCGTAGTTTTTTTTCCGTGCACAAACCGCCACTGCTTTTGAGGCAGCGCAAATGCATAGCCGTGGTGGAAATCTCTTGTGAACGTTTTTACACGGGCTCAAATTATTTCCCTCACTTTTTTCAACCTTAAAAAAAAAAAAAAAAAAAAAAAAAAAAAAAAAAAAAAAAAAAATGTGGTAAATCAATCTTAAATTGGTTTTAAACAAAAGTGTAAGTGATGTAGAGTGGATAAATCTAGACACAGAAATCGATAAAACTGTATCTATTGGAAGGATTTGAACGATATAAAGAAACTGACACGTGACAGAAACAAGCTAAGTTTGCTCACCTGGATAATTGAGCAGATTTACACTGAACAGACCTATTAGTATTGCGACGTTGCCATTTAAGCTCGACTATTCTCTTAAAAATAAATCTGATGCATGAAATTGCGTGGTATTTTCTGGAACACGATCTAACGTTGAGGAGGAAAGTTCCTGGAAGTTTCAAGTAAAGGGGCTGTTGCACACTTTTGCTATAAGCAATTTAACAGTCGATTCTGGTGTAAAAACCTCGAAAAATAACAATGGCAGCACTAAAAACTTCCGAAATCCACTCTTAAACTCAATAAACGATTTTATTTGCGAGGGCGTAATGGTGGCGGAGGGCAGTAACAAATGGAAGATTCCTATCTTGATTTCGTCACTCTTTCTATTCTGACAAGGATGATTCACAGAGTAATTAGTCATCAGAGTGATGATCCACATCCGATGAATGGTACCGCAACACCTAGTGACACCGGTGTCAAATGAAAGTCGTCTCTTGTTGGTCACTTCTTGATGGAGTTACAGTATTGTTAGATGGGAACCTCCCACTGTTTCTACCCTCAGCCACCACTACCCCCGCGCAAATAAAAGCGTTTATCGAGTTTAGGAGTGGATTTCGGAAGTTTTTAGTGCTGCCATCGTTATTTTTTATCACTGAGAAAAAAGTGGCTGTTAAAACTGTAAGAATAGAACCATAGATGTGTTTCGTCTTATTTCAATCATAAGACCTATCGTTGCTATAGTCAGCGCGCTTGAATCTACACAAATTCCGATTGTCTCTATGAAATTTCGATTATTTCTATGGGAAATAAAGCGCGGGAATATAAACCTTATCGGAAAATTCATTGAAAGAATCGGAAATTTTTATAACGGACGTGGAACCCAATGGTGTGATAAACACAACTGGTGCAAATAACTTGTTGTTTACTAGCACTTGTATTTGAAAATTTGGATCGTGTTTCATATGGGAAAACCCACGAGAGCGAGTAAGACGGAGCCTTTTTTTGGAACCAATTATTTTCATGACGTCACACTAAATAGGTCTTGGTCATTGGAAACATTTGAAATTCTGGGGGATCGGAAAATTGAAAACCCCTTAATGAGCGTCTATGCAATCAAGGGAGTTTTGAGGAAATTTTGGGCGTTTTGTTGAAAAAAAGGTTTTTAAAATCCAGAACAAGGGGAGGGGGTTAAAATTCGCATTAATAGCTCTAAAAAGTGAGAGGGGCTGTCACGTGTCTTCCACCCCTGGACAGCCTCCTTGCTGCGGCTATGGAATTGACTATGGAATAACTTATTTATACCTATCCTAAAAAGTTTCTCGCGTGTACAGTATTTTTACTGGAAGCTTCTTCAAATTTTGGAAATTATAGGTCTGTATGAAACTTTGCTTTTCCAACACAAAAAATTATATCAACCGACGGCAACAGAAAAAAAAAAAAATATTACAATGCGTTAAAATGAATAATGGCTTTAGTTTTAACTGTAAACTTTCGATACTTTTCAACAAAATAAATGGGGGAAGGGGGAATTAAAATCCACAAACGTCTTAAACCTCCACACCTACTATAATCTATACCCCTAGAATGCTTGACGTGTAAAGGGCACCTGAAATGGTTAGCTCTGTATATTAAAGGATTATTTTTTCATGAATTCGCAAGTGTTCCATTTATGCATATTACATATCTACATCGTGACAATCGCAATAAGAGCTGACAGCACCTAAAACGGAAAAAAAGAAGAAAAAAACTGTTTATTATTTAGAATCACGGCTTTTCCGAATATGACACTTTTTGACTTCAAAAGAACGCAACCTCATTTTTGATCCCTGAACAAGCCGTTTAAAAGGTGGAGGGATTTAGAAATATCTATTGTCTATACTTTATGTGGGTAAAAAAGATCGAGCCTTATCAAATAATTTTCTCTTTTCAGCTTTCAAAAGAACGCAACCTCATTTTTGATCCCTGAACAAGCCGTTTAAAAGGTGGAGGGATTTAGAAATATCTATTGTCTATACTTTATGTGGGTAAAAAAGATCGAGCCTTATCAAATAATTTTCTCTTTTCAGCTTTCAATGGGTTTGTTGCAAACTTTTGCTACAGCGCTATAGAGTTTTGATTTTTATGTAAAATCGCCTGAAAATTACATTAATTGGTGGCATCAAATAGTCATAAAATCCATTAATAAACCCACAAAACGCATTATAAAGAAAGCCAAAATGGCAGTCGTAAAGCCGAACAATCTCTGCACGCGCATACGACGAACATCAAAGATAGACTATCCATTTTCCCCTTTTTCGTTGAAAGGGGGGAGGGGAAAGAAAATATCTCTACAGTCAAACTGTGATTTTAAAAAATTGCATGGTCAAGATGTTGTGTTCTGTGAAGGGTGGCGGGGAGGGGGAGCAAAATATCAAGAATATAGGGTGTTTCAAAACTTAAGTGCCAAACTTATGGAGTGTATTTTTGGGGTCAACACATACATAAGGCTTTATTTTCCTACAAGAATATGTGCCGCAAATGTTTCTCTTCTGAGCTACAGCCCTCCAAAGTTTTGAAAACAAAAAACAATAAACACAAAAAACAACGCCTTTGACTCATCTCCTTATAGATACATCTGATCTTTTATTTTTTTCATAATTTCTCACCAAATAAGCTCAATTGGACAGCACTTGTCACAAAAGAACTGAGTGACATTGTTGATAAAATTGAGTTATTGATTGATAGACCTAGCAATACTGAATCTCGAAGCAACAAGAGCTTCTTCTAATAACAACTATTTCCCGTCAAAATTCCAGGTAAAAGTGAGCTGGCGAGCCTCATTGAAGTCATTGTCCTTATGATGAAATAAAATGAGAACTTGGTTCCTTTTTCTTAAACCTTAAGCCGAGTCACGTAAGGAACCAACTCCGACTTGGTTCCTTTTATAGAATTGGGAACGGACTCAAGTCCGGATAAACGGATTTTAAAATATCAACAGTGTAAACCAACTCTGCCGTTTGGTTTCTCTTAGAGATTCGGTTTTCGTGATTATGCCAAACAAAAAGAAGAAAGGAACCAAGTCACTTTAAACGCTAAAAATTAAGTAGTTACCTTTCCTGCATAGGAAATTCTACTTTTCAGGTGTTGAAATGCAAAAACATAACACGGTAGTTGAATGAAATCAAAACGTAAGTAATTCCGAGTTTTTTGTTTAAATGGTAGCTCTTCAACTTTGGACTCAATTTTCTCGAGATCAGCTCCATGTCACATAGTTCCTCTTTGATGAATTATCATTGCTAGCAAAAGCATTAAAGCTGTTCAGACTTTAGTGGCACGCTTTTCCAACACCTGCGTGTTGGAATTTTCCCTGCTTGTTTTTCGTCTTAAAAACGTTTGGAAGTTGTGATACTATTTACATAAACGCGGTGCCGATCTATGAAGTAGTACTAGGTGGTTTAAAACGTTTGATGCGTCAAATATTTTGCTGCGCTAAACGGCAGTTTCGGGACTCTTTTAGTCTATCTTAAAAAAATGCTATCTTAAAATTTTGGTGGTCACAGCATTCAATTGAAATCCCTTAAAGCCTCCAAGAACCTTTCTAAATAAAGGAGGCGTAATTTTCGGAAAAAGAATCTAAATTAAAAGTCTTAATTTCTTATGTGCTTTTCGAATCTGTATTAAAAACAACCCCCTTCCTTCCACCTATGGAGTCTATTTGTCCTTCCCCGCAACAACCCACCAGGGTTGGATTTTACGGATTGATAATGTCGTTATTAAAGTTGGGTAAAAGCAAAAATTTGGACAGAAATTCCGATTTTTTGCACCTTTATCCAAAAACAAAAAAGATATTGGCGACATGTGGCTCTCCACCACCCGACATAATTACAGGAAAATGCAGTCTCCTTTTGCCCTCAAAAATGCGGCCGTCAAATATTTAAAGGTACTTCTGTAAAACCCTCTTATTACACGTGTATCTAAAAATTTCTGTCGATAGCTCTTCTCTAACGTTTTTAAAGGTCATTTGGTTCCCTAAGAGCCCATTGACAGCCATGAGAATCGGTTGAAAGACATCGGGTAACAATGTGCTGGCTTTGCATAAGAAATGAATAGGATAGCATGAGAGTGGCGGTTAGTTGAGTATTTGAAGTATTCTACGTAAATCGTACAATTCATACAACCGTTCAAGGAAAAAACTTGAGTGCATCCAGGATTTAAACTCGATTGCGTTGCATCAATTTAGAATTTTTCCCCTTTTTTTTCGCTCTATTGCTTCTTCGTCAGATTACAGTTGTGACGATGAATCCGTCAAAATCAGCAAAAAAGTCAGCTATTCTAATCTTGTCATGATGCTCTGCAGTTTGAATGTCCAAGAAATAATTTTGCTCTTAGAAACAGTGTTAATTGAACTCGAGTTTAAAGGCAAGGTCGTTTTTCCTGCCCAGGTATGATTAAATTTCATGTTTATGTGTTGACTTTGTTTCCTTTTTTCTACCTCTTTTGCGGTTACCGCGCAATAAATCAAAATACTAGCAGTGACAAAGTACAGGATGACCTCATTTTCAATGTCTGTGTCGCAATCACCGAGTGCTCAAAACAACGGTCCTTTCACATCGTTTCTGTCGATCCAAAATCTGACTTTATACCTCTCGTCAAGGCCTTGAACGCGGCGACAATTCCTGTGTCTACAGTGAAATACCAAAGCAGTTTGAAAAATTTAAAAAACGCGCAAAGAAACCGTCTAAAAAACATTGTTTTCTTATTGAACGAGTGTCACGATATTCTCGGTTTTATATTGGATTCTATACGTGATCGTCAAAGTTTGGGCCCCCACAGTTTCGAAAGTATTATTGCATCAAACGGCGAGCAAGGTAATCTTGAACCGCTCGTTTCAGGAAGACTCAAAACTTTTGTCTTTCCCGCGATGATGAGTGTCGTTTAAAAAATAAGAACGAAACATGTGACGTCAACATGAAAGTTACTGACGAGGATCTATTGGAAAATTCTGTACTATCGAACACGATTTTCAAGCACACGCGCAAACTGTACGGGCACGATATTTGGAACTCTCGGAACTATCTGGTTTTTAAGATCAACCATAATACATTGGATTGCAATCTCAAGTTTGTTTTCAAATTTATTTGGCGCTTCTTTAAGGGCAGGCGAACCATCATTTGTTCAAAGCAAATTTGCTACAAATACGATGCATTTACTGATCAAATTAGTAGATTCAGGGGAAAAAAATTCCGATGAATTCTTTGACTTCTCATGGGAAAATATGAATCAAAAGATGTTCGCTGGAATTGTTATCGGAACAGACTCTCTAGATTTTGACTCTAGTTTTACGTTGAGTGGAATTTGGAAAATATTTATGACTGAAATTCTCGATACAATGATTAAAAATGTAAACGGCATTCATCTTTTACGGCGATTGGTTCCGAACATGCACTTTAATTCGTTTTCTGAAGAAGGAAAATTCCTCAGTGAGCGAGGATTACAATTTGGCATGGACCTCGTTTTGGAACAATACGATCCTCGTCACTCTCACGAGGGAAACTCGAATTTTTATTTCTCATCCTCTTGTGAAACCGACAGTTTGTGTTTCATAGTACCCCGGAGTCGATTCATGCCGCAGTATCTTGTTTTTTTTAAGTGTTTCAGCGGAGTCGTTTGGACCCATATTCTAGTCACACTTGGAACTTGTTATTTAACTCACTGCATTCATGACCGTTATTTGGTGAAAATCTTGAGGACTCTTCTCTCAGAGAGTGAAATCCGCACAGTTACACATGAATCAACGGTCCTCAGAGTAATTTGTTATTTTATTACCGTCAGTCAACGAAATTATATTTCTCAAAATTAATTTCTGGTAAAATTTTATTTGTCACGTTTACATTTTTAACCATGATTGTAGCATCAGTTTTTCAGAGCGGAATGTATACTCTACTGAGTAGCAGAGTGCGTTATCCTGAAATTGATACTATAGAAGAAATGAGAGACTCAGGATATCTAATTCAGTCGAATAATATAAGCTTGGACACATCACTGACCTCAAACGATTCTCGATTCTCCTGGCTTAGAGATAGATTAGTTGACAAATATAAATATCATTCCGATACTCTGGTCGAAGCGTCATTATTCAACGTTGAATTTGATCCGACCAGGATGGCCAGAAACGATCAGGATTATGATAAAAATGTGTCGACTTTCCTTGAGCGCAGAACTGCTGAACTGTGGCAAGATAAAATATCAATGATGCGGAGTAATGCTTTTTTGATGGATGTTCAATATCAAGCACAACGTCGCAAACGTTTCCTCACATCTTTTCAAAAACGTTTGAGTTTAGAAAAAGATGGAGGATTTTATCACGTTCAAGAATGTCTCATAAGTTATCCTATAATTTTTTTTGACCGAAGATGCTCTTTCTATTTTGATTTGCTGACTTTGAAATTGTCTCAATTCATGGAAGCAGGATTAATTGATCATTATTTCTTGACCGTTGCATCGTCGTTGCTGAACGCTCCGTATCAAGAGGAGCCTGACGATAAGGTCCGGTCATTCACAATAATTGATTTACAGATAGCTTTCGTCATCTTAATATCTGGATCGATGATTTCTTGCGCTGTTTTTATCGCCGAACATTTAAGCTATGCGTTCAAATCACTTGGTCGTCCACACGTGACAAAAATTATGGTGTCAATAAGACGAAAGCGTCGTTTGAAAAAAAAAGTTTCGTTCAAAGTTTAAAACGACAAGAAGTTTCAAAACGGGGCAAACTTACGCTACCGGCTGTTAAAAGACACACTTTTAATTTAATTCGAGAGTCTCTGGAAATTTTTGGATGTTCACTTAGAGTTGCTAAACCTAAATAAACAATTGGCAGGGGGTGCTAAAACTTCCACCGTCCATTGATGGTGATAGGTGATCTTCTTCATTCTTGGCTGAGATTGATGTTTAATACCAATATACTATCATGTTAGGATATAAGGAAATAAATTTTGCAGCTAGCAAGTCAAAAGAAATGATTGGTGAATGAGATAATATGGTACTGCTCCTCTTCGGAAAGCGTTGCGAAGACTTTGTTGACATTCATAGAGTTTATTGGGATAGTTAAAATAAAGATATTCATAGTTTTTTCTTTGTTTTGTGGGTCTTTCTTAAGAAAAAGGCCTCAATGGGGCTCTTGCCAACTTTTGCTGCAGGAGATTGAAGAGTTGATTCTTTCATAAAAACCTGTAGAAATGACGATGATCGAGTGCCCTAAAAAGTCACAAAACTCACTCTCAGAATCGGGCTTAATGGCCTAGAGACGCAGGCATCATCGGAAATTCCTATCTAAATACATCCGTGTTTCTGTAGAGAAAGTGACAGATTAGACAGGAATCTCCCATGGTACCTGCGTTGAACAGCCATTACGAACTTTCAATTATAAAGCGGTTAAATAAGTTTATTACAAAATTTTAGACTTTAATTCTTAGTGTGATTTTCGTGAATTTTGCTGGTTTTTTCATCAGATTGGACTATTTTTTTCTCACAGCAAAAGTTTGCAAGGGCCCCACTGAGGAAATGGGTCTTTTGCACTCCTTTGCCGCAGCAACATGAATCATGTATTTTCATAGATTTTTGATCGAAAATAAACCCGACGAATGTATTTTCAAAAATCCGAAAATTCAAACAGCCCACCGCGCAATGTCTATACCGAAAAGATGAGCAACTGCGATAGTCATTACCGCACGTTCAGTCACCATAAGCGCTGATTACAAGATTGAATACATTGATCTTTAAATCACAGCGCATCGATTGCAAACGTTTACTGCGCATGGCTTTAAGAATAAACGTTTTCGATGCTATTGATATTACGGATTTTGAAAGGGCATTCATGATGTCATGAAATAATTTTTAAGATTTTTCATGTGTTCATCGGTGTTTTTTTTTTTTTTTTTTGTCTGTGGCGTCACGCGAATTCTGGCAACGTTGCATTTCGTCCATTTAAACGCATGAAAAATATCGATCACGGGGAATTCGGAATGCGCACCTCCAATAAATCGAGCTTTTTCGTGCATCGTTATCAAGTGCTTTAAGTGTAGCCAATTTTCAAATTCCGGGTGTTCAAATAGGTACGGGGCGCCTTCATTCCATTGTGTATGCAAAAAGATTACTGCTAAGTAGTAGTAGTTAACGATCCTACTTTGCTGCCGGCGCGGCCACCGTGAGTACTTACATGCGTGCGAACTCGGTGGGCAGTGACAAGGCAGAGCGGGTGCAGTGACTGATCTTACAGCCAATCAGTGATGGGCCAAAATCATTTTCCGTATAACCAAGAATAATTAACGAAACGTATTAGCATTATATAAGATGAATGACTGGTAGTGTTAAAACTTTGATTTACTAAATGGAATAACATGAGAATAATGCGAATAATTTTGGTTAATTATTCATGATTATTCAAAAAATGATTTTTGCCCATCATGGATGATGGCTGCAGATCTTAGTTTTCTAACTGGAAAGCATGTTTCCTTATTTTCTCATTGTGAATAACAAGTGTCGCGCCTTTGTTTTGCGACTTCGGCAAAACTAAAACTCTTTTATAGCCTCTCAAGGAATCAGCAACAAACTGTTGTAACTATAGAGGGGTTATTCTTAATTTAAGTCCTAAATCAAAAAGAGGCAGTCTGGACGATTTGTTCCTGGTTTATTTTCCTCTTATTTTTTACCCTTCGATGAAAAATTGTAATTAATAATAATCAGTGGAAACTGTCTATTTAAACGAAAAAACAAGTGTTTCAGAACAGCTATCTGGACACAAAATTCTAATAAAACTATCTAAGTTACAAAATGTTGCATTTTCGTTCAAAACCAATTTCAAATGGATTTGTCACAACCTCCTTTTTAAACTTTAAAGGTTAACGAATAAGAGGCAAACAAACAATCTTTACGCCTTAACGACTTAGTGTGTCCGGCTGTTATAAACGTAAAACCAGGTTTTCTCACCATAAGATACCTCTTTCTCACCCCTCGCGCCGTATTGTCCATGTATTTCAAATTCGGTCCTAGTTTTTACTCAAAACTGGTAATTTTTCCAGAATTTCGAATTTTTTACTCAGAAGACATAATTTCGAATTTACGTAAAATATAGGCCAGTTCAATGAAAACTGATAGCATTTTTGAAATCAGCGTCTCCAAATACATACAATGGCTAAGATGAAGTGAAATTGTAGGCGTAGAATTATTCTAAAACACAGTAAAAATTAGTAAAATTAACACTGATGGATGGTGAATGTCGCGGACACATAATGTCGTTTTTGATGCTTACTTAAAACAAAGCGAGCCCGAGTTAATCATTCATAAGAGATTTTAATCACTGCAGCTGTCTCCATGGTGCCTCAAAAGCACGCCTCAGAAAACCCCTCTATAAATTAGGGCTGCGACAAGTCCTCAACCAAAAAAGAGGTCATTTTCTGGTGAAAAAGAGGACACCTTTTTTTTGCGGTCGACGAACTTTCGAACGGTAAAACTCTCATGAATCAAATGAACCACGGAAAATGGTTTAGTTATTGAATTTTCTTTAGTCGAACACCATTTAGAATTAATATATAATTTATTGAGGTAAAAGAAACTCTCAAAAACTAGAAAATAAACATGAGCAGCAAGAGATGTGTCCTAAAGCAACGTAAATCCCGGACATTTTGGACAATTTCGGCGAAAAACCCGAACACCGAATTTTCGGTAAAAAGAAGAGAACACTCCCGGGGGGAGAGAACGCATGATAGCTGTACTATAAAAACTAAATGGTGAATGAGGCCGTTTCAGATAACTTCGGTTCTGACAGCTCTTTGTTTACATGAGTAAAAACGTTGACGCTGCTCACTGCGTGAGTCATTAGAACTTTTTGCCACAAAATAGACTAGGTTAACTATCGTAATTAGTGAATATTAACGTTTAAGCGTAATGGAAGACTTTAATATCGTCCCTCCATGCATGTAAAGAAAAAACTGTCAGAACCGAAGCTATCTGAAACAGCCTCTAGCTTGCTATAGAGATCATAAATCGATCGATTTCATCAAAACTACTGAGGACTGTGGAGAAATCCGCGAGAAATTTTTAAAAGCTAATGATGGTTTTTTAATCACACTCTGTGTGATTGAAAGTCTATCGTTCCCTTTTTGAATCTGTTCCAAATTGAAACCGCAGACTAAACTACGGAAATTAACTCCGTTCCCTTTAATTCAAGTCCACACTATACCTAAAAAAGGAGGGAACAAAAACCTTCCAAGCCCTGATGACATGAGACCAGGGCTGCCGTTTTGCGTATAATCAATGCTATTTTTCAATTCACCGATGATTCCACCGGTTGAGAAAAGATTACGCAATTCAGTTCAGTGTATGACTGTAATGCACAAAAATACTCTGATCCGTAATATTTCCTTAATCGGTGGAAACTCCGTTGATTAATAAAAATATCCGCAAGTTTTTTAAAGTCATCGACGACTCCACCGGTTGAGAAAAGATTATAGATGCGAGTATGTTAGTTTATCATAGTCATGCACTGAACTGAACTGTGTAATCTTTTCTCAACCGGTGGAATCATCGGTGAATTGAAAAATAGCATTGATTATACGCACAACACTGAAAAAAAAAAGTTCTGGCTCTACCGAATACATGCTTCGGGAAGCTGAAGGAGGCATATCCGAAGCAAAGTTCTGTGACTAGCGGGCTTTCCGTCGGTAGTAGCGAGCCACATGCTCTAGTAGTCCCGAACCTCTTGCTTCGGCATTGCGACGTAGGCGGGCAACACGTGCAATGACATACAATTAGCAGGACCTGTCGCCATCTTTTCTCTGTTAAGTATCAGAGTAGAACGGGTTCACTCTTGAAATCAATTCACTCTGAGAATTTGTCATCGGCGATCTCTGAAAGAACGCTACGTTACAATTTAGGAGCATATTCACAGAGTTTGCTCACTTAACTAAGCGCGTCGTAAAGGGTGTGCGCCTCGGAGCGCTACCCTTATATACGCAGCAATCAGGTTTCGAATTCCACAAGCACCGAGCACCGCAGTGGTAACGCACTGGACCCCGGAACGATACATCCCCGGTTCGATCCTGGGTAGCGGCACGCTCTTTTTTCACTCTTCTTTATATACATTCCCGAAGCACGTGCTTATGTACTACCGAGCTTTGCTCCGCGAAGCTATCTGAATCAGCACGTGCTTCGGCTCTACCGGAGCAATAGGTGTACTACCGGAGCACAGTTCTTTCAGTGAACGGCAGCCCTGCATGAGACGGAAAATCCATTCCACCCTCTTGAATATCTCTTTGCTTCGTCATCTTTTAGCCGCTCTCCTTTTCCCTCTTTCCAAGGCTAACTATGCTGATTCATACCGAATTTGAGATCGTGGGTCGTAGGTGCAGTTTTTCACATTATCAACGATCCAGTGTTGCCAGATTTGGGTGAAAAAGCCGTACGTTTTACATTGATTTAAATGGGGACGATACGGCTTTTTACCCTCAATCTGGCAACACTACAACGATCCTACGTGCATTTGAGAGGGGGCTCGCTCATTGGCGCTCCAGTGGTTATTATTGACGATAACGACTCATCCAACGTCATTATGATAATCATTTGGCTCGGATCTGTAATTTCTGCATGACTCTTGTCTCTTGTTTCAATACGATTCTTCACAAACGCACATTAGGGTATTTCTACCAATTTATCAAACAATGGAAATTTATAGTTTCTAAAAAACGAGCACAGCTGCCGTTTAGCGTATTATTAATGACATTTTTCAATCCACCGATGATTTCACCGGTAAAAAAAGATTGCACAGTTCGGTTCAGTGTATGTCTGCGCTACACGAATATACTGGCATCTGTAATCTTTTTTTCAATCGGTGGAGTCGTCGATGACTTTAAAAAAAACTTGCGGACATTTTAATTAATTAACGGCGTTTCCACCGATTGAGAAAAGATTACGGATGCTAGCATATTCTTGCAGCGCAGTCATACACTGAACTGACCACATGTCATATTTTCTTAACCGATGGAATCATCGGTGAATTGAAAAACGTCATTAATTAAACGCAAATCGGCAGTACTGCCAACGAGCTGTACCAATAGAGATGATTTATGGAACGTGCTTTTGAGCAGTGGTGGCTCGTGAAATGCGATGTATCGATGTCTACTCCATTTAAAACTATAGAAAATTATCGATTTCTCGGGGGTTCAATTGCACCCCCTGGCGATCGATACTTTTCTACAGTTTTAAATGGAGTGATGGAGTAGACCTCGATACATCGCATATCACGAACCGTCACTGCTTTTGAGGCAGCGCAAATGCATAGCCGTGGTGGAAATCTCTTGTGAACGTTTTTACACGGGCTCAAATTATTTCCCTTTCATGGAGAAAAAAGATCAGTGAAAATAACCATACGGATATCTGATTTTGGCACCTGCTAGATGTTATGGTAAACTTGACCAGAAGTATGGTACATGTACCGATACTTTGAGTAAATTCGACATGCAATCAGGTGACATCACCTATTATACCTAGTCAAAACATAGTATACTTCTGGTTAACATTACCATAACATCTAGCAGGTGCCAAAATCAGGTATCCGTATGGTTATTTTCACCGTAGTTTTTTTTTCCGTGTTCAACCTAAAAAAAAAAAAAAAAAAAAAAAAAAAAAAGAAGAAAAAAAAATTGGTAAATCAATCTTAAATTGGTTTTAAACATCAGTGTAAGTGATGTAGAGTGGATAAATTTAGACACAGAAATCGATAAAACTGTATCTATTGGAAGGATTTGAATGATATAAAGAAACTGACACGTGACAGAAACAAGCTAAGTTTGCTCACCTGGATAATTGAACAGATTTACACTGCACAGACCTATTAGTCTTGTGACGTTGCCATTTAAGCTCGACTATTCTCTTAAAAATAAATCTGATGCATGAAATTGCGCGATATTCTCTGGAACACGATCTAACGTAGAGGAGAAAAGTTCCTGGAAGTTACAAGTAATGGGGCTGTTGCACACTTTTGCTATAAGCAATTTAACAGTCGATTCTGGTGTAAAAACCTCGACAAATAACAATGGCAGCACTAAAAACTTCCGAAATCCACTCTTAAACTCAATAAACGATTTTATTTGCGAGGGCGTAATGGTGGCGGAGGGCAGTAACAATGGAAGATTCCTATTTTGATTTCGTCACTCTTTCTATTCTGACAAGGATGATTCACAGAGTAATTAGTCATCAGAGTAGTGATCCACATCCGATGAATGGTACCGTGACACCTAGTGACACCAGTGTCAAATGAAAGTCGTCTCTTATTGATGGTCACTTCTTGATAGAGTTACAGTATTGTTAGATGGGAGTCACCTATTATTACTACCCTCAGCCACCATTAGTGGTCCATTACGCCCGCGCAAATAAAAGCGTTTATCGAGTTTAGGAGTGGATTTCGGAAGTTTTTAGTGCTGCCATCGTTATTTTTGAAGGTTTTTACACCAGCATCGACTATTAAATCGCTCATAGCAAAAGTGTGCAACAGCCCCATTCTTTGCACTATAGGTCTAGTTTTAAAATAATATCAAAATCAATCGAAAATGGCTCGTCTAAGGTCGAGTATGTCCCTGTAGCATATGAATGAGTTCAATGGGTCTGTTGCGAACTTTTGCTACATCAATATAACTCATTGTTTCTAACGTAAAATTCGACGGAAATAACGATGCGCACATTAAAAACTTTCAAAATCCACTCATTAACTCAGAAAATACCTTCCATTTCAAACAACCCGCGCTACACTAGACACTATATCACCGACTTATAAATACATAGATGGAACCATCTCGTTTATGTAAACATGAACAGAATTTACAAACATTGGAATGTTTCGTTTAGATGCGTACATTTCTTATATTATTTTGTAATCTTTGATAAACCGAAAAGACCAGACAGCAAATGCAGCCAATAGATCATGCATTTAGAAGGGAATTCCATCATTTTGTAGTTACGATGTTGTTTACTTATGCACGGTGGTTCCGTCTATGTATGTAGTAGTATACCGGTGCAATAGTGTCTAGTGTAGAGCGGGCAGTTTGAAATTGCAGTGATTTCCCGAGTTAATGAGTGGGTTTTGAACGTTTTTAATGTGCGCATCGTTATTTCCGTCGAATTAAATGCAAGAATTAAGGTTTTATATTGTTGTAGCAAAAATATGCAACAGACCCATTATTGCATTCAAGTTCTGTGTAAAGCCACCATAAAGCCACTCTACAACTTTTTGCACTTTTGTTTAAAAACCAATTTTTCCTGAATTAATCACAAGTTTTGATTAAAGGTTAAAAAAAAATGATGCAAACAAACCAGAACATGACTGCCTGAGATTGCCCATGATGCCTCTTTTTGAGAAAGGACTTAACTTGTAATAGCCCCTTTACAAGTATATAGCTCGCGTTGTTTTTAACCAAAGCCTTGCGATGCATCGATAAATTTTCCACAGAATCAATCATGATTTACGAGTCAAGCATTTGTACACCAAAGTCCAATAACAAACTTTGTTATATTTGAAAATAATGAAAAATCGATCATGTAAGAGCGTACTTTTCCTCAATTCAGTTTCTAACATAACTTATGAAAAAAAAAAATAATATAAAAAACCCTCAATTTATTCATAAGAAAACCTCGCGTCGTCGTTAAGACGAGAAATATATCGTTCGAAATAACAACTGATCTTAGATAACTCTGAAATGACCTAGAAATGTTTGAGGGAATAAATACCGATACCAGACAATGGCGCTGGAGTTGAGTGAAACAAATCTCAACAAACTCTGATAAAATCGCCGGTCTCAGTTCATGGTCCTGATACTGATGTGAATGAACATAAATTTGCAGCTCCATACATCCGTTCCGGTCTACCGCAAGTTTCGAAAAGTTGATCGTCGAGAAGATAATCAATACGTTTCATCTCAAAACTTTCAAGGATAACTCCTCGATATCTACAGCCGACGGCCGAACATTGAAATAGGAGGATTTTGAACTGAATGGATTAGAATATAGAGAACCTGCCTAGTAATTGCGCTGAAAAAAGTGAGTTTAACTATTTACTTACATAGTTAAAAGTATGGACATTGGACAACACTTACGAACATTTTAAATAGTAAAACTAACATATTTTAAGTGTGTTGCTCATACTTTTAGCTATGTAAATAGTTAAACCCACCCCTTTTTTCAGCAAGGTGGAAGCAAGTCACGTGGTTGTCAAATCTTTGCAAAACTTGGAATTCATCTAATTGTCCGTCAGCTGTTCACACCCTAGCTTCAATATCAAAAATCAGCTATAGAGTCGCATTAGCTCAAATTCTTCAAACCTATGTAAAATAATCAGAAATTATACTTATACATACAGATATGGCAGAAGCCCGAATTTTGTTAAGTTGACTCCGGCGGCGGTGATGCAACCGGGCATATACAGAGGGGATCATAAAGATTATTGAATTTTGGCTCGTAAAGTTTACTTTTTCCATGTTTGTCTAGTACAAAACTGTTCCATGTTCCATGGTCCACTGTTCACTGTTCCATGTTTGTTCCAGTTCTGTAAACAAACACAGGAAAAGTGGGGAAAGTAATCTTTTCGAACCAGAATTCTTTCATCTTTATGATCGACTCTGTATGCCTGGTTGTATCACGGCCGGCGTTTTATCCATTTTTCACTTAACTCGGGCGATATAGCTTGTGCCATATCTGTATGTATAAGTAATCTTTGAAAATAATTGATCTTTAGCGGATTCACTAAATCCCTGAGAAATCGATATTTTTGCATAGCTTCAAATGACAACATGAGACACGGCCACTGCAATGTTCCATATATTGCTGCGTATAGCAAAAGTATACCTATGTAAGATACAAACCCATTGAAGATTTTCAGTCGAATCTGTTGTCCAAAGAAGCCTTACCTTCATTCCTGTGTATGGCGCTTCGTTATACATTTCAAAATTACCCAGTCCGGGAGAATATCCTCATTTTATTTTCGCCGAATACATTCCGCCCTCCTGTGAAGCGTAAACGAGCCGAAAACTGCGGATGTTGGGTTATTAGGAGGTCTCCACGGGGAGCTGTTAATGTTAATGTTATCGAGATGAATTATAACCTTTCTCTCTCTCTCTCTCTCTCTCTCTCTCTCTCTCTCTCTCTCTCTCTCTCTCTCTCTCTCTCCCCCTCTCTCTCTCTCTCTCGTAGCGAGTGCTTTGGCGACTGGCACGGCGGGAGACGAGAGGCATGGGGCGGACCCAGGTGGAAATTGAAAGAACTCCCCGCTTCGTATATTTTTCATGCAGAGTCTAATTGATCGCCCATTATAAATTGGGTTTTCAAAGTGGTTTTCTTTATCGGAAGCGATATGATTTCAATTGTCGGTGCAAAGAGGGGAAGAGGCTTACATTTTCCGTGTATATAGAGTGTTAATATCGAGACTGAAATTCATCGCAACTCACAGACGAATAAAAACCTTTTAAAATTCAGACAAAGGCATCAATCAGAAGAACTAGATTTAATCACGCGTAGTTAACAGACGTTTCGTCCGCTCGATTTTTTGTCCATTTTTTTTCGTCCTAAGAAAATTGGTCCTTGGTAATTTGTCCAATCAAATTTCGTCCTGTAGAACAATTGGTCCGTTTATTATGTTCGTCCTCAACTGCAACGCCCATGAGTTTTTAGTCCAATTATTTTTATGTCCAAAGTATGTCTTTTGTCCTATAATTTTAGTCCAATTTTTTATGTCCTTATAAAAAAGTTGGTTTCGTCCAATGCTCCTTTTCGTTAGTTTACAGATGAAATAAAATAAAGAAGTAGAATTCCACCAAAAGCATATTAATACTGTATTACTACTAGGTGTTTTATTAATTCATCTTTTGAGAAAATGCAATTCCCAGAAAAAAAAAAGTGAAAAGAAAAGTTTTTATTGAGCTTCATCGCGATATAGCAATCATATAGGATTTACTTTCGACGGAATCTTTTCTTCAGAAGAGGTTTCTCAGAGGTTTAATAGACTTTTAAGGTAAACCCACAAGGTTAACTTGATTTATATTCTTTCGTGGAGGTGCGTGCCATCTGTCATCTGGCAACGGTTGCATTAAATCCATATTTAAACTCATGTAAACCCAAAATCCAATTGAATACGGATTCTGGTGTGGAAACAAAGACTCACAAATTTTAAGTCTGACTGTATTTTTCTGGTAATCTAGAACCTAATATTGTAAGATGTTGTTTCTTTTAAAAATAATTGCTGAGAAATGCTTTACTGCATTGATAAAAGTGGTAAAATCCAATTGAGTATGTTCTCTAGTATTGAAATAAAGACTCACAAGTTTTACCTGTCAACCAACGAAAACGAACAAAAATGTTTATTGGACGAACCAAACTTTTTTTTTTTGAGGACAAAAACATTGGACTAAAATCACAGGACAAAAGACATACTCTGGACCCAAAATTAATTGGACTAAAAACTCATGGACGTTACAGTCGAGGACAAAAATAATGAGTGGACCAAATGTGCTACGGGACGAAAATTGAAAGGACAAATTATCAAGGACTAAATGTCGTGGACGAAAAAGAATGGACGAAAAAAAAAGTGGACAAAAAAAAACAGGACGAAAAGTCTTATTGTAACCCGCTTGGATACTGTAATGGAGTATGGTCGACGGATCAAAAAATGTTGGGTTTTGTGTTGAGCACAATAAATGAGTCTTTATGAATACGTCGGAACGAGTTTTCATGCTCAGGTCTTTTACAAGTGGCTGGTAAAAATGCGTATTATTTCCATTTGAAAGCATGAGAAACAATCGATTAGTAAGAGGGCCATGGCCCCCTCAAGAATCGATTGTTTCTCATACGTTTAAATGGGTTGAATTCATGGTTGCCGATACGCTGGATCTGCCTATGATTGTGGAATGCCTAGGCAAATATAGCATGCCACTTATTTCATGGTAAAAAGAAAAAAATCAGACTCGGTGTTTTTTAGTCTAGCAAAATTATCGTATCGAAATTTACTTAAACTCATTCAAAAGCTAGAAAGTTGATAAATCTAGAAGTTTTTACTGGTTAGGTTTTCATTGACTATGCTTCTTTTACTATATTGTTTTGAAGCGAGAAAATACAGTTGTTGGAACACACTGCGTTCAAAACAATATTATGAGAAAAATTAATTTGTAAAAATCATAGCGAACTCATCAGTTTGTTAGCTTTTGAATGAGCCAAAATAAACCTCGATATTTGGTGTTTTCTGACAATAAACATTACACTTTCCTTTCCTTCAATGTGTCTTTTAGATGGCTGTAGGCTCCCAACAGTAGCATAAAGCCAATCATAGACAATATACATATAATAATTATAGAAACCACGCACTATAGCCGTGCGCGCGGTGGCTGACTTATTTTCCGGAACTCAACAGGAATTAACAAAGGGAGCATGAAGGAGCACCATTCAACATGGCCATACGTTTACTGATGCAATTTTGGTGCTTCGGTTTCACTGGGTAAAACCTTCACTCATCAGTCAACGTTTGCGTTCCATGTTTGCGGTGTTCTGCTAAGACCCCGAAAAAAAAAAAAGTTGCCACCGGGCGCAAACATGGACAAGATATATAGTGCGTGGTCTCTATTATATATTGTCTCTGAAACCAATAAATCCCCCCCCCCAAAAAAACAACAACAAAAAAACAAAAAAAAAACAAAAACAAAACTTCTCTCATCAAGGAACAAGGAACTCTAGACCGTACAATGTTTTCCCATCCTTTACGAACATAAATAGATCACTGATTATAGACTCGATGAAGGTCAACACGTGAAAATTGTAGTGTCCAACTCGACTGTCCGCCCCCTTGGATTCTCGATGGCCTTTGTATAGTCAACTGAGCCATTGATCGGCGGATTAAACCGAAAAGTTCATTCAAGCAACACAATAAACACATGATGAATTTCACTCGCACTCACGGCAGCGCGCGTGCGATGAATTCACGAAGTGGAAAAGTCGCATACCTAAGCTGTAAGGAGTGAATTTTTTTTTTTTTTTTTTTTTTTTTTTTTTTCAAAGGAACAAAAGTTCGATGAATGAACGTCGTATATACGCGGTACGTCAGATTTTTCATTCGACACCCGCACGCGTTGGCGCAGAATAAATGACTTTCCTATCGCAAGCGTCAACGTCATAAACGTCATAAAACGACTCCCCCCCTGACCCCCTCTTTTGTTCGTATAACCATCAATATACGTCACATAAGTCGATACACAAAACGGCGATCACAAGTTTAAGAGCTCAGCTTGCGGGAATTTTCTAAGCTAGTGAATCGTGAAAATAAGGGCTTCTGAATGACGCTCATTGGGCCGAAGTATGCCATTTCTCGGACATCATTTCCTGGACAAAAAGCAAGATTATGAGTAATATCACTGAGAAAAATGTATTGTCGCCGTAACCGGAAGTCTTGTTATAATACTTACTTAATGAACACAGATAATGCGACGCTGCCAAAGCGATGTGAATAAAAGTGACGCGGCGCACTATGGTCTGGGATCGAAAAAAAGTGGCCAAAAATCCAGTGAAAAACAGTCATCAAAAATCATCGTTTTCGACCTTTTAAGGTTAATTTAAGACTTTATGGTGACACTTTCAAGTTTAAATTACTTGTTAAAAGAGTTCTCTGTAATTGAATTTGATATTAAAAGTTTTTAAATGATGAATTTATGGGAAATTCACTTTCTGATTTTTGGCCACTTTTTGACGATCTCAGACCATAGTGCGGCGTTGCCAGCGTGATGCAAACTGCAGCACGACACTACCATAGGGCAAGTGGGGCAATGCTCTGGGGCCCCTGAGTCGCGGGGGACCCCCAACGGACCTTTATCCCCATTTTTTTCGCAGGGCCTGTAAAAACTGTCGTTCCGATTCACATATATCCGTAAAAAAACCCGCATTCTTACACGGAAAAAAAAGATTAGTGAAAATAACCATACGGATACCTGATTTTGGCACCTGCTAGATGTTATGGTAAACTTGACCAGAAGTATGGTACATTTACCGATACTTTGAGTAAATTCGACATGCAATCAGGTAACATCACCTAGTACCTAGTCAAAACATAGTATACTTCTGGCCAAGTTTACCATAACATCTAGCAGGTGCTAAAATCAGGTATCCGTGTAGTTATTTTCACCGTATAGTTTTTTTCCGCGTAACATCGGATTTCGCTGCAATTCTGTTCAGCTGGTGTACTTGATAGTTTCAGGGCAGGGTCCCTCTCTTAAAAAGAGTTAATGGTGCCTCTCGTATTCGCTTGAGTAGTTTTTTTGTTTTTTTTGGGAGCAGGGGCCCCCGAGGGTTTTTGGAGTCCACCACAATGTGGAGTCTGCAGGGGCCTTATATCTACGTCACTGGCATTGGTATATAGGACACAGGGGCCCCCAGCTTCCATGTTATGTTAGTCCATGTAAGAATTTTTTGGGAACTTCTATCAGGAGAACTTCTTTCTGAATCAAACTTGGCTAAAAGTTTATTTCCTCCCAAAAATGTTTTTTTTTCTCTCGAATTACACCCAGAAAACCCATTAAATCTATGTTTTCAAGAGGTTAAATTTAAAAAAATTGCGGGGGAGTGCCCCCGGCCCCCGGTATATGGGTGTGACAAAAGTGAGAGCATCACTTAACCACCCCCCCCCCCAAAATAATATCAGGCTGCACCACCCTGGATCCTTACCATGATCCTTGAGTATGCTGTTTTTTAAGGGCAAGCAGTAAGAAAAAATAAAAATAATAATATCCACAAAACCACAATATATGTATAATGTATACTGTACTGAGTAAAAAAAGTGTACGAATAATTTTAGCTCGTTTCAACAGCTTGAGGTATTTGAGCTGAAGTTTTCTTATTATGGCTATTGATAAAAAGGAAATGGGATCTTAATGCCGGTAGCCTAAAGTTTCGCTCAACTTACGGTATAAACAATTTTGACATTTATTTTTCTTTTGCGTCCAAAAATTGCTGCAAACTGCACCTGTAACTGATTAAATTTGCAAAATTTTCTGAGGGAGGACCCTCAGACCTTCATTTAGAGGGGGCTCACCCACATCTCCAGTCACCTTCCCCAATTTTAGGGAGGCCCCGGAAATATATCTTGCCCCGGGGCCCCCAGAGATGTAGCTACGGCCCTGCCAGCATGTATTTTTTTTTTTTTCAGGTCAGCCATATTTGTGACTACTAAATTACAATGACCCACAACGATATGGCACCAATTTTAAATTTGAAAACACAAAAAATTGGTTTGTGACTTATTAGTCACACGGTGCAGTAGATGGTTAAAATAAGTCGTATAAGTCATTATAAGTAATAAATAAGTTATAAAGTTATAATTTATAAATTTCCACGGCCCGTATAAATTATAGGTTAAGTCATTATAAGTAATAAATAAGTTATAAAGTTATAATTTATAAATTTCCACGGTCCGTATAAATTATAGAGTTGAGTGGTTTTTGGAAAGAAAGCAACCATTTAAAACGTTTCTGCAGCAAAAAACCTACAACTTTTTATGTCCGGAAAAATCCGTGTTTCGATCCATTGTATGACGTAGCACCGTTGGATCGCGTTGCGTCGCAGTGATAAGCAGGAGAAGAATGGATCTGAAAATCGGTGAATTTAGCTCACCGAAGTGTCTACTCGAGTGGTGTTCAAGGATAAAATGCGCATACGTAAGATCGCTGGGAGCTTCCCGTTACTTAGGATAGTAAAATAATCCTCAAATGCGTTTTAATGTGGCTCTCGCTAAGCGATTGAAGAGTTAATTCTTGCGTAAAAACTAGCGTATAAATGACGATGAGTAAATTGAAAAATCATGAAATTTATACTCACTGACTCACAAAACGATTAAAATTTCAAGGCATATTTCAGGAGCTCAGCGACGCGAAAGATCCAGAATTGGGGGAGGGGGGATGAATCATTCTCATGAATTTTTACAATGGGGCTATTGCACACTTTTGCTATAAGCTATTTAATAGTCGATTGAGGCGTAAAAACCTCAAAAAATAACGATGGCGGCACTAAAAACTTCCAAAATCCACTCCTAAACTCAATAAACGCAGTTATTAGCGCGAGCGTAATGGTGGCCGAAGGCACTAACAATGGGAGATTCCTATCTTAATTTCGTCACTCTTTCTATGTTGACAAGGATGATTCACAGAGTAATTAGTCATCAGAGTGATGATCCACATCCGATGAATGGTGCCGCAACATCTAGCGACACCGGTGTCAAATGAAAGTAATGAAAGTCTCTTATTGGTCACTTCTTAATGGAGTTTCAGAATTGTTAGATGGGAATCTCCCATTGTTAGTGCCTTCGGCCACCATTACGCTCACGCAAATAACTGCGTTTATTGAGTTTAGGAGTGGATTTTGGAAGTTTTTAGTGCCGCCATCGTTATTTTTTGAGGTTTTTACGCCATAATCGACTATTAAATCGCTTATACAAAAAGTGTGCAATAGCTCCATTGAAGCATTGCAGTAAGAAATGTTAGGCTACTTTCTGTTTAAATAGGTAAAATTTGAGGCTTCTGGGGGGAGGGTCTTGTCCCCGTGCCGTCCCCCCTACTTCCCTTGGATTCGTCACTGCCGGAGCTACGCAGGTACCATGAGAGTTTCCTACTTAATTTGTGACTCTCTTTAGTGTATTTTTGTAGAAGAGGGAAACAGTTATTTAAAGGTGACTCTCCTATGATACTACTTGTAGTCACACTGTCTTTATCTCTACAAAAACACACTAAAGAAAGCCTCAAATTAGATAGGAATCTCTCATTGTTTTTTCGTAGCTCCACCATGGTGCCTTTAAATTTAAAGTAAATTTTTGAGTCTTTTAGTGAATTTCGTAATTTTTTAATATGCTCATAAATTGCAATTTTCGCTGGTTTTTACTCAATATTGAACTACTCAATCACTTTATATTTTCTGCGTTGAGAGATTTTTTTTTTTTTTTTTTTTTAAGCCAAGGTAAATATAGTTTGTGTCAAAGAAACTGCACAGTGAAATGTTGAACGAGGGAAATTCCTTTAACCCAAGGCCTTCGTACACGCTCAAATTAGAACCGTCAAATTGGCATCGATGAGCCGAGGCCGGGACGCACCACAAAACCGAAAACGGCAGGTGAGCCAACCGTTGCATGTTCCGTTGGTTAAAACGTTGTCAAACTGTGAAATTTGACGGCCCGTCATACTGCAGAATGATTTGATGATGAATGGTGTGTCATCTGATCACCAATCCATAGTCAACGAAATCAATAAACCCGTTTTTGAGGTGTTTTGGTCAAGGGTATGTTTGAATTTTAGAAATGTCAGGTTGGCAATTCTACTGTTTGCGGTGGATTTCTGCTCACCGATGCCAATTTGACGACCCTACTTTGAACGAGTACGAAGGCCTAAAATAGAGCTTTAGCGAATTTTCGCGATAAATATATTCAACAAAACCATTGCCAACCTACGCATGACAACAGTGGATGACACGAAACTGGATCGCGTTTTTCGAACTTTTTCGGTGTTTTCAGTCATCGATGGCATCAATTCGATTTTAAATTCAAGTCTGGAGGTGAATTCGAAATCGAATTGATGCCATCGATGCCCCGAAAACACATCTAAAAACACAATTGAGTTTCCTCAAATATGCAGTTAGGTTGGTATTGTTTATGATATTCTATCGCGAAAATTCGCTACTTTAATTCACGCAAGGAAAACTGTCACAAGTAAACGTGTTTTCTTGTTTTTAAGAAAAATGATTTCTCTCAGTGTGCGCAAGAGCAATGTTTTGGAGTTTCTAGAATTCGACCGTTCGGCAACATGGGAGAAAGATGCCGCTTACAGAACTAATTGAATTGTGTTACTGATAAAGGATCTAACGTTTGATGTTGTCCGACAACCGACAATGACAACGATGACGCTGACGCTTGTCTCAAGCAAAGAGAAAAATAGTTTTAAATTAATTACCCCCCCCCCCCCCAGCTTGCTTTGTGATCATCATGATGCTCACTGTTTACGACATCGACGACAAAATCAATGCTACCCACCGTTCATCAACAGTCAACTCTTATCACAGCCCCTCTGTCTGTGAAAAAGAAAGGGGACAAATCTAGTCCAAGGACAAAGATCCCTGTCAAGAGGATGCGACCCGCAATACACCTCGTACACATATTGAATGGGATGCTGTGCTGCTGATTGCATACCCAGGCTAGGTATCTTTGGTTCCGCTTCGCTTGTACTTCATGCAATATGCACCATGCAGTTCATACTTCCATTACACCTGCTTGGATTCATGTTCATCCTTAATCCTTTTACTACCAGGTAGGACCCGAAAAATGTTCAGGGTGGACGGTCCTTGACCCATGTTTGCCCTCAAGAACCTCAACAAGCACCGGTCATCACCTAACGGACCGCATCGGTCCGTCGCAAAAATGGCGGCCCACTCTGAGAGCAGAGCTGCCGATTTGCGTAGATTTAATGACATTTTGAAATTCACCGAAGATTCCTCCGGTTGAGAAAAGATTACAGAGTTCAAGTCAGTGTATGACTGTAATGCATGAAAATACTAGCGTCTTTTATCTTTTCTCAACCGGTATATTTTAATTATTAATGGCGTTTCCGCTGATTGAGAAAAGATCACAGATCAGAGCATTTTCGTTCATTACAGTCATACATCGAATTGAACTATGTAATCTTTTCTCAACCGGTGGAATCATCTGTGAATTTAAAAATGTCATTAAATCTACGCAAATCGGTAGCTCTGTCTGAGAGAATTCTTTTTCTGATCCAATTAAGGTGTATTTCGTTTGTGTTAAAGAAACTTTAGCGGATCCAAGAATCTGACAACAGTGTATTTTTCCCCATTTCATTGCACGAGAAACAATCAATTCAAGAATCGATTGTTAACCATGCGTTTAAGTGGAGGTAATGCACAGTTGCCAACTTGTTGGCTCCACCAATGCCGTGAGATGCTTTTGTGGAGGTCGGCGCGTCAAAACTGGCAACGTTTCAATGGGTCTGTTGCAAACTTTTGCTACAGCGCTATAGAGTGATCAACCTCATGTAAATCGCGTTAAAAGTCCATTGGTGGCAGCAGAAAGTCATAAAATGCAATAACAAACTCACAAGAGGCATTTTACTGAAATCCAAGATGGCGGTAAAATATCGAGCGACCTGTATGCAAGCACCATGAACATCCAAGATATCCAACCTCACAACATCGATCACAACCAATCACAGCGCAAACAAACTTATAACCTCCGATGTTATATCATGGATGTTCACGGTGTGTGCATTGCACACAGGTTGCTCGATATTTTACCGCCATCTTGGGTTTCAGTTAAACGCCTCTTGTGAGTTTAATACTGCATTTTATGACTTTCGGATACCACCAATGGGCTTTTCACGTGATTTTATTTAAGAATGAATTCTCTATATCGCTGTAGCAAAAGTTTGCAACAGACCCATTGCATTGGTTGGGTCCATCTAAAGTCATGAAGAAGGTCGACATATTGAGGGTACACTAGTGTGCCTTCCTTTGAATCAATATTTGATATCCGTTTAAAATGGACAAAATTTAACGTTGCCAGATTTCACGAGCCGCCACTGCATCTTATTCAATCACAAAAAATCGAAAACAAATTATTCTCAGCCCCATTCAAAATGGCGGTTGCATAATGTCACATCATTACTTTCCTTTGCGGTACTAATTCTTTGCTGTTTGTTTCTTTTGTCTGTCCAACATAGGAAAGATTGCTTCTATCGGTGTTACCTGAGCATGTGGCTGTGAAAATGAGGCAAGATCTAGGCTCAGGCTTGGACAGTCAGTTCAAGAAAATCTATATGAGCCGACATGAAAACGTCAGGTGAGCCCAAATTGATTCTCTCAAACCACTGGCGCAACCAGGATATCTTTCATCTCTCTCATTTCCCATTTGAATGTATGAGTAGGAAAAGGACAGAAGGAGGGGGTTTTATCCCCTTGTGCATCCTTGTCTAACATACGTTTCTTAATGGAGAAAAGAGAGAGATGAAGAATCTCTCGGTGCGCTACTGTCTCAAACTTTACAGACTCTTTAGATTGATTGAGTAATGAGGTCACAAACAGAATGTCACTGAGCATTTGCAATAAGCGTATGACCGTATTGGAGGGCGTTACGACTTACGCCGAACTATGGTCTGGGTGGCTATTCTAGCTTGTCTGAACTCAAAACTTATGAGTGGATAATGCCACAGGAATGAAACTTTGAGAATATCTTTTAACCCTTCACTGCATGATTTTTTTTTTTTTTTCAAGCAAATGTGGATTTTTCAATGTATTAGGTGGTCAAATACATGGGAAAAATAGTGAAAAAAATAATTTGACGGTTTTTCGGTCAACATTCTCTTTTTTCTATTTTTTACTCGTTTTTTACAAGTGATATAACACCATGAGAAATGGCGGGAATTTTTTTTATTTTTTTTTTTTTTTAAAATTTTTAAATTTTTTTTTTTTTTACTTTAATTGGATTTTTCAAAAAGCCAATGCCGGAAACTTTATAAAAATAATCAAAATGTGGTCAGTTTGGACACGGGGGCAAATTTCCCCCCTGACATGATTTCGATCACGAACCCTTCACTGCATGATGTTTTCTTTCAGCCAATTTTTTTTTTTTTTTTTTTTTTTTTTTTTGTGAGCTCAAAACATACCTTCTCCCGCGTTGACCCACCATGCGCCAAAGGCATATCTCAAAACCTGTATTTTATATGAGCGTTTGAAGAATTTGTTCCACCGGTGGAACTTCATGCAGTGAAGGGTTAAATTAGTTAGGTTTTAATTTTCCACGCAATGAACCCAGTTTTTGACGTCCCTGGGACCCCGGCGGGGGCCTTAAACCCCCTTAATCCAAAGTTTACTATCGGCAACCCCCATCTTATGATACATCAATTGAAAGCTTGTAAAAATGAGGAATTTTACCTCAAACCAGAGCTCTTTATGTGCATTTGCACTGAAGTTTTAGGACATCTCAAAAATTGACTTTGTCGGAATTGATGACTGTCATAACTTCAGTGCGAATGCACATGAAGAGCTCTGGTTTGCGTTAAAATTCCTCATTTTTTTACAAGCTTTCGATTGATGTGTCACAATATGGGGGTTGCCGATAGTAAACTTTGGATTGAGGGAGTTTAAGGCCCCCGCCGGGGTCCCAGGGACGTCAACAATTGGGTTCATTGCGTGGAAAATTAAAACCTAACTAATTTAGAAGATATTCTCAAAATTTCATTCCTGTGGCATTATCCACTCATAAGTTATGAGTTTATACAAGCTAGAATAGCCATCCGGACCATAGTGCGCCGTTACGCACACAGTTGTGGAACTTGTCCGACAAATAACATCCATCAATTGGTCATATTTTAGTAACCGTACAACAGCCCCATTGTTAGTCTGCCAGCGGCGGCTCGTGCAATGTGGCAACAATGGATTTCCTCCATTTAAAACTGTGTAAAATAATCGATTACTTGGTGAGGCGCAGCGCCTCACCTAGTATCGATCTTTTTGCATACGTTTAAATGGCAAAAGTGCACGGTTGCCAGATTGCACGAGCCGCCACTGTAGTCTGCTTCTCTTTCATGTCATTATGATCTCATGATTTAATCCGTAAAGATAGATCCAGCAATCTGGCAACTGTGAGTTATTCCCATTTGATTGTATGAGAAACAATCGATCAGTATAAGGGTCATGACCCCCTCAAGAATCGATCGTTTCTCATACGTTCAAATATGTTGAATTCATCTTTGCCAAATTTCTGGAACCGCCCATGTTACCTCGTAATTGAATCTCGTTGAATGTCGGTTCGTTTTTCCACTGATTGTGAGTCGGCTCTACTTTCAGCGCAGTAGCTTACGGTCACTTCCTCTTTTGAGATCCGAAAACCGTCGGAAACAAGTCACAAAGCTGTCCCTTTGTGAAAATTCATTAATTTTCGGTAATTAGAAGGAGCTAAGGCGAGTGGAATATTCAATTTGCTCTCGGCTCGGGTTCCATGAAAATCCTCGAGTCCCTTTTTCTCGGCTGCGGAATTTCATCAAATTCGACTCAAAGCAGAAAGGTTTCCAATAAACCCGGCTACATAATTAATTCAAAAAACCAGTGCGCCCAGTCGAGCATTGTATATTGGCATCAGTCTCCATCCGTGACTTCGATGTGGTGCTGAAGTTACGTCGGTTTGACTTGCATTTGGACTCATTTAATTGTTCATTTCCAGATCTGAAAGGAAGCGAGCAACAACCATTTAAGTGGACTCATTTATATGAAAGGGGCCTACTCGACTTTAGACGTTGCCGCTTTCAAATATTATTGTCTCTAATATTATTAAAAAATTAGACCTAGAACAATTAATTTCTGAACACTTAAAGCTAGGAACTTTGCTCCTCTATACGTTAAGTCTTGCTCCTAAAAATATCAAGCAATGGGTCTGTTGCAAACTTTTGCTACAACGGTTGAAAGTGTTTATCGAGCAAGTCATAAAATGCATTAATAAACTCACAAGAGGCGTTAAGTGAAATCCAAGATGGCGGCAAAATATCGAGGAATCTGAATGCATGCACTTTGAACATGCAAGGATGGCCAACTTTGACAACCTCACTGGAGGTAGAGGTTATGTATTTGTTTACGTTGTGATTGGTTGTGATCGATATTGTGAGGTTGGCCATCTTTGGATGTTCTTGGTGCATATGTTACGCCCCGATCGCGCAGTTGACCATTCCGCGGAATGGTCAGAGCCGTTGACCCAATCGCGGAATGGGTGCAAAATTGACCATTCCGTGAAATGGGGCATGTGAAAACTGGCCATTCCGTGAAATGGGGTAGGGCTATTTTAGTTGACAAATGCGATATAATCTCCACTGTGGCATTTGATACATTCAATCAGTTTTGAGTGAGACAAGCGATAAATTAGAGATAAAAAAAAAGAAAAAAAGGAAGATTAAACCAAAATAACGAAGAAAAATAAATAAATAAAATTAAAAAAAAAAAAAAAAAAAAAAAATAACGATGAAATCACGATGTGAAAAAAGAAATACTTAAATGTTAATGTTAAAAAACTGGCTAAAAACTCGAATAAATAAAAAAAGAAAAAACACTTATATGACGACACGAAACCGGTGAGATCACTTAAATCCTTAAATATTAATGACTTTTAAAAAACACACTTATGGCGACACGAAACCACGCGATGAAATCACGATGTGAAAAAAGGAATGCGTAAATGTTAATGTTAAAAAACTGGCTAAAAACTCCAATAAATAAAAGAAAAAAACACTTGTATGCGGCGACACGAAACCGGTGAGATCACTTAAATACTTAAAACCGGTGAAATCACGATGGCTAATCTTATACACCAATACTTAAATATTAATGTTAAAAAACTGGCTAAAAAACTCAAATGAATAACATCAAAAAATCACAACCGCGTAGAAGAAAGAAAGGCGTACCTATTACAGTTCGGTGACTCGGCAAAACTGACGGACCACCGCTGTGAGGCCAGTGACGCTGCTTACTTGACCTTTGTACTTACCCACCCACTTTCCAATTTACGGATAATGGAGCTGTTGCAAACTTTCGCTACAGGGTTATCAATAGTTGATTTTTGGGTAAAACCCTGTCAAAATAACGATTAGTGCACTAAAAAATACGAAATCCACTCCTAAACTCACAAGATGCTTTTAAACGCGAGACCGTAATGGCGGCCGAGGCTGCCCAAATCTAATGGCAATGGTATGCTTCTTCTTCTTCTTGTGTGGTGTTGCGAGAGCACCTGGTGGAGATGGCGCTGATTGAAGATAGGGAAACGCAATGCAAATCGCGGCCCCGGCCGCCATTACGGTCTCCCGTTTAAAAGCATCTTATGAGTTTAGGAGTGGATTTCGTATTTCTTAGTGCGCTAATCGTTATTTTTTCGTTTTTTTTTTTTTTTTTTTTTTTTTTTTTTTTATTTATTCGAGTTTTTAGCCAGTTTTTTAACATTAACATTTAAGTATTTCTTTTTTCACATCGTGATTTCATCGTTATTTTTTTTTTTTTTTTTTTTTTTTAATTTTATTTATGTATTTTTCTTCGTTATTTTGGTTTAATCTTCCTTTTTTTCTTTTCTTTTTATCTCTAATTTATCGCTTGTCTCACTCAAAACTGATTGAATGTATCAAATGCCACAGTGTAGATTATATCGCATTTTTCAACTAAAATAGCCCTACCCCATTTCACGGAATGGCCAGTTTTCACATGCCCCATTTCACGGAATGGTCAATTTTGCATCCATTCCGCGATTGGGTCAACGGCTCTGACCATTCCGCGGAATGGTCAATTTTCTGACCATTCCGCGGAATGGTCAACTGCGCGATCGGGGCGTAACACATACATACAAGTTGCTCGATATTTCTATCTTGGATTTCACGAAACGCCTCTTGTGAGTTTATTATTGCATTTTATGACTTTCTGATGCCATCAATGGACTTTTCAGGCGATTTTACATTGGATTAAACTCTCTTAATCGTTGTAGCAAAAGTTTGCAACAAAAAACACCCATTGACTCTAATAGTATTAAAAAATTAGACCTAACACAATGAATTTCTTAAAACTTACAGGACCTTTGCTCCTTTACGTTAAATCTTGCTCCTGAAGCAAGACTTAACAATTTCATTTCATCAAGCAATTTCATTTTAAGTGATAACACGATCTGCAGGGGGTGCACACTGCACCCCCCTCGAATCGATAGTTTGTATGGGTTCTAATGAACGAAATTCCGCGTTGCCAGATTGCACGCGATGCCACTGTCTGAAATCATCAATCAGAATGCTAGTACTGCTTAAAATACAAAAAAAAGAATGCGTCTCTTGCAAACTTTTGCTATAGGAGATTGAAAAGTTTATAATTGCATAAAAACCTGCAAAGATGGCGATGGGTACACTAAAAACTCACGAAATTCACTCTCAGAATAGGGCTTAATCGCGGAGAGACGTAGGTATCGTGGGAGATTCCTATCTAAATTGAGACTTATCTCTGGGGTCCCTTAGAGAAAGTGACAGATTAGACATACCTGCGCGATGAACCTCATTATTATATATGTTACAGGACAAACCCGATTTTAGGCCAAACTAGTTTGGCCTAGGCCGAACTGTTTTTTTTAAGGAGATTTAGTTTGGCCTGGAGAATTTTAGGCCAAACTAGTTTGGCCTAGGCCGAACAGGTTTGGCCTGGTGAATTTTAGGCCAAACTAGTTTGTCCTAGGCCCAACAGGTTTGGCCTAGAGAATTTTAGGCCAAACTAGTTTGTCCTGCACATAATCAGTTTGGCCTGAACATTTTTAGGCCAAACTAGTTTGGCCTGCACATAATCAGTTTGGCCTGAACATTTTTAGGCCGAACTGGTTGGGCCTAGGACAAACTAGTTTGGCCTAAAAAACGTTAGGCTAGACCAATTGGATTATATTTTGCTGCGGCAGATGAATAAATAAGGCGAATGATTGAACTAATTACGGAGGAGAAACTTTATTTCAGATAAATTATTAATTCTAGTTAATAAAAAAGCTAAAAACAGTGAAATTAATGAAAAAATTTTAGTACACAATATTTAAAATTTTTTAAAAGTACATGAAAAAATACAATTGAAAAGTTAACATAATATGCTTTGCATTTGTCAAAGCAACTAAAATACAAGTTAGCAACTAAACATCTAACATTTAAATTGATAATCACACTATAATTAACACTTGATAATTCTTCATCTCAGCCAGTATAGGGCATTCTAACTGCATTAGCTTCTTAGACAAAAAATATCTGCAATCCGAAAATTCTCTAAAACTGTGGTAACTTCGGACGTAAAAAATAATGACTTAAAAACTTACGTTAAAAATGCTGCCTAAAATCCTCCTTTAAACTGCTTTTAACTCGATTGCAGAACTGCACTAACACTCCCATTAATCCAATAATTGAAACTGACGCAATGTAAACAGATCACTCGGCAGAAATAACTCAAGACTCATAATGAGATAGAGATGTGCTCCTTAATAATGTAAAAAAGTAATAAGTTCCCGCAGATATCTCGGGTGCACTTATCAGAACTCCCGTGGAGTAATGGTCACGGATCTTGCCCAGAGAAACGGAGGTTCTGGGTTCAATTCCAATCCCGACGTTGAGTTTTTAAATATTACTTTTTCCTTTTTTGTCATAACAAAATGCGAACATTATACGAAACTACTTTTTCCTAGGCCCAACTAGTTTGTCCTGCGTCGTCACTTCCGGCCAAACTAGTTTGTCCTGCACATAATCAGTTTGGCCTGAACATTTTCAGGCCGAACTAGTTCGGCCTGCACATTATCAGTTTGGCCTGGAGAATTTTAGGCCAAACTAGTTTGGCCTAGGCCGAACAGGTTTGGCCTGGTGAATTTTAGGCCAAACTAGTTTGTCCTAGGCCCAACCGGCTTGGCCTAGAGAATTTTAGGCCGAACTAGTTTTTCCTAGGTAAAACTAGTTTTGCCTGTTCCGCTCAGGCCAAACTAGTTCGGCCTAGGACAAACTAGTTTGGCCTAAAATCGGGTTTGTCCTGTAACATATATATAAAGCTGACGTCCCTCCAAAATGTTTTTTCTATTTCCCGAAAATTGGCCGAAGCGATTTCCCTCAAATTTGACATGATGATTCCTTAGGATATTTAGAAAAAATCTGTCGGATTAGATTTCTAAAAAGTTGTCTGTGAGCGCCGCAAATTGAATTTTAAAATAAGAGTGAAAACTCATTTTCGCACGACGCACGGACAGCGAGGTGACGCGATGCTCCGCGCCATCGCCTGAGCTGGATTCTCTGATCTGCCCCTCCCCTCCACTCTACGCTCGGCAGAGTCTCACCTTATCAGTTGACGAGTCAATGCAGCGAGAGCGGTGAAGGGGGGAGGTTCGTTCGCCGCTCATCTCTTGCGCACTGATTAATTCGTTCTTTCTCCAAAATTTTTCTGTCGCTCGCCCGTACCCGCAACCTTCTCTCTCATTCCTTACGGACGCTCGCGCTCATCTCTCTCGACTAACGCACTCCCATTCTTCGTATTAACCATTCGTTTGCCTTTCTTCTTCTTTCCTCTCTTTTCATTTTATTCTTTAAATTTTTATCATTTCGACTTATATCACTCGGGATCGTTGAATAACGTTCCCAATATTTTGCAGTATGCTCTTGATTTAATTTTTTTTTTTTTTTTTTTTTTTTTTTTTTTTTTTTTTTTTTAAGAAAACATTCTTAGCGCATTGTGCATTTATTTTTTCCGTGGATTGTCACCGTTATATGTAACCTTTAAGCACTCGCTTCTCTTTTATAATTCCTCTTCGATTTTCAACGCTTTTATTTTGGTATCCTCCGCGTCTTATTAGTTCTTTTTACGCATTGCCCGGCAATATCTTTTTTTTTTTTTATTTATTTAATACAAGAAAGTGCAAGCGCTTTGCGCTCACATTCTTACATTTTCATCTCTTTAATTCTCAGCACCAATACTCCGTTTCATTTTATCATTTTTTACCAACTACCAACTAGCCCGTAACCCTAGAATGCTGGCCGTGGAGGGCGCCCGTAGGGTGCTTGGAACGGCTAGTACGCTATATAAGGTACATATTGCTGTTGTAGCAGTTTTGGGAGTTTATTACTAAATTTTAGACATTATGAGTATGATTTTCCTGACTTTCGCTGGTATTTACAACAGATTGAACCAATGAGCTATAACTTTAGAGTGGCAACGGGCTGGTCCACCTTGTGCCACACCGGGTAGAAGGAATCCCGGGAAAAAGCGGAATCTGGACGGCAGATTCCAAGGTTTGAGGTTAATTTTTGTAGGTCGTTCCCGGCGATGCCCGAGTTTGTTAACGAAACGACCGGAAACAACCTACAAAACTTAACCTCAAAATCGATTTTTACGGCAAGATGGCGGCGCCCTAGGTGACAACAATGAACCAACGGTAAGTTCCTTGATGTGCCACTCTAAAGTTATAGCTCATTGGATTGGACCATTTGTTCGCTCACGGCAAAAGTTTGCAAGAGCCCCATTCTGTTACAACAGAAAGTATACTTCTACGAAAAACGAAATGATTAAACATCCATCGGGTAGTCGTTAAAATTCTCTTTTCTCCGTGTAAAGAAAGCACGTAATATATCTTATGGACATTTTTTTCTAAAACAATAAGAAGCTTACGCAAACTGTTCCAGGAACAATGTTGCCAAATACAAAGGGTGTCCCAAAAGTAAGTGGACTGATGCTGTCATTTCAGAACTATTCAACCTAGAGACTTGACCTTGGTCTTATTTTAAAGATCAAATCATTTTCTATCGATTAAGACCAAGATCAGTTCATTTTATCAAAAATTAAAAAAGTTATGACGGTTTTTGTGACGGGTGAACGCGCGCCGCCTATAGATTTTTGACAATAATTGTTGAATTGTTTTCTTCTCAGCTCTTATACATTTCCAATGAACTTTTGAAGAAAAATCTGCTTGTAAAGTGCTAATTGCTTTTTTTTATAGTCAAGGCATGATTTATCAGCATTTTGTAGCATACAACATGACCATTAACAGTGAATACTACTGCGATGTCTTGGCTGAGTTGCGAAAGCACATTACGCAATAAAAAAGGCCTCACTTAAAGAATTCATGAATTCTGCATCAGGACAATGCACGGCCGTATAAATCAAATTTTATCCGTGAATTTTTAGAGAATAAGGGTATTAAACTGTTGAGGCACCCACCGTACAGTCCAGATCTCGCACCATGCGACTTCTGGCTGTTTTCAACATTGAAAAGGGATAATCGTGGACGAAGATTTGAGACTAAGGCTGAAATCAAGACAGCAGTTCAAAAAACCCTAAAAAAAATTCCAGAAGAAGAATTTGAGAAGACGTTTCTGAGAAAATGGGAGGAAAGAATGCACAAATGTCTGGAAAGTGGCGGAAAATACTTTGAGAAGCAACCGGAAATTCAGGTGGAGTCGGGGGATAGCGGAGTAGAAGATTAATAATTGGTAAGATTTTTTTTTGTCAAAAACCTATAGGCGGCGCGCGTTCACCTTTCACAAAAACCGTCATAACGTTTTTAATTTTTAATAAAATGAACTGATCTTGGTCTTAATCGATAGAAAATGATTTGATCTTTAAAATAAGATCAATATCAAGTCTCTAGGTTGAATAGTTTTGAAATGACAGCATCAGTCCACTTACTTTTGGGACACCCTTTGTATATGCTCTATTTGAACCACTGAGCGCCTAATCAGCCTGTATCGCACAGTGGTACGAGTCAAATGGAGGGGTCGAACACGGAATATTTTATGAACAAATTTGAATATTCGAATGATGCAAACTTTATAGGGTGATGCTTGAAGGAAATTTTACAATAAAACCAATGAAACCACTTTCAAACTACTACAGTGTTGCCAGATCGAGGGTAAAAAGCCGTATCGTCCCCATTTAAATCAATGTAAAACGTACGGCTTTTTCACCCCAATCTGGCAACACTGAACTACTACGTTACGTATTAACAAAGATGTACACCTTTAAAGGCTCAACGCCATGTCCGGCCTCACTCATAGACTCAGTGGCGAAGAGTGAAATTTGGCAACAATGTATTTTCTCCATTTAAATTCACCAAAAAAGTCGAACGCTTCAGTCATCGGCGATGACCAGGTTTTTCGACCTTTCTAATGTATTTAAATGGGAGAAAGGAACGTTGCCAAGTCGCACGCTTCTCCATTGCGTGGACTTGCTCCACTGTGCGTCGGTCGCTTGATGCGCGGTAAACGAAAATATGTGTTATGTGTTCCGCGTAAATTGATTCAATAGTGCAACACGTGTGGTGTGGTTTGGCGAGGGCGGGGTAGCGGTATAACGGTTGCTTGTTGTCAGAGGCCTTAGGCTCCTTCACCCGCCCCTTTTTCCTCAATGTGTGTAAAAGAAGGCGCGTGTGAGTGTGTGTGTGTGTGTGTGTGTGTGTGTGTTCGTCAGTTTGTGTGTTAGTAAGCAAAACTGAGCTGCTAGTATAAGAGAACTTTATCGGCGTGGCGGCAATCTGTAGCGCAGTTTTTGGGGGTTGTTCCGTCGGTTTAATGCCGTGGAAATTAGAGCTCGCATCGACCTCGCCCCCTGCTTTCCAACCTCGCACCCCCCCCCCCTCAACCTCCACCCCCTCCACCTCCGCTTTCCTCTTTTCTAAACCCCTCAGCCGAATCGACCCCCCCCCCCCCCCAATGACTCGACACCTGTGAGTTATACTTCGTTAGTAACAGGCGCACTTACAAAGTTGCCTCTACACCTTCAAGTAGAAATGTAAATGAAGTGGTGTCTTTGCAACCGACCCGTGCGTCTCATGTATATAAATTAAAGAAGAGAGCTTTGGACCCATGGGACCCAAAGGGCTTTGTTTTTATCCACCACAACCTTAAAACGTAACCAACTATACTGATGCTTCCGTGATTCTAAAGGCGAAAAAACTAAATCGAAAAGACCCCATTAATATGATGCCGGGTTGCCATATGGATTACGAGTAAAATGTTGCTTATTGTTTTCTCAACGCATTTTTAAAACTTTGTTTTTTTCTTCTCCTTTTTTGTCTTTTTTGGCAGTGGCGCGTCGCGCTAAATCTGGCAACGTTGTATTTCTTCATTAAAACACATGCAAAATATCGATCACGGGGAATTCACTATGCACCTCCGATTAATCGAGCTTTTTCGTGCATCGTTAAAAAAGTGCTTTAAGTGTAGCCAATTTTCAAATTTCGGGTGTTCAAATAGTACGCCCCGTACCTTGGGTCCCCGAAGGCACCTCACCTTCATTTCATTGTGTATGCAAAAAGATTACCGCCAAGTAGTAATAGTTACCGATCCCACTCCGCTGCCTTGCAAGAGCCCCATTATTATGTGTATAACAAAAACTAAAATTAATGAAAAGCATTTGACAATAGGTGTGTTTTCTTTTGTTCGTGTTTCAGCATTTTGTATGCAGACATTGTCGGTTTCACCGCCATCTCGTCGACTTACTCCGCCTCAGAACTCGTTAAAATACTCAATGAGCTTTTCGCAACTTTTGATCGGCTATCCGAGGTAAGCTCCAAACACATCATTTTGACCAAGTTTGCGATTACTGAGAGCTACTTTTGATCAGCCTAATTAATTTGCTTCAAAATAGCGGCCAACTATACCATGAAAAAAAAATTGATGGTCAATAAATACAAAGTAACGCTTTGATTTTTTTTTTTTTTTTTTTTTTTTTTTTTTTTTTTTTTTTTTACTTTCTCGCTACTAACAAAGTTAGAAATAGAGACTCTCACTCCCTAAGCTTATGGTGAAATTAATTTCATAATTTACGGCTTTAATTCCAAACTAATTTTGCACGTTTTGGGCTCAAAAAATCCATAAAAAATTTTGCAGGTGCTGACGTTATTGGATTTTGCATTTCATTTATGGTACGTTTCAGTTTAAAACGCCAAAAATATGACTTTTCCTAAAAGCGCGACTAGTGGCGCATCCATCGGATTGAAATTTGACAAAGTTTCGCCTGGAATTACCTTAAACTCTGTCTTCTTCCTTTTCTAACGTCCACGTCTCACATTTACATGTATAGTGCCACGCTCCATATTAGGGTTTATGTTAACCGAAAAAACAAAAAACAAAACAAAAACAAAAATGCAGAACTCACTTAAAACCTTCGAAACTCACTCATAAAGTCGTTCCTGCGCAAAAGTTGTCCTATATTTTTAAGTCCAAAGCCCCCCCTCATTAATTTTTATTGCTTTTCTTTTTGAAGATTCTTACGCGACAATTTCGCCACTTCCGCGCTTTCATTTGAAGACCCTTAAAAGTTAACGCTCTCACCATTATTCTGAAAATTTAAGGAACGAAAAAGAGTATTTCTAAAGTAAAAGTTTATCATCTAACTTTCTCTCATTTCTCTCAACATTTCCTTCTGATGCGATGCAAAGTAAAGATCAAATTGCCATAGAGCTTCGAAGATGCGTTGTGAGTGAGCTTTTTTTCGCGCTCCATAGCTTTTTACAACCACCTTGATTAACGAGTCGTAAACCGCGAATAGTAATACCAACGAGCCATACATTTATCAGAGGCGTAGCGTGCAATTTGACAACGTTGCATAGTGTTCATTTAAAACAATGTAAAAGGTCAAATGTGAAGGTGTTCACCGCACACCCAATAGTTCGATCTTTTCCATGGATTTAAACGGACACAATACAACGTTGCCAAATTGCAGGCTACGCCACTGACATTTATCTAGAGTGGCTGTCAAATGGGTAACCTGCGTAACCACACAAAAAATTATAGAAGAAGACTGCGGCCCCTAGCGGCGAGAATTAAAGCCGGTTACTGTCATAGGCTGGGCTTCCCCGCTCGGGGGTATGGACCAAATTAAAATTGCGGCTTATGGAGAGCCGAGACATAAAACTGTTTCAAAAGAATGCTAATTAATTTTAGTTGTCAAAAGTACTCAGATATGATAAGCAGCTTATGTCAAAGTTGAAATTGACGAACTTGAATGAGAGTTTTGGTCAATTTATCCGCTAAATATTTACGATAAAAAGTACGGCAGAGATGTTCTGGGTGCTAAAGTAAACAATTATGACCGGCCGATCGTTAACTTCAACTTTTAAAGAACAGATGCCTTAAATTGATCCAAATTTTCGATTTACATGTATATTATACTAAACTATACAACATAATTATGTGAGACTCGACACTGTTATTTGCAAAAATAATTGAATAAAATAGGTTTGAAGAACGAGGCTCCCATAAGAGCTAATGTTACATTAGTCCGTAACCCCGCGCGGGGGAGTGCCCTGCCCATCAGCCCATGCCATGACCGGCTTCACTTTCCTCCCGTGCAAAGAGATAGCAGAGGCCAGTCTGCTTCGGATTTTACGTTCTGCAGACATTTGCGCTACACGGAAAAAAAAGATCAGGGAAAATAACCATACGAATACCTGATTTTGGCACCTGCTAGATGTTATGGTAAACTTGACCAGAAGTATGGTACATTTACCGATACTTTGAGTAAATTCGACATGCAATCAGGTAACATCACCTAGTACCTAGTCAAAACATAGTATACTTCTGGCCAAGTTTACCATAACATCTAGCAGGTGCCAAAATCAGGTATCCGTATGGTTATTTTCACTGATCTTTTTTTTCCGTGTACCAAAGACTTTGTGCGCCAATATGAGTTGAACAAGATAAAAGGTCTCAAAAGCCATCAAAAGCTTCATTAAAAGTGCGGAATAGCAACCGCACGCTCTGAAAACCTTGTTTACGGCCTCAAATATCTGCTTCCCATGAAGCAGACAAACCGAACCGACAAAATTGAGGCGAACCGAAAAAATTTTCAAAGACTTTTCAGAGCAAATTTTTAAACTTTATGTTTGTTTTGGTAGCCCAAATGTCTGCAGAATCACTCACTTGTCTACTTTTATAATGTCTTTGGCAACAACCGTGGAATATTTTTAGGTTAGGTTTAAGGTGTAATTATTTCCATTCATTCCTATGTACTTTGATGCGCGCAACAAACGGAGGCTGCGGCGCGCCTGGGACATGATTCGATCCAGTGTTTAGCGGTTAGTTTAGCGCTCGCACTAAAATACATGAAAATAAAATGAGAAAAATTACACCTTAAACCTAACCTAAAAATCATCCATGGTGCACTGAAAAAAAAAGATTACCAGAAGCATGACGATACACGGAAAAAAACTACGGTGAAATTAACCATACGATAGCTGATTTTGGCACCTGCTAGATGTTATGGTAATGTTATCCAGAAGTATACTATGTTTGACTAGGTACTGGGGTGATGTTACCTGATTGCATGTCGAATTTACTCAAAGTATCGGTAAATGTACCATACTTCTGGTCAAGTTTACCATAACATCTAGCAGGTGCCAAAATCAGCTATCGTATGGTGAATTTCACTAATCTTTTTTTCCGTGTACGTGAGCCGAAGTGAGGGATGGTGCGATTACCAGAATTCTTAAAAAGTTACCGTATTCTGGTATTAACGCTAGAACTTTCTGGTCAAAGTATTAGACTTTCTGTGGTTCATATATCGAAGTGATTCTAGTAATATTACAGGAATGGAGCCGTTGCAAACTTTTGCTGCAGGCTTATTAACCCTTTAAGGACCAGGTTAGTTCAATAGAACACCGCATTCTTTTGTGTATAAAGGGAAGGTAGTTAACTATTCGTACTCGGAGGAATTGGAATTGCCTATACGAAGAATTGGAGGCGCCTGGAGAGATATTATTTGTAGTGTTTTCATCTATAGTTGCGTTTATCCAAAATGAAGACCGAATTAATGTGAAATAGACAAGAGGAGAAAAACGAGTATACTCGGGCTTGGCCCAAAAGGGGTTAGTAGTTAATTTTGGGGTAAAACCCTAAAAATAACAAAAAGCGCACTAAAATAAAAATCACAAAATCCAGTCCCAAACTCATAAAACGCTTTCAAACTCGAGTCCGCAATGGCGGTGATTACCGCCTAAATCTTATGGCGATTGTATGCTTCTTCTTCTTCTTGTGTGGTATCGCGAGAGTACATACCTCGTGAGGATGGAGCTTATTGAGATAGGGAAAAACTCAATGTAAAAGACGGTAATCAACGCCATTCAGTAGCGCACCGAGAGATTCTTCATCTCTCTCTTTTCTCCATTAAGAAACGTATGTTAGACAAGGATGGACAAGGGGATAAAACCCCCTCCTTCTGTCCTTTTTCTACTCATACATTCAAATGGGAAATGAGAGAGATGGAAGATATCCTGGTTGCGCCAGTGACGCCATTATACGGTCTCGAATTTGAAAGCGTCTTATGCGATAGGTAGTGGATTTGGTGATTTTTTAATGTCCTTATCGTCATTTTCATGGGGCAGGTTTTACTCCATAATCAAACTATATATTAATAAGTCTATAGCAAAAGTTTCCAACAGCTCCATTTAAGAATTATTTTTTTTTCAGTGTGGTTACGCACGTTGCCCATTAGACTGCCACTCAAGATAAAATGTGTCAGTGGCGTAGCGTGCAACCTGGCAACGTTGCAGTTTGTCCATTTAAACCCTTATAATAGTTCGAGTGCGAAGGTGTTCACCGAACACCCGATACTTCGATCTATTTCATGGGTTTAAATGGACAAACTGATACGTTGCCAAATTGCACGCTACGCCACTATAGCTATATGATATACCGTCGTATAAGATAATTTGTGAAGCTCAAAGTATAGGGAAAGAGGGACACAGAATATGAATCTCTTGTGGAGAGAGGAGTAATGGAGCGAAATAAAATAACGATTGACTATTCCTAACTGCTACTGACCTCGCGAAAAACAAAGTGTTCCGACCTAAATCCAGAGAGGGGAAAAAAGACAAGGACTATATTTCTTCGTTTCCTTCCTCGTTTACCCAGGAATCTCCTCCTTCAGAACAAGGGGAGTGGGTAATAGAGAGAGAAAGCGGTCCGAGCACTATAGCCGCGAACGTAGGAGGAAGGGAGAGGAGAGAGAAGGAGGAAATGAGAAAAAAAAGATTGTTGGGTTTGAAACTGCGCGGTTGCCATTATTCATCAGGTCATAGCCGTAATCTATGTAAAACAATCGATTGGAAAGTGGAGCACTTCCGCACTATTGAATCGATTCTTTTGCATTGAATCAAATGAGGAGAAAACATTGTTGCCAAATTAAATGAGCCGGCAAGGAGTTTGTCTTTCTCTCTCTCTTTGTCCACTTGATAACATGTGTTAGAAAATTGTAAATTCACCCCTGGTAAAAATGACGACTATAACCGTTCCAAAAACGACTATAAACATAGTTGGCCAACTATGGATTATAGTTGGCCAACTATAGATTATAGTCGGCAACTATGTTTATAGTCGTTTTTGGAATAGTCGTATAGTCGTCATTTTTACCAGGGACCCCTGTCTATTCATGTGACTCATCAAATTTCTCAGAAGTAATTTGCGTATATGTTTAATGCAAGCGGGCGCAACCCTTTTGGGCGAAGGGGTAAAATTAGGTAAAAACAGGGGAGGTCTATTGGACGAGGCAATGGGGGGGAGGGGGGAGAGGACACAGGTGAAGTGAGATGCCACGGGATTTTTGGGCGAGGTCAATTCGTAGGCTTGGCAACCTCGCATTTCTCCGCAATGCGACTACAATCTTTATTAGACGCATGATATCGAAGATTACGAGGTGAACTGCCAAACTGCCAAAAAACACGGTAGGTACCAACGGTGCGGAGTCATTTCACAGCAATTTTAACAAAGAATTTTATCATCATCATCCATGCATTCACACAGTCGTCCAGCTCCTCAAAGAAATTCAGGCGGAATCTTTCTCAAAAATTTACTCCATCCGGCGCAACAATGAGAATGAACCACGGAAAGCAGTTGCTGATCGGATGGCTGCGGCTGAAACATCATGGAATCAGTTCGAGGCAGGTTCAATAACATCAGAAAGTCGCCTTCAATACGTGAAAGGGATTGGTTATTTATATCAGGGCAAAAAAATTTAAAATTTCTCCTTTTTTTCTTCAATTACGATCAGCTGTGATTTTTTGCTGTGATAATAGGTTTAAGTGCTTTTTTGTACATATAATTTTTAAAATCCTTCCTCATTTACGATCAGCTGTGATTTTTTGCTGTGATAATAGGTTTAAGTGCTTTTTTTCCAATATTCTATCATTTTTCTGTGATAAACAAGTTTAAGTGACTTCCAATTTTTGGACCTGCCTCTTACACTCGATTATCTGGCATCATGATGAGTAAATATGAAAATCGGATTTTTCTGAATTGTTAACTCGCCCAATAAGCCCCTTGTTTTCGCTGGATCCCCTCCAAACCCCTATTTTTCAGCTCGCCTAATAGACCTCATGTTCCTCGCCCAACAGTGTCGGTTTTTACCCCCCCTCGTCCAATAGTCCGTCTACCATGCAAGCATATTGAAGTTAGCAGTTTCTCACGTATGATTTGGCAACCTCGGTTGAAAGTGCTAGTAAAGAGGAGAGGAAGGACAGGGAGTAATTGGAATTCCTCGGACTCACGCACGTACCCGTCCGTCCGTCCGTCCAAAAAGGGTCCGAAGTCCTCTCCTCCCATTTTGACCGGATCGCACTGTAAAATGGAGGCTTTTGGAACAATGGAATTTGGGCCAGGAAAAATATCGCGACTCAGAGTCAGATTTGCATGAGTTGGAGAATGGGTCTGTCGCACACTTCGGCTACAGCGTTTTAAAGTATCAGTTCCTATGTAAAAAGCCGAGAAAATAACAATGGCAGCATCAGAATACACTAAAATTCAGTTTTAAAACTCACAAATTGCGAAAAATGCTAGACACTATTCACCCCTGTATCTTTCCACCACGTGCACGATATTTCGCGAAATTAGCGCGGCACATTCAAATAAACACGGCCGACCGTCATCATAGCTGACTTCATGAACAAATAAACAGTAAACACTGACGGCGTCTGTTCGAATTCATACGTCTCAATATCCTCAATTCCTCTCAAAAGATTGTGAAAGGTACGGAAACCGATATTTGTGTCGAAAACTTATCAACATAAAACAATAACACAGAGGAGTTCCAAAGATTATGATTGAAGTTGGATTCATACTTGCAACTCCTGTGTGTTATTGTTTTATTTTGATAAGTTTTCGACACAAATATCGGTTTCCGTACCTTTCACAATCTTTTGAGAGGAATTGAGGATATTGAGACGTAAGAATTCGAACAGACGCCGTCAGTGTTTACTGTTTATTTGTTTATGAAGTCAGCTATGATGACGGTCGGCCGTGTTTATTTGAATGTGCCGCGCTAATTTCGCGAAATATCGTGCACGTGGTGGAAAGATACAGGGGTGAATAGTGTCTAGCATTTTTCGCAATTTGTGAGTTTAATACTGAATTTTAGTGTATTCTGATGCTGCCATTGTTATTTTCTCGGCTTTTTACATAGGAACTGATACTTTAGAACACTGTAGACGAAGTGTGCAAAAGACCCATTAAAAGAAACGAAAAAAAAAAAACCGGTGTACAACTATGGGCTAGTTGCGCTTTATCAACAGATTCGACCATTGATGGTTGTTTTTTGCATTATTTTATCACATTGCATTGACGGATCCAGCAGCATGGCAACAGTGTATTCTTTCCATTTAATTGCATGATATATAATCGATTAGTCATGGGGCCGTAGCTCCTTCAAGAATCGATTGTTTATCATACATTCAAGTTGGAAAGGATGCGCAGTTGCCGGATTGCTGGATCCGCCTATGTTACATTGCACTATAGTCTGAAATCGAGAAAACCATTATCACAAATCATATTGAAAAAAGTCATTAAAAACATTAGTTTTCGAAATGGGGCTCTTGCAAACTTTTGCTGTAGGGGATTGAAGAGTTTTGATTCTTGCATAAAAACCTGTAAAAATGACGATGAGTAAACTAAATAATCACAAAATTCACTCTCAGAATCAGGCTTAATGGCGGAGGGACGCAGGTATCATGAGAGATTCCTATATTTAAGAGAAAGTGACGTAATAGACAGGAATCTCCCATGATACCTACATTGAACCGCCATTACGATCTTGCCGTTATAGCATTTATGTGAGTTTATTACTGAATTTTTGACTGTCTTAGAGTGATTTTCGTGATTTCCGCTGGTCAATACAACACTATTTTATTATTTATGGACTATTTATTTGCTTATAGCAAAAGTTTGCAAGAGCCCCATTTTAAAACTTAATTTAAAAGTTTACAGTGACGCTTCTACGTCTAAACCACTTTTTATAAATGTTCTCTGTGATTTAAAAGTGATGTAGACATTTTATAACTGATAAATTGATGAGAAAACATTCTGATTTTTTGCCAATTTTCGATAGTCTCAGACCATAGTGCATTATGGCTATATAAGTGCATATATGATAAATGATAAATGATTTTATTTTCAGTCTTTAGACAAAAAAAAACCAGTAACAAAACAAACAAAAAGAAAAATGTTAAAATTTACTCAAATCACACGTAATCTATACTAGAAAAATTTAAAATGAACTAACGTAAAATTAACATAAAACAAGCAGATAGTTCTGACACTACAGTGTCAGAGAAGGCGCACCTTGAGCAAATTTGGTCCCTCATAAATCAAATTCCATTTCCATCATCTCAAAAATAATCTGTCCAGCAAAAATCCGGGTCCAAACAAGGATGCGGCGAGTGGGTAGGGGTTAGGACCACTACGTGCGATCTGAGGACAAAACCCTTCGAATTTTCCACCATCTCAAAAAAAAACCGTCCAGCAAAAGATTAGGTACGAACCTGTGTGCGATGAGGGGGGGGGGGGGGGTTTTAGAACCACTACGGCCAATCTTAGAACAACCCCTCCAAATTTTCCACCATCTCAAAAAAAAAATTGTACAGCAAAAGTTCAAGTTCGAACCTGAAAGCGGTGAGGGGGGGGGGGGGGGGGGGGGGGGGGGGGGGGGGTAGGACCACTCCGGACAATCATAGAACAATTCCTTCGAATTTCCCACTGCACATCACTAAACGCACGTAATAAACAATCAAATACTCATAAAACAATTTTGAACCCCCTTTAGAAAAAAGGTAGTCAACAATATAGTATGTCCCGCAAAATAGGGAAATGAAAAAGTGATCAGTAGTAAGAAGAAATCGGACCATGCCGAGTCATTGGTTATTAGTCCAGCCAGTCAGACCTCAACGCTCTTAACAGCTTAGATCAGCTCTAAGATGCTCATGAGACCGGAAATGTTTCTCGCAGTTTCTTGAAAGTAATCTTGGAGTCCACTGAAGGCATTATTTCCATGCAAAAATTGGTCTGCAGGTTAACTGGCAGTGACAGCTCTATCGATTTGGCAACACTGTTTTTGTCTCTATTGATTTTATATGTAAAATGATCGATTTTTGGGTAGGCGACTGGCCTCGCCAAGAATCGATTATTTTTCATGATGTGTTAAAGTAGAGAAAAACAATGTTGCCATATTCCATTAGCTGGCACCTTTCTTTGTTGCCCGGTAAAAATTTGAACGTGAAGTGTGATGCCAAGTAAAACAAAGAACGCCATGGCAAAACGTAAGAAAAGATGAAGAAGTTACAGTGAGTCAAAAGACATCTCTCCTAAATGTCCCATGACGTCCCACGACTGGTGACAGGCATTCGATCCGCGCACAATGGCCGAAATACGTCAATCAAATCTCGAAATGATAAAAAATAAACTGTAGGGAATACCCTACGAACACTTTCTCACACCATTTTTATCTGAGGAAGACCCCCAGACCCCCTCCCCCCACCACTAAAGAATTCTGGAGGAGCCCCCCTAACCCCCTAAAGAATTCTGGGGGAGACCCCCCCCCCCCAAATTTCAAATATTTTCACCCCCGGGACATAACTCCGCCTTCAATCCGAAGAGTTTGCAATTTTGTAGAGAAGCTGTAGGAGTAGTTGCCTATTTTGTTTTTGAAGGCTAATTTAGAGCCTTAATCTGATGTTGCTTATAACAGGGTCTAGAGTAATTCCAGATTCCAATAATTTTTTATTCTTTGAGCTGCATTCATTATATTTGCTCTTTTTTCTATTTTTGTGAGTTTCTTTTTCCCTTAGTTTTTATACCTAGCAGGTCGAAATGTACTGATTCTTGCATTTCCTCCATTGAGTACTATTTTTGGGTTTTCTTCTTTCAAACTGTGGATCTTCAAAATAATTTTTTTGTTTAATAGATTAACCCCCCTCCAAAGATGTACATAAGTAAGTCGTAGATTGCGCAAACAAAATTTCAACAAAATTCATTCAGCCATTTTTTATTGACTTCTCTTTATAAAATTAATTTTCCTTGAATATTCTATTTTTTGGTGTGATGAAACCTATATTGCTTTTAAACAGCTTTAGACTTAAAGGTTGTATATTGTAGTAATACATTGGAAAGAAATTTCTGCCTAGGCTGGTTGCAAACGTTTTGATGCAATTTTCATCGAACTTAATTGAGTCATACTTGAATTACTAATTCCAATCATTATGTTTGTCTTCATATTTGCTTACAATTATAGTTTCAAAAGATTTTTGCTCGATTGTACCTATATTGCCCCTCGAAACGGTCTTAAGGTTTTTATGAGGACTGTACCAGAAAAATATTTTAGTGCACACAGTGCAGTGTTTAGTGTATTTTTTAAACACATTATGTTTGTGAAAAGTTTTGTCAAAATCCATCCCATTAATGATTAACTCAAAGTTTAAAATTAATTCCTCACTTTCATTTTTTCTTTTTTTTGGACAAACACCCTATTTTGATTTTTTTAACTCCCTTAAGGGTTGTATATTGTAACTGTAAGGGCTACTTTCTTTTGTAAACCAATTGTAGATTTTATTTGCCAGATTTTGTCAAAATTCATTGGACCAAACAGGAACTATCCGAAATAATAAGATTATGTTTTTATTTGCTTATATACCCATATTTTTTTCTCAATCGCACCTATATTGCCTCTTGAAAAGGTCTAATCGGTTGTTTATGGTGATCAAGAGAGGAAAGTATGTTAGTACTTTGATAGTAGATTGTGTGTAAAAAATTTCATGAAAATTCATCCAGCCATTATTGATGGATTCCAAGTTTTAAGATTACTTAATTTCTCACGATAATTCCATTTTTTGGCTCGAGCGCACCTATTTTGATTTTTTAGACGGATTTGAGGGTTGAATATTGTAACTATGAGTGGTTTATTTTATAGTAGGCTGAATGTAGATTTTTTCTGCTAACTTTCATCCAAATTGATTGAACCAAACCTGAACCATCCCAAATAATAGGATTATTTTTTTATTTGCTCATATTCCCATATTTTTTGCTCAATCGCACCTATATTACCTCTTGAAATGGTTTTATTGGTTGTTTTTGGTGACAAAGAGAGGAAAATATTTAAGTTTATTGATAAGATAGTGTGTACAAAGTTTTATCAAAATTCATGGAGCCATTATTGATTGACTCCAAGTTTTAAGATTGATTTCTCACGATAATTCTATTTTTTGGCTCGAGCGCGTTTATTTTGATTTTTAATCAGTTTTGAGGAATGAATATAGTAACTATAAGTGGTTTATTCTATAGTAGGCTGAAAATAGATTTTTTTTTGCTAATTTTCATCAAAATTGATTGAGCCAAACTTGAATTATTCCATTTTTATTCATTTTTATCCATTTTACCATTGATTTTAATGAAAATCTTTTTTTCCCCATAACTACCCTAAAAGTCAAAATTTCAAAAAAACAAAAAAGTACCTCTGGGGAATCTAAAACGCAACAACTGTGCAAAATCTGGATGCATAAGGATCAATGGTTCAATAGTTATGCCTAGGTACGGAGTGACGGACAAACGGACTGACGGACTGACGGACAGACGCCACAGAATTTTTTTACCTAAATCTCTCTAAGTCAGAGAGGGTTAAGAAATATGAAAATATGATGGAAGGATGTTCTTATGGATGGTATTAGACATGATGAGAGGCCATTACTTTGACTAAATCATGATTGACTTTGTTGTGAGAGGCCAACTATCGTAACAAAATACCTTGAAAATCTCTGCGCCATCAGAAGAAATTGACTCGCTAACACAATTTTCAGAAAGAAATGGATCGCTGACTCATATTTCAGCATAAAAGACGCTAACTTACTTTTAACCAAATTGTGAGGCGCAAACTCAATTTACTACAAAAGTCTAAGTGCGAAACTTTTAGGCATGACTGATCAACCTCAAAACACCTAATCAGTCTCTAATTCTGATCATTAGCGCTAAAAATATTTAAATATTAAAAGTGAACACTGAACAGTCATCAGTTCAACCAAAGATAAATAAGAATTCTGAGCATTGAGATAGTGAAAGTCTTGCTGCTTGGACTCTCCGTTTTGCGTTTGGCCAAAAAGCTATAATTAATTATAATAATTACATTTACATGAAAAAAAAAACAATCACTCAGAACGGCAAATGATTGGTTCACTTGATCACCTAGAATAAATACCGGGACAATTTGAAATCATCACTAATCAGAAAGTGAGGTTAGTAAAAATTTTTGAAGTAGAATAACTTTAAGAAAACGTGAATCAATGAACATCTAATTACTTCCAACACACTCGAAATTCAGTCGTGATTGGGAAAACATTAACTTTTCAAATGAAATTGGCATTACAAAAAAACAGGAAACAACCTAAAAATCACGACATCAAAAAAGCTCATTTTGCCATTTGACCACAAGGGGGCGTAGTATACTCTATTGAGTAGCAGACCGATTTCAATAGGCGCACGTAGTACCTACGGTGCGCCTAAAAAAGACTGAAAATTCGGTACCTCCATAGGCGAGCTTGTTTTGGAGGTTACCTTCAATAAAAAAAATTAATTTGGAGGTTACCTTCAATAAAAAAAATTAATTGGAAATTACGCGAGAGAGTTTAAGAGTGAGGGAGAAAGGGAGTGGGTTTTTCGTACAAAATACTGAACTTTTTTTTTTTTTTTTTCAATAGGTTGCCAAATGTTTGGTCGATAGAATATCCATTCCATGTATAAACTTTTTTTTTTTTTCTATTTTCTTTTCTTTTTCTCTCTCTTTTAAGTTCAATTTTATTCTAATTCTAGTTATAATTATAATTTGGGCGTTTGCCCTAATGCACCGAAGAAGAGCTCTGCATTCCTGATTTCCAATAATTTCTTTTTTACTAATTTTTTCCTGGCAGGGAAAGACATATTGTATTTAGTATCTCTTCTGATAATAAATTGAAGAGTTTTGGGCCCATATAACACTATGCAACAGCCATTTTGTCCACGGGTTGAGACCTATTTTTTCTGACTCCTAGTGACTAAAGAAGTCAGAAAATGGCCATGAAAGTGCCGGGAAAATGTGTATGCGCCCAGGACGCCGCCATTTTGAAAAATCAGAAATTCAGCCGACTTGCCGTCGGTTTTTTGAGGCTAGCGTCCTTAATTTTTACTCAAATTAAAAAAATGTGCACATAAAATGAAAGAACATAAAATTTCCTACAAGATGAGGTACCTCAATTTGTTTTTCAATCAGCAAAAGTATACAAAAACTGAAGTTTTTTAAATTTTTTTTTTTAAAAAATCGAAAATTTGACGATTTTTTGGATGAATTTTAGCTCATGCCGTAAAAAATAGAAATCATAGAAAAAAAACAGATTGATGCATTGAAAAGAGCGTTAAAGTGGCTACAAGATGATGTACCACAAAAGTTTTTTGTGATTATTTTTTGCCACTTTTTAGCCATTAAAATGATTTTCCCCAAAAATTTAGTTTTCTCCCTCTATGCTCCCTAATTTACAAACGGTATCGTTCAATAACGTCGATGTGGTTCCTCTCATGCACCCTCGGACCAAAATAATCCATTTTCCATCAAAAGTGACCGTGAAGAATGGCGAAAATCGAGTTGAGAACGAGTTCTCTCCTTTATTCGTCATGAATTTCACCATGGGCGGCGCGTGGGGTCGAAATAAGGGAGGGCTAAAAAAATCTTTTTTTTTTGTTTTTTGTTTTTTTTTGTTTGTTAAGTGTTAGCCCCGCATCCTCAAAAAAGTGTGGGGGGCTATAGCCCCAATAGCCCTCTACACCCAAGGTTATAGATTAAAGAGGTATGCTCATCTGACTTCGCGCTTCAAAGTCAGTAGCGCGAAGTTCAAAATCCAGATCCAAGATGGCCGACAAAAGCAGAAAACATTGTATACTCTTTCCAGAAAACATTGGGCTCCGTCTCCGCAAAAGCAGAAAATAGTCCGATGTTTTTGGGGGAAAAAGTATACAATGTTTTCTGCTTTTTCCGGCCATCTTGGATCTGGATTTTGAACTTCGCGCTACTGAATTTAAGGCGCGAAGCCAGATGAGCATACCTCTTTAATCTATAACCTTGCTCTACACCCGCTGCCTTGCTCACACTTTGATATAATGAAAAAAGACTTATTTAAATTTTTTAAAATTTTGTTTACTTTTGCTCAATTGTAATTTGATTGTTCAGAAATTCTCAATTTCATTTGGTAGCCCTGAGGAAGGACCTTTTTGATAACACATATTTAAATTTTTATAAGATGCTTTAGAGAATTTGAAGCCTTGACTTGTACAGCAGGCTGAAGTCAAGCATCATTATGCGTGGCTTTTATACAAGTAACTGCCAAGTGCCAGGGACCAAATAATGTTAGGTCCCGAGCATTGAATTGCGTGCATCTTGCGTGCGGTTTCGACCAATCAGAGAGCTTACGCACGGTCATGTGACCGTGCGTAAGTTACGCTCGGTACCGAACACTATTTGGTCCCTGGTCTAAATTTTAAGAAGGACAGGAACGGACACTGCATGTGCATAAGTAACGACAGACAGTGCAACAGCTCTTTTCAGAGCCACCTAAAACGGCTAAAAATTTGGGGCGCCACTTTTTCAAATTCTCTTTATCCTCTCATTTTTAGACCAGTATGGACTCAGGAATCTCATCACTCTCCCAAATATAACCGCACTGGAATATACTGATACCCAACCCGATTAAAAACCGTTCTTCTCAGGGCCACCACTTATTTTATTGTTCTCAGCACATCATTGATCCCATCTGCTCTATCCAGAGCAACTAATAACATGAATTTTTCTAAAACCAATATTGTTTTTCATTAATACCGGCTGAGTGTGAAATAAAACTTCAAAAAATATCTGCCTTTAACGGATGATTTTTTTTTTTTTTTTTTTTTTTTTTTTTTTTTTTTTTTTTTTTTAGCATGGGATATTTGAGAGGAGCTGCATGCATGCGTAGACACATTTAATGTAAATATGGGCATCAAACGTTATGAGCCAAGCTTTTTCCACCAATATTCACGGTCACTTTTGATGGAAAATGGATTATTTTGGTCCGAGGGTGCATGAGAGGAACCAAATCGACGTTATTGAACGATACCGTTTGTAAATTAGGGAGCATAGAGGGAGAAAACTGAATTTTGGGGAAAATCATTTTAATGGCTTAAAAGTGGCAAAAAATAATCACAAAAAACTTTTGTAGTACATCATCTTGCAGCCACTTTAACGCTCTTTTCAATGCATCAATCTGTTTTTTTCTATGATTTCTATTTTTTACGGCATGAGCTAAAATTCATCCAAAAAATCGTCAAATTTTCGATTTTTTAAAAAAAAAAATTTAAAAAACTTCAGTTTTTGTATACTTTTGCTGATTGAAAAACAAATTGAGGTAACTCATCTTGTAGGAAATTTTATGTTCTTTCATTTTATGTGCACATTTTTTTTAATTTGAGTAAAAATTAAGGACGCTAGCCTCAAAAAACCGACGGCAAGTCGGCTGAATTTCTGATTTTTCAAAATGGCGGCGTCCTGGGCGCATACACATTTTCCCGGCACTTTTATGGCCATTTTCTGACTTCTTTGGTCACTAGGAGTCAGAAAAAATAGGTCTCAACCCGTGGACAAACCAAAAGTCAAATTTTGTTGCATAGTGTAATTAAATGTACTTTTAAAATACTCTATGTTGGGATATATAGGAACAGATAGCAAAATATTACATCACTGCCGGACTAATCCGTTTAAATAGACCTTAATATCTTCCATGGTCAGTGCAGTTACACATAGCCCATTACAATTGCGCTTATATAATCATTTTATTAGTCTAGGAGTAAATTTCGTAGAGTTTTCAGAGCTACCATCTCTATTTTTGCAGATTCGTACAACTGAATCCACCTTTATATTGCATGCAGCAAACGCTTGCAACAGCCCCATTGTTGAAAAAAAAAGATGTATAAAGAATAATGTTTGGGAATAGAACAGTAAAGAATGAATCTTAAAAATGACTAGTTTCGGCCCTCAACATTTTGACTAAATACATTTAAACTCCACTGAACATAGTTAAAAACAAAGAAGTGCAAAAGTTTAAAGTTGAAATGCAAACAGCGTAGACCGATTTTTTATTCCCCTACCAATTTACAGTTAATGTAATCATTAACTCTTTTACTATACTGAGTGACTAAAATAAATTAAAGCCGCGCCCGCCGCGCCGTGCACCGGCACGTGAGCGATTAGTTAACTATTCCTGCTCAGCGATGTTGATTTTGCCTAAGCCACGAATTGAAGGCGCTCTTTGGATTATATCGTTTCATCAACGTCGAAAGATTCGAAAGTTTGAAGTCGCGACGAGAACATCTATATCCTCGGGTGCGATATTGAAATGGTTACTGGTGGATCATGTTTTCATTTTTTATGTTTATTCATTTTATCAAATAACAGAGTTACATACGTTTCCTTTCGTGTAGGTAGTTTATTTGTAATTTGTTTAATTTTGAATGTAAGTATACATGAAACCTACAATTAAATTGACAAAAACGAACTGATCGGTGTATAATAAGTGTCCGCGGACGCCACCTTCTTGCTCGGGGGTTTTGGACTTGGCCTGGTGGCTACCGCCACTTATGATATGCCATTATGGTGCACGTCAATACGCAAAAAGCATTATATTACAAATAAAGAGTAAACAGCGAGAAGAAGGGTTTGTTGGTTACAAACTATTACGATAAGAAAATTTCGATTTTACCAATCTGAAATAGTTTTTTTTTTTTTTTTTTTTTTTTTTTTTTTTTTTTTTTTTTTAAGCAACTCATTAAATATCTATGAAGTAGAGTTCCTTTAAGTAGGAAATTAAGACAAGTGAAACCATGGGTGCCACTATTACCATCGGGCGCTACATTCTGAGGGCCGTTGTTGCAGTGTTTTGTTCCAATACGAAGATAACAGTGCCGCAGAATTTGTAATTATGTAATCTCGTTTACTGCATTTGCTAATCGACATCTATTTCCCTTTAAAGATTCTTTTGGGCATTATAGACGTTATTAAGGTGAATAATGATTAAAATTAGTAGGTTCGTCAAAAATTAACTCTTTTTACCGTAAAACAACGAGAGACGTCTATTGAGAATGTAAACAAACAAGCCGCTTCTGTGAACAAACGTACGAAAATGTATCCAATGGCGACGCCCGTAGTCCCGTAGAACCTAAACCTCGTTGGCCAATCAGAGGTCGACTACCCTCTTCTCTTAACTCTCTACATAAAGGGACTCTACTACTACACAGAAGAATAGGGAACATAACTTTTTGCCGTTGCCATAGATTTGACCATTTCATCAATGGGGCAGTTGCAAGGGTCTGAAATTTTGTGTTTTTTATAAAGAAAATAATAGTACTCGATGAGCTAAGAACAATGGTGCCTTTGGTTTTTTCCTAAGAGTCTTGGTTTTGGAGATACACACGTGTAAAGTTACAAAAATTCGTGTGTGAAGTGACGTCACTACACGGAATTTCCATTTAAAACAATGTATTTTGGGCTAAAATCTCATCTCCGGAACAATGGGACTTCTTCAGAAACCAAAGGCACCATTGTTCTCAGCTCATCAAGTATACTTTAATTCTCTGTATGAAAAACACAATATTTCAGACCCTTGCAACTGCCCCATTCAGTTTTTGGTCACGGTTTAGTTAAAACTACTTGAGCTACAAGCTGTTTATGAACGATCGTATGTCAATGCCATGGAGTCGATGATCAAGTACGTGTTATTCTTATGGTTGGTGTCATTTCTAAGGATTCCATTCCACTGGAAACCCATCCATCTCTGCGAAAATTCGCCGATGTCTCCTGAACTATCGGCGAATTTCCACAGAGATAGAAGAGTTTCCATCGGAACAGGACCTATAGGAATGATCCCATTCATAAGAATAACACGTACTCGATCATCGACTCAAAGGCATTACGATACGATCTCATTCATAATCAGCCTGCTGGGAGTAAAAGCTTGCGGGTAAGCTTGCTGCGAAAGTGTTGTTTATTTTTAGTTTGTAAATTAGGAGATTCTTTTCTGTGTGCGTAGGCTGAAAACATTCTCAATAATAAAGCTATTGGAGCCGTGTCGCGCACCGCGTCGGCTTAGTTTCAGCTTTTATTTTCCCTCTCTAGAGTAAGCCCTTCGGAGTGATGAATTGAGAAAAAATTCGCGCCCAAAGCAAAATGTTTGCTCTTTACTTTTCCTGGGTTTCCCCCCCCCCCCTCGAATTTTCCTGTTGAACAAACGTCGACAAAGAGGGGGTGAGGGAGTTGAAATGGTGGGGCCGAAAGTGGGAGGGGAAGGGGGAGCTTGAGGGTACGGTGGGGGAAGGGGGCAAGTTGGCGTCAAGTTTTAATTCGCGTCAGACTTTAATTAACTGCGGATTTCACTCGTTTGAGGTCTCCGCTGAGATTTTATTTTATTTTATTTTTATTTTCGCAACAAATACGATTTTCTCCTAGTTTACTTTTCGCATTCTTGGAAATCCCGTTCGGGGCTCATCTCTTTTTCTTCCAGATTCCGATCTCATTAATTTGCCAAGCTTCTAACGGCGCACTGTGGATTAAGTCAATAGGTAACATCGGACATGGAATAAATGACTGAAAATTCAATTTTTTTCAGTTTTTTACGGTCACAAAATGCATTACAAGGGGTGATTATTGTGGAAAAATGTGCTCTTGCACGGTTTTGATGTAAGCAAAGGGAGCATCAATTCCAATGTCAAATGCTGAGAAAATAACGATGAGACCATTAAAAAAGTCTAAAACTCACTCCTCGCAGAGAAAACTTAACTTGAAATTTCGGGTGACCAACCTTGCATGTATGCACCGACCTTGGATTCGGACCCCCAAACAAAAGAACAAAACCTACGAATTTTAACAATGAGATAAATGAATTTGCTTTCAAAAAGTATATTTGAAGGAATTAAAGGTCCATTTATTCACATTTTGTCAGTAGGATCACGGTCATAACTACAAAAAAAAATCTAAGTTGCGTAGTAAACGGGGAAGACGGCACTTAATTTCATGTCCTGTTCTTTTGTTTGGGGTCCGAATCCAAGGTTGGTGCATTCATGCACGGGTGGTCACCCGAAATTTCAAGTTAAGTTTTCTCTGCGAGGAGTGAAATTTCGACTCTTTTTAATGGTCTCATCGATATTTTCGCAGCGTTTTACATCAGAATTCCTAGGCCATTTGTCTACAGCAAAACCTTGCTAGAGCTCCATTTTGCGAAAACATCAATGACGTCGCACTCAAACTGTCACGTTGCATATTAACAAAGCTACAAGCATCTAAAGTTATTATACCGCTGGCACAACCAGGATCTCTTCCATCTCTCTCATTTCCCATTTGAATATACACGTAGGAAAAGGACGGAAAGAGGGGGGTTTTATCAAGGTGTCCATCCTTGTCTAACATACGTTTCTTAATGGAGAAAGGAGAGAGATGAAGAAACTCTCAATGCGCGTCTTATGTCCGACCTCTCCCATTGAGTCGCTCCAATGTGCGTCGGCGAAACTCCACTACGAGATCGAGTATTTTCTTTTTCATCAATTTGCTCGACTGTGTAAACTTGACTCGTTCAAGTATACCCAACTGAATACCCATTATTTTATCATTTGTAATGTCTGTTGTATACGATAAGTTTCAAAGTTTGAATCTCATTAAATCGTTGTTCTATTATTTGAACCGCAATCAAAAAGAACTGAAATATGTGTATTCAGAGAAGAGTGTTTTTTATCCTGATCATCGTCTATTCTGATGACACTTTTATAAGAACTGTTAGGTCCACCGGGTCTGAAAAAAAAAATGATAAATTTAACTCTTTCATAGTTAAAAGTATGGACACCACTTAAAAACTGTTGGTTTGATTATTTAAATTAGTTAAATTAACACGACACGGGCTTTATTTAACTAATTTAAAACGGTAAAACCAATAGTTTTTATTAAGTTCATACTTTTAACTATAAAAGAGTTATTTTTTTTTTTTCAGTGTAGAATTCATTGGATAAAAGGAACTCGTGCAAAAGGTCGAACTTTGAATCGTTCGATATTTTTTTTATGAGTTTAAAGAGTCAAAATTAATGAAACAATTTGATCGAGTGAAGAGTAAAAGCGACGTTTTTTCAAGCAAAGGAGCGGCTGCTTCCGTATATGTAGCGTTGGATGGTGGTGACGTGACGCTGGCTTGTGCCCATCCGGATGGAAGATAATAAAAGTATGTCAAGTGTAAGTCAGCTTTCCGGTGACATCGCCTTTGAAGTTTTTATCTCTCACTCTCTTTAACTCTTACGTTAAAAAGGAGTGCCCCAACCCCTTCTCTTCTACTCCTAGACTCGCTCCATCCCCTCTATACCTCGATTCTACGAACTGCTCCCCGTATTTTCGCCGGGAGCGCCGCGCGTATGAAGCGGCGTATGAAGCGTATTTTCATGTCTTGGCTGAGTCGTGCGCTCATTTTCAGAAACCGTGCACTCTTGTTCCGAAGAATATAGATCATGGCCACGTTTTGAAGATGACATGAGCGTCCAGCGAAGTATCTCAAGCATTTTGCTTTTCTCTCTGTTTGTTCATTCAAATTCTTGTGTTGCATTGCAAGGAGAAAGAAGTTATGGGCTGAAGTCCAGTCTGCCACTCCACTGCTTCTTTCGGTCATGCACTTTGAGTCAGACTTTCTTAGCCCATAACATCCTGAATTATTTCATTTTTTTTTCAACCATTTTCAAAACAAAATAAAAAAATAAATAATTTTAGGATGCCCAAAAAAAACTGATGCCAAATGACATTTAATCTTTAACATCTGATTGCCAGTCTATCACCCCCTAATTTAAAAACCCCTAAAAAATGTAAACTATCCTCTAGCTGTAGCCATATGGCTACGCTAGGATGTTATGGGTTAGTGTGATTTTCGTAATTTTCGCTAGTTTTTAAATCAGATTGGATCAGATGCATTTGCTCACAGCAAAAGTTTGCAAGAGCCCCATTGTGAAATATTGGTTCATAGAACGAATGGAATACACTTTGAGAAAATGTGAACTGGATAGAAGTGAAATGAATATTTATTAAGGAGATTAAGAATTAAGGATAATTCTATATGTTATTATAATAATAAATTAAAATAATATTATTATTTACTATTACAAATTATTATAATAATAAATTATAATAATATTTATTATTTATTATTAATAATTATTATATTAATAAATGGTTATTTTTAAATTAAGGATGGAAAACTTTGGGATTTGAAGGAATTCCTGGGTCTAGTCCAGACCAAATCATATAATATATTTATATATATTTATTTCCTCCAAATCATACAATTTCCCAACCTCAATTTTCAATTTCCTGAACGACTGCATTTCTATCAACCCAAACCTTTTATCAATAAATTACACCAATTCCGTTATCCAATATTTTACAATTCCCTCATGTCCCCTCGCAATTTACTTCATTCTCCACGAATTTTCCTCCAGTTGATCCTCGTCCTCTGATTTCACCGGTTGAGAAAAGATTACACAGTTCAGTGTATGACTGTAATGCACAGAAAAACTCGCATCAGTATAATATTTTCTCAACCGATCGAGTCGTCACTGATTTTAAAAAACTTGCGGATATTTTAATTAATTAACGTCGTTTTCCATCGATTCAGAAAAGATTGCAGATCAGAATATTTTCGTACAGTACAGTCATACACTGAACCGAATCGTGTAATCTTTCCTCAACCGGTGGAATCATCGGTGAATTGAAAAATGTCATGAATTAAACGCGAAACGCCAAACGGCAGCCCTGCTCAAATGGCACTGTTCACAAGGAGTAAAATGTATCCTTGGGGCTACCAAAATTACTTCTACGTAATAGTTAAATGTAACTTGCGTATCCTTAACTAGATTTCTGGTAATAACATTCTAAATACATTTTTCGTTGAAACCAGCAATATCTTCACAGATACCAGGAGTACCTTTAACCATTATGTAGAAGTAATTTTGGAAAAGGCTGTTTCAGATATAGCTTCGGTTCGGACAGTTCTTTCTTTACAGGCGCGGAAGGACGATATCAAGTCTTCAATTACGCTTTCATGTTAATAGTCACTAATTACGATAGTTAACCGAGTCTTCGCTGAAAAAAATGGGGTAAATTTAACTCTTTTATAAAGTTAAAAGTATGCTGGACACCACTTAAAAATTGTTGGTTTGACTGTTTAAATTAGTTAAATTTACACGGCACGAGCTTAATTTAACTAAATTAAACGGTCAAACCAATAATATGGTTAACCAATAGTTAACCATAAGTGGTGTCCATACTTTTAACTATAAAAGAATTAATTTTTTTTTTTCAGTGTATTTTGTGGCAAAAAGTTCTAATGATTCACGCAGTCAGCGGCGTCAACGTTTCCACGCATGTAAACAAAGATCTGTAAGAACCGAAGTTATCTGAAACCAGTGGAGTAGTGTGCAATTTGGCAACGTTGTACATAGTGTCCATTCAAACCCGTTTAAAAGGTTGAATGCAAAGGTGTTCACCTAACACCCTATCATTCGATATTTTTCATGGGTTTAAATGGACGAAGGGCAACGTTGCCAAATAGCACGCTCCGCCACTGTCTGAAACGGCCTCTAGCCCCCAAGTGTAAATTTTTCTGATCACAATGTCGAGGAAGTCCAGGAAAATTCGAGGAACGTGTTGAAATTCGGCCCTTATAGGATTCTCAGAAAGAATAAAAGATAGTAGGGGTTTCACGGTACCTGATTTTGTGTACGGAAAGTCCAGAGAGTGACGTGTCGAGTAACAAAGAATATCATGCGGCGCTTTTTACGGTCCGTTTTACGGTCGATTGTAAAGTGCTTCCCGAGGGGGCATGTTGAAGCGGGGGGATGGGGGAGATTACGGAGGCAGCACAGGTCAAACTAATTGTGAAACTCGACAAACGTTTGACATTTATTGGCTCCCGTTTTATGGACCTCCCCCCTCCCCTCTCTCCGTCCTCCCCTGCGTCTCCCTCCATCCTGCTCTCTACCTCACCCCTCCTCTCGGGTCTCTTATTTCCTTTCCACATCCTCTCACGCTTTATAAAAGGAAAACCTACGAGAGCCATAAGGAATGTATACTATGACCTGCAAAACAGTGTCGTAGCGTGCAATTTGGAAACGTTGCATTATGCCCATTTAAATCCATGTGGAAGGTCGAATGCGAACGTGTGGGCCGATTACCCAGTAGTTCGATCTTTCCCATGGGTTTAAATGGACAAATTACAACGATGCCAAATTGCAAGTGACACCATTGCTACGAAAGAAAGTCCTGTCATCGAAATCGATCTTGATAAAGTTTTCTGTTATTTTTTGAGGAGTTCTAAATTCTTTAAGGCTTGCCTCCATGTAGGGTCATTCCACGCGAGATCAACCATCTCAGAAAAATTCCAAACTTTGTCAGACGATTTCTCTATGCATGGATAGTACAAAAAAACTTTTTTTTAAATATTTTAAAGTCCCACAATTCCCGTGGCGGCCAGTTTTAGGCCACACCCCCTCAGAAAAAATAAAGGCTTACGAAAAGTCGCATGACTTTATTTAAAAAAGAGCTTTAGACTATTCAAAAAAACCAGATTGTAGCTCAAAAAATGAGCTATCTTTTTATTCCGGTCCGGTTTTTCTCGCATTTAAAAAGCAAAACCCTAGTGAGGTGAAAACTTTAGTCAAAAATCAGTGAAATTGAGCGTTTTTGAGCTAAAATTTCGGCATGAAAGGAAATAGTTTAGGACTTGAAATTTTTTTCTGAGTAGTCCTATATTCAGAGACCTCACAAAAAAAGTTTGGCCCCTAACCTCTCTTTAATTTTTTAAAAGGGCCCTCAAAAATTGAAATTTTTGAAAACTACAGACCCCATTACGCAGTTGCAAGGGTTTGGATTTTTTTTTTTTTTTTTTTTTTTTTTTTTTTTTTTTTTTTTTTTTTTTTTTTTTTTTAACAAAATAAAAGTACTTGATAAGCTGATATAAAACCTACCTTTGGTTTTTTCCTACGTTCCTCGATATTAGAGATACACTTGTTTAAAGTTGCAAAAACGTGTGTAAGTTCAGACGAAACGTGGAATTCCCTGATTAAAACAATATACATATACTTTTGGGCAAAAAACCATCTCCGGAACCATTGGCGGATCCAGCAATCTGGCAGTAGTGTATACTTCCCATTTGATTGCAGGAGATTTGATCGATTAGTCACGGGGCTATAGCCCCTTCAAGAATCGATTGCTTACTATAAATTAAAATGGGAAGAATGCGCAGTTGCCAAATGGGGCAGTTGCAAGAGTCTGAAATGTTGTGTTTTTTATAAAGAAAATGATAGTACTTGATGAGCTGAGAACAAAGATGCTTTTGGTTTCTAATCAAGTCACATTGTTCCGGAGATAAGATTTTGGCCCAAAATACATTGTTTTAAATGGGAATTCCGCGTAGTGACGTCACTACGTACACGATTTTTTACACATTTACACGTGTGCATCTCAAAAACCTGGACACTGAGGAAAAAACCAAAGGCACCTTTGTTCTCAGCTCATCAAGTACTATAATTTTGTCTATAAAAACACACAGTTTCAAACCCTTGCAACTGCCCCATTGCTGGATCCGCTTATATCCGGAACTATAAAACCTGATAAGAAATCAAAGCCATCCTTGTATTTTGTTCACCGAGCAGCAAAGGCGGATCCAGCAATCTGACAACTGTGTATTATTCCCATTTAAATGCATAAAAAACAATCGATTAGTAAAGGGGCCATGGGGCATGGCCCCCTCAAGAATCGATTGTTTCTCATACGTTTTAGTAGGATGAATTCATGGTTACCATATCGCTCGATCCGCCCATGCCGAGCACTTTTATTTTCTTACGATATAAAACACGAAAATTTAGGCCCTTGCAACTACTCCATTTCGTCGAGGATTTGCAACCAAACACGTTACAAAAACACCCAACGTTTATGCTCGACTTGAAATCGACATGGTTCAAAGAACACTGAATTACGCTGCGTGCAAATGTAAGTCGAGCGCAACAATGCAACACGTTTAAAGAAATTCTCTACTGACTCCTTTGAAGTAAAGCAATCCTTTTTACATCTCATTGTCAGTCCGAAAGACGCATCACAATTCACAAGTATAAACAACCGACAAAGTAAAATAGTAGATACAAAAGAGGGTGGGTGCGAAGGGATTGAGAGGGACAAAGAGGGTTGAAGATGGACGCTTGACTGTCGACCAGGGCTGCCACAATGCATATAATTACACACATTTCCCCTCATCTAACCAGAGCTGCCGTTTTGCGTATAATCAATGCTATTTTCTATTCACTGATGATTCCACCGGTGGAGAAAATATTACACAGTTCAGTTCTGTGTATGACTGTAATGCACGAAAATACTCTGATCTGAAATCTTTCCTTAATCGGTGGAAACTCCGTTAATTAATTAAAATATCCGCAAGTTTTTTTAAAGTCATCGACGACTCAACCGGTTGAGAAAAGATTACAGATGCGAGTATTTTAGTTCATTACGGTAAATACATTGAACTGAACTGTGTAATCTTTTCTCAACCGGTGAAATCATCGGTGAGTAGAAAAATAGCATTGATTATACGCAAAACGGCAGCCCTGCATCTAACTCTAAGTAATTTATTTTGAATTTCCCGCCAAATTTGACACCTCTGTTGTCGCGACACGTCCGTTGTCCAATCGTCCGATCGTCGCGTTCTCCAATTTCCTTAAAAAAAAAAAAAAAAAAAAAAAAAAAACCGACATCCACTCTGACAACTCGAGGCGTTTTCGCATTTCCCATTTTCCCACCCTCCCATATACTTTCGTTTCAATTTCCCGTTTATTTCCAGCCGTCATTTCATCCTTGCGACACGACACGACTGTATCTTTTCTCGTATAGTTTTGAATAAACAATACCAGAGAGCACATCATCGGCAAGTTCACAATTTCTCTCATTTCCCCCATTGAAAACATGCATGTTGAACAACTATGGTAGATAAAGGGATACAGCAGTGTTGCCGTTTTTCTGGCAACTATGCTTATTTTCCATTTAAACCTATGCAAAAGTATCGATATCTTGGGTTGCAATCGCACCTCCTAAGTATCGATTGTTTTTCATGGGTTTAAATGGAGAGGATACGTGGTTGCCACATTGCACGAGCCACCGCCGGAATTGGAGCTGGTACGCACTTTTGCTGTAAACGATTTAACAGTCGAATCTGGTGTAAAAACCTCCAAAAAGAACTATAGCAGCCCTACAATTTTTCGAAATCCACTCGCAAACTCAACAATAAACGCTTTTAATTGCTCGAGCGTAATGGTGGCTGGGGGCAGTGATAATGGGAGATTCCCATCTAAATCTAACAATACGGTAACTCCATCAAGAAGAGAACCAATAATAAGAGAGACGACTTTCATTTGACACCGGTGTCACTAGATGCCACGGTACCATCATTGGCGGATCCAGCCCTCACGAACGGGGGGGGGGGGGGCGGCGGCGGCGGCGAACTTGGGATTTTCGCCCCCCGGTGACCCCCCTTCCTTTTTTCCTCTGTTTCTTTCCCCTTCCTCTCCCCTCTTTTCCCCTTTTTGGGTCAAACGGGGGGGGGATGATCGCTCCCTTCGCCCCCCCCCTGTATCCGCCAATGGGTACCATTCATCGAATGTGAATCACTACTCTGGTGCCTAATATTACTCTGTGAATCATCCTTATCAGCATAGAGAAAGTGACAAATTAAGATAGGAATCTCTCATTATTACTACCCTATGCGTCCATTACACTTTCGCAATTAAAAGCGTTTTTATTGAGTATAGGAGTAGATTTCAGAAGTTTTTAGTGCTGTCATCGTTATTTTAGGAGTTGTTCACACCAGAATCGACTATTAAATCGCTTAAAGCAAAAGTGTGCATAACAGCCCCATTGAGAAAGTATTATTGGTATGGCGCAGGATGTTTTTCTGTCTGTATTCTGACTTAACTTTTGAACCAATGGTCCATATTCAGCCAAATTTTGCAGATAGGTTGATTTTAACATTCCTCGGAGGGACTTCCTTTGTTTTTTCGAAATTTTAAATTTTTAGCAAGTTATGGAGGGTAAAAGGTTTCCATTAAAATCAATGGCTGCAAAAAATGGGTAAACAAGTGAAAAAATTGGAATACTTCAATTATAGCTGTTTGAAAACTATAGGTATTCTCTACAGTTAATTATTTTAATTTAATTCCATGTAAATTTTTCGAATTTATACCAAATTCGGTAACACTGGGATACAGCCCTCTCATTTCACCCTTTCACGGAAAATACACCAGATTATTCACACGTAATAAAAAAGAGCAAAACAAAACAAAACCATGATAGGCCTGTTCGAGTGCGGAAATAACGCCTGAAGTCTTATTAGAGAGGCCCGTAACAACTGTATGCTCTCCTTTTTACCACTGTAAAAAACAGAGCTGCCATTTCACGTATAATCAACGGCATTTTTCAATTCACCTATGCTTCCACCGGTTGAGAAAAGATTACATTGTTGAGTTCACCTTATGACTGTAATGCTCGAAAATACTTTAATCTAGCTGGAACCTTTCCTCAATCAGTGGAATTGCCGTTAAAAGATTAAAATATCCGCAAGTTGTTTTTTAAATTCAGTGATGACTCCATCGGTTGAGAAATGATTACAGATCAGATTATTTTCGTGCTTTAATAGTCACATAAACTGCGCTGAACTGTGTAATATTTTCTCAACCGGTGGAATCATCGATAAATTGAAAAAATATGCATAACGGAAGCTCTCCTCTAAAAACCTATTTTAAAAAAAAAAAAAATCTCTTGTGCTGACTCTTTTTGATCACAGTTTTATTACAGGTGACGTAAATGTCATTACCTACAGCTACCTATAATCTATACAAGTACGCATGCATCCTAATCAAATTTTGCCTCTCCTTTTTGTCTCAAAGTTAAAAGGTTGGTGCTTGGTAAATCCCGCCGCTGCTGCGGGTACAATTCATAACCTAATTCAAAATTATGCAATAATTTGTGTTCCACAGTAACTAATTATTCACAGAAAAAATTAACCGCGGCGTCGTTAGCATGTCCTTTGTTCATAAAAAAGTGGCTTCAGCAAGCTTCGGCCTGTAGAGTCGATTCGAAGGTTATAAAACCAGCTAAAATAACGATGAAAGCAATAGCGCATGGTGCAACTTGGCAACGTTGTATATTGTCCATTTTAAAGTTATGTAAAAGATTGAATGCGAAGGTGTTCACCGAAAACTTTATAGTTTGGTCTTTTCCCATAGGTTTAAATTGAAACAATACAACGATGCAAAATTGCACGCTGCTCCACTGGATGAAACCACTGAAAATTTGAGAGAAGTTTATTTATAGGGCTCTGGTAAAGATTTGAAGTTTGAAACTTTTCGGGGAACACCGAACGCCAAAGTCAACAAAATCATTTCTATCCAATTGAATCAGGAGCGTTGTTTATTGTTGTCTCTCGCCCGTTGAGTTGCTCTTTTCGCCTTTATCTCGCGGAAAGGTTACATATTCCGAGGTTTGGTTACAGCATCGCTTTTCATTATCTCAGCCGAACAAACAGTTCGGGTGAGATAGTTAAAAACGCAACCAATTTAAATTAAAATTGGCGAAATTGAAGTACCTTGCAAGAAATTTCAAACGAGCCAACCAGAGCTGCCGTTTTGCGTATAATCAACGCTATTTTTCTATTCACCGATGATTCCACCGGTGGAGAAAAGATTACACAGTTCAGTTCTGTGTGTGACTGTAATGCACGAAAATACTCTGATCTGTAATCTTTCCTTAATCGGTGGAAACTCCGTTGACTAATTAAAATATCCGCAAGTTTTTTAAAGTCATCGACGACTCCACCGGTTGAAGAAAGATTACAGATGCGAGTATTTTAGTTTATTACAGTCATGCTCTGAACTGATCTGTGTAATCTTTTCTCAACCGGTGGAATCATCGGTGAATTGAAAAATAGCATCGATTATACGCAAAACGGCAGCCCTGATCATGTATTCGCCGCTCTACTGCTATACCTCCTTGTTTTGGCTATACCAGTGGCGTCGCGTGCAATTTGGCAACAATGTATTCTATCCATTCAAACTCATGTAAAATATCGAATTCAGGGGGTGCACAGTGCACAAGGAAAATCCGATATATTTAATGAGTTTAAATGGAGCAGTTGCATTGTTGCCAGATGGCACGCGACGCCACTGGGCTATACATCATCAAAGGGTCACATTTTATTAGAATTTATTACTTTTCGACGGAGTTCTGTTGGCTCCAGGGCTGCCGTTTTGCGTATAATCAATGCTATTTTTCTACTCACCGATGATTTCACCGGTTGAGAAAAGATTACACAGTTCAGTTCAATGTATTTACTGTAATGAACTAAAATACTCGCATCTGTAATCTTTTCTCAACCGGTTGAGTCGTCGATGACTTTAAAAAACTTGCGGATATTTTAATTAATTAACGGAGTTTCCACCGATTAAGGAAAGATTACAGATCAGAGTATTTTCGTGCGTTGCAGTCATACACTGAACTGAACTGTGTGATCTTTTCTCAACCGGTGGAATCATCGGTGAATAGAAAAATAGCATTGATTATACGCAAAACGGCAGCCCTGTACATGATACATGGTCCATCAATTAGGCAACTATGCATTCTTTCCATTTGAACGTAGATTATCTTTTTTCAAATGGGAAGACTCCACAGTCGCCAGATTGCACGGATCCGCCTCTGACTGGTTGAACCAAAGATCACACTGATTTAAGGATTCCTAAACGAGATATAACAAGAACCGGGATACCAATGCCTTTCTTTCAATGAGTCTGTTGCAAACTTTTGCTATAACGATTAAGAGTGTTAAATTTAATGTAAAATCGCCTGAAAAGTCCATTGGTGGCATCAGAAAGTCATAAAATGCAGTAATAAACTCATACAAGAGGCGTTTAATGAAATCCAAGATGGCGGATAAATATCGAGCAATCTGTATGCATGCACCGTGAACATCCAAGGATGGCCAACTTTGACAACCTCACTGGAGGTAGAGGTTATGCGTTTGTTTACGTTGTGATTGGTTGTGATCGATAATATGAGGTTGGCTATCCTTGGATGTTCGTGGTGCCATCATACAAATTGCTCGATATTTCTCCGCCGTCTTGGATTTCATTAAAAGCCTCTTGTGAGTTTATTATTGCATATTATGGCTTTCTGATGCCACCCATGGACTTTTCAGGTGATTTTACATTAGATTAAACACTCTTAATCGTTGCTGCAAAAGTTTGCAATAGACCCATGAAGTAAGTCCTATCCTAAAGTGAGGCAGCATGGGCGATCAGCTGATTCTGCTTTATCTGCCTCATATCTTTTAAACTTAAATCAAAAGTTGTAATAAATCCAGTGGAAACTGGTTTTAAAAGAAACTGCAAGTGTTTAAGAGTGGCTGTCTAGACACAGAATTCCAATACAAGCACAGAATAACGCAAGCAGAATGGAAACTTAAATTCATTTTGAAACATTTTTTGCTTCGGGCGTCGCGTCGCGCGTCAGGAGAAAGGGGGTCGACTCCATCCTCCAGGGGAAATTAATAGGTTTGATGATCATTTTAATAGATTGAAATTATTGACATGATTTTCTTTGAAACGCTTTGAATTGATCTATATTTAATTCTGTTCTCAGCGATACGAGCAGCTGAGGATCAAAATCTTGGGTGACTGCTATTACTGCATCAGTGGCGCTCCCCGAGAAAGGCCAGACCACGCAATTCTCAGTGTCTACATGGGACTTTCAATGGTCAAAGCTATCAAGTAAGTAGAATCTTTTTTTTTACACTCACAATCAGTAAAAAAGGGAGGGCAGGGGGGCAACTGCCCCCCCAAGGGTCGGTTAAAAGTGAAAAAGTGATGACCTTTTTTCTTTCTTTTTTTTAGGAGAAGAAAAAAGTTTCGAACTAAAATTTGGTGGTCATTAACGAGTTTTGTTGGAATTTAGGGCCGACAATATAGGATATGCAGGATATTATTCTAAAGGGTCTAAAATAATATTGATGAGAAAAAAAAAAAAAAAGAAAAAAAAAGTCATCATACATTTTTGCCCCCCCCCCCCAAGCCGAACCCGAAATGACGCCCCTGTTTACTCTGTTTCGCGCAGGGTCGGACTGGCCAGGGCCGCTAGGCCGCGATCGCGGCCTAAAGTTTTGCTTTTTGAGGCCCGAGGGGGCCCCGCGGGGGCCTCCGATGGGGCCCCCGAATGGATAAAATGGAAACATTTAGGAATGAAAAAAAGAATAATGTATCAAAGAAGACAGTAAATAGATTATACACTAAAGGAAAACCATTGTAAGCTAATTAAGATAGCTTATAATATAAGGATCGGAAATGCATCGAGACTGGCAAAGTTCGCTCTAGTCCACGATGCAGACCGCCATTTGGAAAATTTGGAGCCCCCGACCGTTTACAAAAGGAGCCTTCGATTGGATCAAAACGAGGCTCCAGTCGGGTGAAAAACGCGGGGCCCCCGAACGGGTTAAAAAACGGGGCCCCGATCGGGTCAAATGGGGCCCCCGAATGGTCAAAATGGGGCCCTTAGTCCCCCAAAAAGTATCTAAAGAAAAATAGGGAAGAAAATAATTACTACTGGCCAGAAAAACAAAAAAATGACAATTAGTTTAATAGCAAGCAAGAGGTGAGCCTTAGGAGTCAACCACTATGTCTTATATTTTTTAAAAACTAGTTTTCCTTTTTTCCTTCTTTTCAAAATCAAAACCTGCTAAAATATTAGCTCAATATTATAAATAATTTCTCGGTTCTCTCACAAATGAAACCCAAAAAACCCATTCAAATTGGGTTTGTAGAACGTAAAATTTTCAAAATTTTCCGGGGGAGGGCCCCCGGACCCCCCGTCAACATTAGGGGGTTATTCCATACCCCCCAGACCCCCCGGAAAATGAGGCACGTGAAAAAAGGTGGCGTCACTTATCCCCGCCCCCCCCTTAAGAATGAATATCTGACTGCACCACCGAACATAATAAGTTACTTTATCCTGGACTAGAGGCCGCTGCAGAAAAGTATATGCTCTTGCTGATATTTGGGTGCGTTTAAAAGGGACCAAGAAAAGCCCGCTACGATCTGTATCCTTTAATAAGTGAACTTAATAACTAAACAAATGGAAACAGATAATTCTAATTATCAGTTGAAAATAGCGTAAAAACTGCTTCGTTTTATGTTATTTTTTTTTTAAAAAAAATGGTGTGAGGGGGGCCCCAGAATGGAGGGAGGGGCCCCAAAATTGACCTAGCGGCCTAACATTTAGAGAGCCAGTCCGACCCTGGTTTCGCGCTAACACCGTCAATCATCATTCGAGATTAAATCTTTCTGTGCTCGTCCCTACGACAGTGGCGGCTCGTGCAATTTGGCAACAATGCCTTTCCTACACTTGATTTTACGTAAAATAATCGAATCGAGAGTGAAGCAGCGCTTCACCAACAATCGATTATTTGACATAGATTCAAATGGAGGCAAAACGTTGTTGTCAAATTGTATGATCCGCCATTGCCCTACGAGCAACCTTAAATTTTGGTTTAGGTAGACCACCTGCTGCAATGCTTAACTCATTGTGACACAGGTGTTGGGGGTAAGCCTACCTCCAGGACTTTTTTGTTTCCTCTTTTTTTTTTTTTTTTTTTTTTTTTTTTTGCCCCCCCCCCCCCCCCAACCACATACTGCACCGGGAAATGTAAAATCTAACTTTTAGACACTTACTCAAAAGGTACCAGCAATTTCCAAAAAATATCAACAGATTGTACTTATGAAGTCGATATCAAAGCGTAATAGTTTTTAAGTCACCAACCCACAAACATTAGAAGAGCCTCCCAGGGCGCGCTAGAAACAAACTGTAGGAAATACCCCTCGAACACTTTCTCACATCAAAATTATTCTAGGCCCCCAAGACCCCCTTCAATATCCTGAGGAAGAGCCCCCTTTAGGGGTTAATTTTACTGTAGGCTAGTTGCAGAATGCTTTTGCAAATGTTCATCAAAATTCTAACAGATATATTTAAACATTCCAACTTTTCCCGACGTTCACTTAGTTTACCCATTTTCCCCCTTTGATTTTATTAACTGAAATCTTTTATCATCGATAATTTTCCTACAGTTTAAAATTTTGAGAAACCAAAAAAAGCCCCTCTGAGGAATGGTAAAAGCAAAAGCAACACTTCTCTGCAAAATTAAGATGCATATGGACGATTGGTTCAAATGTTATGCTGTGATACAGACCAGAGCTGCCGTTTTGCGTATAATCAATGCTATTTTTCTATTCACCGATGATTCCACCGGTGGAGAAAAGATTACACAGTTCAGTTCTGTGTGTGACTGTATTGCACGAAAATACTCTGATCTGTAATCTTTCCTCAATCGGTGGAAACTCCGTTAATTAATTAAAATATCCGCAAGTTTTTTAAAGTCATCGACGACTCAACCGGTTGAGAAAAGATTACAGATGCGAGTATTTTAGTTCATTACAGTAAATACATTGAACTGAACTGTGTAATCTTTTCTCAACCGGTGAAATCATCGGTGAGTAGAAAAATAGCATTGATTATACGCAAAACGGCAGCCCTGATACAGACAGACATCTGCGCCATCGCAATACTTTCTCAATTTCTAACTTTACTAGTCGTGAGAAAGTAAAAAGAAGGGCCTAAAAGTACAGGATAAACTTTATCTCTGGTGAAAAAAGGTGTATTGTGAGTTGCCTACCTCCAGGAGTCTTCTGACATAATTTTTGCCTCCAAATGTAGATACCTACATACAACACAGGGAAATGTAAAATCTAACTTACAGATACTTACTCAAAAGGTAAGTACCTAAAAATACCAACAGATTGTGCCAGTAAATGCGGGTCAATTTAAAAGCGTAATAGTATAAAGTCACCAATTCAAAACATTAGTACAGCCTCCCTAGGCGCGCTGGAATTTTAAAAGAAGAAGAGACTAAAAATACAGTATAAACTTTAACTCTTGCGGAACGAGCTCAATGGTCTCACTTGCTCAGTGTAGCCAGATTTTTCTAAAAATTACTAATTTTCCCCATTAAGTCAAGAGAAGGAAAATTCAGATACCAATCCGAAGAATGGCACCACTGCGCACTTGCTATAAATTTTACGAGGCCGAAGTAATGGACCTTGGTCTCTGCGTGATTTTGCCGGAAACGCCAAGGAACGGAGCAAAGCAACGAAAACTTCGGCGTTACTGCAGTTATTATGTTGAGGATAATAAGTTTTATCGTTAAAAGCTGTCCACCGTCCAAAACACTTAAATCGCTCGGAACTTTGTTTCCGGAAAGTTTCCTCTTTTCCCTCTCTCGTCTGTTCCTCCTCCATCGATTCAAAGGAGCGCTTGCAATTGAACTGAATGACATTTTTGTAACATCGAAATATCGTGTTTATTTTTTGTAGTTCCCTTTACATCTCGCTATGAAAAAATAACAATAAAAATAATTATAGTAATAAAAAAAAGAATAACAAATAAAAAGTTGAAGGAGAAGAATGAAAGATGAAAATGAAAAATTATGGATGGATTAAAAATCGCCAGAATTCGAATAAAAATTTGCCGAAAAGTTTGTGGCCCAAATGAGCATACAAAGAGGAAAAAATGTTTTAGATTTAAAAAGAAATATTATAAGTGGCGATAGCCACCCCGGTCAAGTTTAAAACCCCAGAAGCAGTTGGCTAGCGGGACCACTTATATTTTTTACGAACATCGCGAAAAAGGCTCTGAGCAGGATTTCTCGCATGTTCGGTTAAATACCGCTTATACCGTCGCTCAAAACCCCATAACCCCCTATATGGCCAGAACGGGCCCAAAAAGATCTATCAGATGGTATGAATTGATTTTTGATTCATGGTTCAAGCAAAAATAAATCTTTAGAAAACCGTCTTTTTTTACGGTTCAATTTTGAATCGACCGCCAAAACCAATTATTCAATAAGTCACTCCACAGAGTAAACGCCTGCACAAAACCCTACATAACTATATATTGATAGATTCAGAATGACTGGGAGATGATACTTCCGAAGAGTTTGACTTATTTCATTCACTTGTAAGGAAATAAACTCGAAAATAAGCATGGGCCAATCAGACCACCCTTCAGTGTTGCCACAGACCGAAGCCTGAAACAAGTCCACACCATCACCGCTTGACACCAGGGACAAATCAAATCACGTAACACTGCATAACATCAACAACGGCTAAGTATCTTTATTCTGACATTTGACCCACGGTTTTCGTTCGAGTTTTAACAATTAATGACTGTCAAACGGGCCAAAGTAACTTAAATGGCTAAAACAGTAGCAAGAAATTCTTCAATAGTGTTATTTCTGTGATGACGGTACTTTCAGTTTCAAGCCGTGAAATTCGAGTTCGAAGCTCATGACCTAACCCAATTTATCACCCTAGAGGGGGCAAAAGTTAATAGTAGTTGTTTCCAGTTGATTTGCATTGTAAACTTGTTCTCTTGCTTTTGTCATTTTCTTGTGCCAATTTGATGGTGTGTGAGAGTGCGATACTATTTCATCATTTCATCCGAGTCCCACCTGAATCTTATAGGCTTATCTGAAATGTAAGATAATTCGGTGCAGTCCCACGTAGCCTACGAGTCCCATTATTTCTGCGCCAGAATTTCTAGCCTGATTGAATTATCTCTCATGTCCCTGTGTTGTGTAGGTACTTTGATTTATTTCAATTTCTTGTTACACTTCAATGATTACGGAAGAAAACCGCGTACAATCACAGTGTATTCCGTCTCCACACCGGTAGTGTACACATTCCAGTTTGAGAGGAAACATGTAGGCAAGTACATAGCTCTTGGTTTGCTGGTGTAACATCCAGCTAGTGTCCTATTTTGAAACCTGATTTGCAGTAAATGGTGGTTTTGATTTATAGATTATCATTTGCGGAACTCAGTTCCAAAGCTAAATCATCGATGGAACTCAGAGCTGCGGAAACTTTTTGCGGAAATTTGCAAGCTCCCAGTGTGGGTATGGTGAGCATCTTGTAGTGATTTAAAATTTACTTATAGTTGTTCCTTTGCAAGATGCAACTCCTTATTTTCATGAAGCAGTAGATGTGTTCAAGCTGTATCTAGCTCACAGCGTCAATTACTGCGGTAAGTCATCAATCTGATCTAAATGTTGACATTTCTGGCCATGCAACAACTTTAGTAAAAAGTACAAATTACAGTTGGAGAGCAAGAATGTAGGTATTTATCTCTTGATGCTCGAGTGAAACAGCCAACTTATGTTCTACTTTGAAACTTGATTTGCAGTAAATGGTGGTTTTGAGTCTTAGACTATCATTTCCGAAACTCAGTTTTAACGTTAATTCATTGGTGGAACTCAGAACAGTGGAAACTATTTTTTTGGAATTGCAAACTTTAACTGTTGGTAGGTATGTACCCTGTGGTGAATAAGTACTGATAAAAAATTGCTCACTTTTGAAACCTGATTTGGGGTGTAATCAATCCAAAAAACTACAGAGGTATTGTTTGCGGTTTGCACATACATTGTTCTCAGCAACCAGCAACACCAATTCTCATGCCAGTTTCTTCATTGGTGATAAAGTTATTTTATGCTGGACTGGAAAAGGTTGTCTTAGCCTCAAGAGTGGGTCAAGGCTTGCATTCCACTAAAAATTAAACTCTAGCTGCGTGGAAATTAAATTGCGCAGATATTACTCATGAATTTCATGCGCAGATTTTTTGTCAGGCGTAGTTGAAATAATGTCAGTGGCTATGGACCCATTCTCACTGTTATTAAGTTTAGATAAATGGCTTTCAAAGCCAGTGGACCCTTCATCTACTAACCTTGCCAGTAACAATGCTAAAATGCCTTTTCACCTGACATGGCGTAGTCAAATAAGTTAGCTATAAACAAAGACTTTCCATTCTGTGTTGAGTGCTTGTCGCACTGTGTCTGTACTCTTTAGAATAGCAGTGCGTACCTACAGGCAATTAGGAAGTTCAAGTACAACAATAAGAAAGTTAAAATTTACCACAAGGCTCATACCTACCACCAACAGTAAAAGTTTCCATTTCCAAGAAGTAGTTTCCGCTGTTCTGAGTCTCATCGATGAATTAACTTTAAAAACACAAATGATAGTCTTGGAATCAAAACCACATTTTACTGCAAATCAGGTTTCAAAAGAGAACATTAGTTGTTTGTTACTCGAGCAAACCAAAGAGACAAGTATTTGTTTTCTCTCCAACTGCAATCTATTCACTACGCATGGAGAGACGGAGTCCGCTGTGATTGTGCACAGTATCCTCTGCTCTAATTGGAGTGCAACAAGAGATGGAAGTGAATCAAGTACCTATTTACGCAAAACAATGACCTTAAACTTGGACTCAATCAGGCAAGCAATTTTGGCATAGAAATGATAGGACTTCACACAATCATTTTAGACTTTCGATGAACCTGTGATTCATGCGGGACTCAAATGCACTCTTATTAATAAGTACCTATTTATCTTTAAATAAAATACAATAGTAATAATACAGCACATCATTATTGTTGAAATGGTCAATTCCTCTCACCTTTCTGGTAATTAGAATTGACTCTGGGGGCGGTCCACCAGTCCAATAAATTGGACGAGAGCTCTGATGTAGGTAGAGCACTAAAATTAAATAAGTAAGGAAGGGTCACCTGACATCCAACGTTGAAAAGGGTATCCAAAATAAGGAACGCGAATTGAGGGGTTCCACTCCCGATTTATTGGCATAAAATAGACTATAGTTAATTAACACTTAATTTAACACTTAGGAGATTTTACGACGACACTTCTCCGTAATAACAGTTCAATACTTCGTCTCAAAAATTAATGGTAAATATTAAATAGAATTACTAATAAACATGAATTAAAAACACTAGAAAAATAAAGTATCTCTAAAATAACTCAACTCAAATAAAATCAAAACTCAAAAATAAGCAACTCTCTCAAAAATAAACTTGCAATTAGAACTCAAAAATAATCAAATCCAACTAATAACTTTCTCAAAAATCTCTAAAATAACTCAACTCAAATAACATCAAAACTCAAAAATAATAAATTTCTCAAAACTAAAATCAACTTCAATCAAAAAATATTTCTCAAACAAATAAAACTCGAACCAAAAACTCTCTCAAAAATAAACTTCAGAAAACAGAAAGAAAAACGAGCCGTGCACGGAACTTGGCTTGGAATCCCTCCAAAGCCACACGAAATCGACGACTGCTTTTCCGATCCTTCGATTTTCTTTTCGTCGATTTTCCAACCTGCCAATTTTCGCGAACGGGGCCCAAAAGTGCTCACTACTCATTTTCCTTGGGTGGTCCGTTCAACGAAAATCGGAGTTCGAAACTCCACGATCAGCATCGAACGATAGGGCAACGACATCGCTTCCGTTCCACTTTTGGAGCGATTTTCCACCAAAGTTCGTTTGCGCGCGATCCGGTGTAAACTCAGCGAATTTCTACGATTCTCCGCAGCTCGGTGCTTCAAATCGCGAATTCGGCTGAATTTCCACCGATCAACGTGCAAGCTACTGATGTCTATGTAAATTCGAGCGTCCAAGCTTCGCTTCAATGGAATATGGATGTAACTAAATAATCTTTGGCCAAAGGCTGTCCCCGAGAATAATCTCCTAATCAAAGATTTGGAGAATTTCCCTTAGACAACCCCTGGCCTGTGTGATTATCGCATAGTGATATCACAATATCACTTCTGCTCATTACATCCCTCCTAGCGCGACCAAAGGGCGTCCCTGCCCTTTAAAAATAAAAGTATTAACAAGGAAACGAAAGAAGAAAAATGATTGAGAAGAAAAATTTTATCTACGCTTAGCGTAGAAAAAAGTGTTGTTATTAATTATTTTCATATACAAATTTTTATTAATTATTTCCAAAAAAAAAAAGTGTTCAACCTGGCAACGAGGCATTTGTCGCAGTTGGTAAAAAAAAAAAAATAACACCAGCCTACCGCTCAATGTCATAGAGTATCAGCATTATCCGTAACTTTGCCGTGAGACAAGGGTGATCGACGTTTCCAGATTCGGCAATTTGACTAAAAATAAACGTTGATGAGTCTGTCTCTCTACTAATCATTTCCTATTTTACCAGTTTCCTTTCTTTAATTAGTTCAATCATAAATCTTCCTGTGCATTTTATTACACTTCTTGTGGAATGAAACAGCCAGGGGCGGCTGTTGAAAAAGGTAGGGGGAGGGGCCACTTTATCAGCAATTTTGTAGCCAACTTTTGATTAAAAAAAAAAAAAAAAATTTATCTACGCTTAGCGTAGCTTGAGAGCTCGATCACGTACTGCTTGTTTTTTCTTTCCATTCTAGTTTGGAGACAGCGAGCAACGCTCCGCTGAGAATTCCGCTAATTGCTGATTTAAGCAAATCTCGCGTTTCTCCTCGACGACCCATTGCCCGCTCCCCCTCCTACTCTTTTTACACACCGACCCGGTGTGAGAATTTGCTTACAATAATAATGGGTCGGTGAGTAACCTAACTATACACAACAATATTTACACAGGCTGAGATTGAATAGGTGGATTCTTGTCATCACTCGCGCGCGTTGGGTTTCGGTAGACGATCCCGGTACGTTGTGAGCTTGCGCTGGTGACTGCGGACCGGTGAACGGTGACAATTGCTGTGGAGCCACTTGAATGGTAACAATTTTCGGTGGTGATATCATCCATGTCAATTTGTATAAGCCTTGGATTGGTGATCTGGTCGATAGTTGAATCGTGGTGAATACGAGCAGGATGCATGCGTGGGTATATGCATCAAAATCTGTTCATCCATAAAGATTTCCCATAACATATCCTATTGAATTCCTCCTGGCTGAATATCTTTGGTGATATTAGGATTGCGCGATGGTCGGACTGCAATGAGTTCGGATGTCTGCAATAACCTTCAGAATAATTTCCGAACTCGTAATTTACAGTGAATTTGATCGTTGATGGAACTTTTGGTCTGTCATCAGAATCGGCGTAACTATGGGCGTGAAAACTTCATAGCAGTGAAGGTAGTGATTTCACAATATAGTTACTCTGAATCGAAACAAGTCGATCAATCGATAAAAATACCATTTGCCTTGTGGGACTGGGGAGCTCGACTACCTGAAAGTGAGGTTAGGTGAAGTCGAGGTTCCCTTGCGTGGTCCGTAAGGGCGTAGCGTACTGTGGTCAGTATGACGCAATCGTATCACTTCAGACATAGATGCGGCGGTGGTGGGACAGTTTTGTTATAATTTGGGGCACAATCAGACCAGGATCCAAGAGTGTAGTTGGTGAATTAGCGTTGGTATAGCGGTTGTCATCGTACTGCAAGCTGGACCGGAGGGATGGGGAAAAAAAAAAATCTTTTTCAAAATTCCTCGCGGGTTATGCGGCTCGGTGCCGATTTTAATATTGTGAGACCTTCGGAGAATCCATCGTTCCAAATCCAAGCCTGTTCCCTAATCTAAACTGTATATACATATGTACGAGAGTTTTAATAGCTGTAGAGTTCAAGGGCTAATTATACGGAAATTTAAAAAAAGTTTAAGATCTACTTTGGATACGCTAAACTATGGTCTAGCAGAATATGTACATTTTAGGTTAAATTTTGTACACAGTTATTATTATCTATTTGTTTTTGATTATTCAATGTCTTAACATTAAGGATAGAGGTTCAATCAAGGTTTCGTCGGGAGTGGAAAAAAAACGAATCTTGATTGAAACTCCATTTGCAAGTGCCTAGAAGAGGGCGCCTCGTCTTTTAATCAGTAGGCCTTTATTTATTCTAAGTTGACCATTTGGAGCCGATCTTCGGATCTATGACGTGTCGCTAAGTCTCGCTGGTAATTCATCGATCATAGGTTGTGGGAAAGTCGCCTCCTTTTAGTCGACTCAGAATAACATTGCGCTACTGCGTTAACACCTCGGCTCTTAATACAATTGTGCATTTGTCACTACTGTGAGGTGGTGATCCATTACGTTGGATTGCATAATTTTGCTGATGAGTGAAGAATAGCGAAGAGTAGAGCGAGAGAGAAGGAGAAAAAGAGTGTTCGAACCCGGCAAACCGCTTCCACCTATGCTTCAGGTAGACGCACTTTGCACGATATTTCCTCTTTTTCTTCTCTTTCTCTTCTTGGATGTCAGGTGATGATAAGAGGGGAGAACAAATGTATATCTATAGAAAAAAGAAATTTTCCCTTTTTTTTTTTTTTTTTTCTTTCAGGTTTTTGGTTTAATCTACGCTTAGCTTACGTGATTCCACCTATGGTTCAAGTAGAAACAATCGGCAGTATGCAAAGAAGAAAACAAAAGCATGAAACGAAACCCCCCCCCTTTTTTTTTTTTTTTACACCTTTATCCCATACCTAGCACGGCCATTACCCGTTTTCGGGTCTTCGATGATAATAATGTCCTGTAACGGGATTTCTCTCGCTGTATATTCCTTTACAATGCGTGTGGTTTTGCGTTGTTTCCAGAATATCACCGTGGCAATAGTTATAATAACAAGAATAATTATTATAGAAATGGAGAAATGTGTACCATGCAGTAAAGTGGTATTTTCCGATTGATACATCAATTGATCTTGGAGCAAAGCTAACGTATCGTTAGCCAGATCGAGTTGGACCTGAAATGTGTCCACACTAAAATCTACTGTACTTTGTTTAACATGGAAGGCCGAAGACTGGGTATAGATTAGCTTATTATCTATGATAACTAGGTTTGTATCTTGGCGCGTGCACACAGCGGGCCCTGTTACGGTACGCATAGTGTGATTCTTTTGAACGTCCTTTATAGAGGCCTTAGTTCCCCTATTTAATAGTACAATCCCATCGTCATAATAATAACTAGCTGTCAATTCGGTCATTCGCACCTCTTTGAGGTCAATGTCCGCGCAGAAATACGTGTCCACTTCTCGTCTACAATCTTCTACTGATAAGCCACTCACTGAGCCTACGTAAACGGGCCGGAATATCCTGAGACTATTCTCTATTGTTCTTACGCCCACATTCATTAGTACAGGCTCCTGCGTTTTAATAATGGGTATGGTTAGTACTCCCCTTAATATATCTCCTGATGCTTCGTTAAAATTAAAGGATATTTTGGAGGTATGATAAAGTAGATACGGAGAGGTCACGTAGATGGTATCATGTAATATAGGTAATTGGTGAATAAGTTGATAGATTTGCGACGGAGGAATAATTTTGCTAGTTAATCGCTCGTCATGAAGGGTACCTAATAAATCATCAAACTGTTGCAAAAAATAATGTTCGAAAATTAGCATGGTGGTATTTTTTTCTACTTTGCAAGCAGTCTGGGTGGCTTTCACTGACATAGACTGAATTTCTCGTCTTATCGCCAAAAAATGACCTATATTAGTGGTTTGGGACTGTAGTAAAATTTTCTGTAGATATTGGAAAGACCTATTTTGCTCTTCCCGAAGTTCATCGATACGACCATTGGTAGTGATGTAATCGTACCCCAACCATGCCGCCCCCGCTAACCCTGCTCCTATTCCAAGTAGTAATAAGGGGGCTACCCGTTTGGTGCGATAGGAAGTAGTATCTGATAGAGTGTAGCGTTCGCTGGTTCTCCTATCATTTAGATTCCTCAATAACCCTGCTAATACATCGTTTCTATATCGAGATCCACAAATAGTGTAGTATTCCACAAGGTCAATAACGATGGGTACTACCGCTTCACCTTCCTCTATGAGGATATGTCTATCGGTAGAATAGGAGACCAATTTAGATTCCCGAAACTCGGTACATAGTAACACTGAGTTACTTAGGGTACTCAAAATAAAATAGGAGTAAAGTACTCGATGAGGAGTTGATTCGCTTGCCATACTGTCCTTTCGCGTGGTAAATTGCTGGTTGATCGCTGATTGCTGAATTTCCGTTTATTCATGCACACATGGATGGATTAGCTCTAGTATTCCTGAACATATAAAACAAATTAAATTTTCCCATCAGACATGAGAGAGAAAGGAAACAGAACAGACAGAAAATTGATATTGTAATTCTCATTTCCCTCGAGCATCTTCGATTCATTCCCCTCCGTCCCCTCTCTACCAGAGTCGGCGCCCCCGCCGATCAGCCGCGATGGCAACTGCGTCTAACACATGGAAGATGCTCCGGAAACCCTTGTAATGTGATTACGTTACGTGGGCATTTTTACCTATGTGGTGAACTACCGTTGTGGTTGTTTTTTTTTTTTTTTTGAATCAATCACGATGTTTAATGGAAGATGCTGTGGTTAGCATTTGTGAAGATGAGCCAAGCCAACTGCGGGCTGGATCACATCCTTCAGTCTCGATTGTGCGTGTATTACTGTGGCATCATGAACAACGCGACCGTGAATTTCTACTTAAGTGGTATTTTATTAAAAGCCCATGTGCGTTCGGGGGTGTTTTCCCCCGCCGAGGCCGTGGGCCGTGTTGAAGAGTGGCTGGGCACAAGCCGCCGCGGTTTGTGCCCCCAGGCGCGCGCTCAGACGCAGCACGCGCGGCAACTGTACTTTGTTTTCGTGACCCAAGCCCGCGCTCGGAGAGAGTCGCGATTCGACGCGGTCTTGAGGCTGCTGGAGTGGCTGACATTCCCAAGGTGAGAATGTTTTTCCCCCTTTTTTTTTTTTTTTTGAAATAGTACTTTCTTCGGGTTTTTTTTTTTTTTTTTTTTTTTATTTTTTTTTTTTTTTTAGTATTTTATATCTGGGATTCTTATATGTGTGTTGCTAGGCTAGAAGGAGAGGACGAAGGGGAGCGGCCGCCCACCCCTGACCCTCGCGGGCCCCCGGCTCCCGCTGGTTGAGGCGTTTCAAGGGGAGCGCTTTGCAAGGGGAGGGGTTGGGGGGTGGGTGGGTTGATAGCAGCGTTCGAGAGGTGAGTGTTCACTCTCATGATTAGTTGCTAATTTTTTTTTTTTTTGAAGAGTAATATTTATGGCTCTCAGTTGACGACCGTGGACCCTTGTGTGGTGGTCGTTCAGTATTGAGCGGGTTACATGTTTCTTCTAATCTGTCATCTACCCATATTGTAGAGGCGCTGCAGTGAGCGCACTTCTACTTTTCGTTTGGCGTTGCCGCCGCTTCCTATTACACGGCGGGGGCGGTGACACGGCAGTGTGTTTCCACGCCCCCGCGTTCTGGCATTGGTCAATGAGTTGGGACCAGCAGCGATTAATTTTCAACACTTGTGCGTTTCCAATTACTATGAGCAAAGCGCGTGCTCGAGTTATAGCGACGTTGAATCGCCGTGGATCTTTCATGAAACCTAATTGCCCGATGCGTTTATCCGATATATTTGATCGGACAGTGCTTATTATTGTTATTAGTCGCTCTATACCTTGAAACTCCTCCACGGTTCCAATTGTAACGTGAGTCCAACCTTTATCTCGTGAGTGTTGTTGTATTTTTAGAACTTGGCTTTTATATGGAGCGATTACTCCTATGTCCTGTTGAATGATTTTATGGCCATTGAGGGGCGGGGAAATGAGAAGAGTTTCGAGGTATTCAACGACAATGTCTATTTCTATCTGGTTGCTGCAACTATTTGTGATAGCATCGAATTGTTCTTTACCTTTTGCGTCGTGAAATATTATTGGAATTTTTGAGTTTGGGAGATGGGGCCAGTTAATAGCCACGTTAATTAATGGGGGTCCAGCCGCGATTAACTCGTTATTGTAAAACAATTGATTGGGTTGCTCGATAATAGCGTGGTGTGAACGGTAGTTTCGGAGGAGCTTTACTGTGAGTAAAGGGTTAAATTTTCCATTGATTGGGTCAGGTTGATATAATAGATGTTTCATGAGCCGCTGTAGAAGTGATACTTCGAGCCCCAACGTTTTTGATTTTCTGGATGTGACAATGGGTCCTAATTGAAATGGATCACCTGCTAATATTATTTTGGTGGGTACGGGCCCGTTCGTACCTAGACCTGTTATGGGGATTAAAGCCTCGGGCTCGGTGGCTTGACCGCACTCATCAATGATTATATGAGTGAAATGCGGTCCGTAACTTAGTCCAGCCGTAACTAATTTGCTCGATCCCACTAAAGTTGTGGTGATGATCATGGGGTGTTTCAAACGGGTAGGTTTGAGGCTGATGCACTCACCGAGAGCATTGCAATTGTATGCTTTTGCATGCTTAATTGGATCAGGGATGGAGGAAAGTTCACGGTTCACTGGGTATAACCTCAAAACCTGATCGTTTGGTAGGTAGTCAATTAGTGAGACAGTGATTGCATCGATAGCCGCGTTGGATGGTGCACACACTAATATTTTTGTAGTTGTAGCGTGTGACTGCATCCATAGTTGTTTGATGGTTTCGATTAGCGTTGCCGTCTTTCCGGTACCGGGCGGTCCGAAAAGTATGAATGGAGTCGGTGCGCAGACTCTGAGCATACTTTTCACCGCTAGTGCCTGTTCCGGGTTATTCTCTATATTCGGGTTGATCCAATTTATTGGGGCTGACCAGTGATCCAATGGTGGGGGGGGGGGGGGGGGGTTTACTCGGGAAGAGTGTGGTTAATAACAGCTTTTCTGATTGGTGGAGTGCGCGGTGAGACGCACGGAATGGATAGCGATTTAGCAGGAAGTTGACGTTAATTTTATCGGACTCGGCATACTCAAGGAAAAAGGCCGGTGGCAACTCTATTTCCGCTAAATCGCCCTCGACTCCCTGTATTTGACCGTAATGCGTGGAATTATCTCTATGAACTACGTTAATTTTTAATTTGTCCCCTTTTTTTATTGGAGTGTTTTCTGCGTGAAGCCATGGTATTTTGATGGCTAAGTGGTTGGACGTGTCTGAAAATATGGTATCAGTGAGTTTGTAACTTTTAAGGGCTTTTGCGGCCTGAAATTCCTCGAGAAATAGAGCGAGAGAAAATCTGGCGATATAGTTTGAAGCGTTAAGCACTTCTGCATTGGATTTATTTTCTTGAAAGATTTGCTGATACTGTATATCTATTGGGTCAGTGGGGAGAACCTCAGCGTTGGTGGAGGGTAGATGACCTTTGGTGATGAGAGCCGGCACCGCTGTTGGCATGCTGTACTCATCTAATGCTATACGATTTGCGCGGACTGCGATGGAGAAAATAGTTGATTGTGTGCTTTCACTGTGCGACGGGTCAAGGACACTCGGCGAGAGGGCTCGGGTTGCCGTGAGTGTATGATTTCTCACATGCTTGAATCGGACGCAGTGAGTGCTATCCACTGCGCATTCCGCGGGGGGGAGAAGAAATAATAACCGGCCATGGTTCGGATTTACGTATTTGCGGAGACGTTCCACTTGAATGTTTTGTAATTTGGGTTTCTTTTCGGAACCGAAATTAACTTCATAAATGGAATCATTTATTCGTCTATGGATTTTATATGGACCCCTATATTGAATGCATAATTTTTTGCTGAGCCCCAGTTTTATTGCGGGCATGAAAACTAAGACTTCACTATCGATAGGTAGATCGATTTGTTTACGTTTTGAATTATGATTGCGTTTTTGGATGGCTTGGGCTTTCAAGATGGCTCCTAGCGCTTGTTGCCGCTTTTCCCCCAATTGTTTTAGTCTTTCCCCGATTTCTACTCCTTTTGGTTGTGTGTTTAGGCAGAAATCAATTGGGTATGTGGGTTGCACCCCGAACAGTAGTTCGTACGCACTTTTCTTTGTGGAAGTGTGTACATGCCTATTCAATGCTGCGGTTGCAATCGGCACATACAGATCCCAGTCACGCTGATTCGTGTTGACGTATTGTTTGAGGATAGTTTTGATAAATTTGAACTGAACCTCAATCATTCCCGTGGTTTTAGGGGAGTACGTGCAGCTATTACGCATGTTACAGCCCATTTGGCGTAACAGCTCCTGCACTGAATCCGCGATCAGGGATTTCCCACAGTCCGATTTTAACGTTTCAATTGGTCCGAACAGGCAGTTTACTTTAAATAGAAACTTTCCAATGGTTTGCGCGTTGTTTTTGCGCACTGCTTCTGCATAAATATATTTAGTGAAATAGTCGACGATGGCAACAATGTACTCATTACCATTGTTGGTTCGTCTCAAAGGTCCTGCCACGTCTATAGCACATTTGCGGAAAGGGTATGGCTCTATCTGTGTTGAGGTCATTAACCCTTGGGGTAAATGATTACTGGGCTTTGTCATTTGGCAAGTGGGACAACTATCCACCCAGAATTTAACGTCTTTATTGAGAGTGGCCCAATAATATCGTGCTTTTATTTTCTCTAGAGTTTTTACATATCCAGGGTGTGCGGCAGCGTAGTCATAATGGAAGGCTTTCTTTACGGTGTCCCTGAATGGTGTAGGGGCACATAGAAGCTTATTTCTGCCATTTGGACCAAATGTCTTTTTATGTAATAGGTTATTTTCGTCTAAAAAGAATTGACGACTTTTCCTACGGTCTGCCGTCGTGGCCTTATCTGAGTCTAGAAGTGCCCTAATTAGAGGTCCGAATTCTGGGTCAACTCGCTGTTGCTCGGCAAGTTCAACCTGTGGGGCTATTAGTAGTAATTCAATTGTCGTGGGTTCGGGGATAGCACGTGACAAGGCATCACAATTTGAATGCACTCGTCCACTGCGGTGCACTATGTCAAGGTCAAAGTTTGACAACTTCAAGCAAAGGCGTGCTAAGCGATTGCTATGATTCTGTAGTGTCACATACTGGCGCAGAGCGGCATGGTCAGTGATTACTTTGATCTTTTTCCCATATATGAACGGCCGGAACCGTTGACATGACATAACCAACCCCAGTAACTCCTGTTCTGTGGCGCTGTAATTTTGTTCCGCTTTGTTGAATAATTGCGAATAATAACAGACCGGTTTGGTGGTTTTGTCATCGAATACTAGTGAGAGTACCGCACCGGTGCCATATTTGCAGGAATCGACCTCTAACTGTACGTCCAGATTCGGATCGTAATGAGCTAGTACGGGGGGGCTGGCGAGGATAGATTTTAGTTGTTGGAACGCGGTTTCGGCTTCAGGGGTCCATTCGAAGGGCACATCTTTTTTGGTGAGTTCATAGAGGGGCTTGCTCCATAGGCTAGCGTCCTTTATGAACCTCCTGTAGTATCCTACGAATCCCAAGAATCGCCTGACTGCGCGTACCGAGGTTGGCCTTTCGTAGTTTATGACCCCTTCGCATTTGCCGGGGTCAACTTCGAGTCCTCTGGTGGTTAGCCTGTATCCGAAAATCGCCAGGTCCTCACACGCGAATTTACATTTTGCATAATTTAATTTAAGATTGAATTTACGAACTCTATCTAGTACAGCTTTCAGATTGCTTAGCATTATTTCAAGAGTTGGTCCGAACACAATGATATCATCAATGTATACCAGACATTTCGTGTATTTTAACCCACCGATCATCTGATCCATCATACTTTGGAATTCTGATGGCGAGTTGCAATACCCTTGAGGTAAAACTCGGTATTGAAGATGGCTAGAGGGGGTAGAGAAAGCAGTTAGTTTTTTGCTGTTCTCGTCAATTTTTAATTGCCAGAAGCCATGACTTGCATCCAGATGGGCTACATATTTCATGCCTGTGATGGCCATTAAACAAGCCTCCAAATTGGGAATTGGGTAGCGTTTTTTCTTTACCATAGTATTTAGTGCCCGATAATCTTGAACTAGCCGGAATGCCTCGGCTTTAGGTATTAGAAGAGCGGGAGAGCCATAAGGCGAGTCCGAATCTTCTAAAATTCCCATTGATTTCAACTTAGTTATCTCTGTGTCAAGCCAGTTTACCTCAGTTTGACTTAACCTATAAGGTGGTTTGTATACCAGGTCTTCTTTTTCTAGTTCAATTTTAATGGGTGGATAATTGGCTTCCCCCCCTTTCAGAGTCTCATTAGGCCACAGGAATATGTCATGATATTCAGCTAGTACGTGAAATACCTTTTTTCGGTCACTAACCGACAAATTTGGATTTACGTGCAATAAATTTAAATCATTGTTATGGTCACTAGTGGGGTTGGGGTTAACGTCTATGCTGGTTATCTGCCCTATTGTGGAGTCTTGGTATAGGGTGGTCTGGTGCAGGCTGTTTTTTCTAATTAGAACTTCAGTGGGTGCAGCTGGACTTGTTTTTTTGGTGAGTAAATCTAAATTGCGCTTTTGCAAATTTAATTCGGGGCAAATGGTTTTATTTTGGTTATTAAAAGAGCCCAAGCAATAAAGGGGAACTGTTTTAATTTCCAACGGTGCGAAAGTGATTGGTACTTTAGCCTTTAATTTAATTTCATCGCTGTGGTGGGTGGCCTCCAAGAGCCCGCACATAGATTTAATTTCATCGTTTAGGTCATTAGTTAATGACGTCACCACTGAGTTGAATTGAGAATTGCAGCCCGAAGTGCTTAACACCGGCAGCGTCAATGGTTTACTGACGTGTTTACTCAAATGCACCGATTGTGTGCAAAAGTTGACTGAAACCCCGCAAAAATAGAGAAAAGGTACTCCCAAAATAATTCTTTCAGGTAGGTTTGGGGCTACCAATACATCTAAGTCGATGATTTCCCCTTGAAAGTCAATTTTTAGACTTGCTTCCCCAATAGGTGTGAATATGTCACTAGAGGCGGTTACTAATTGCAGGTTCTCAAGTGGCCGGATTTCTTCGTGAGAAATCAGGTCATTTCGCACAATGTTCACTCCGCTGCCAGTGTCTAGTAATATAGGGATAGCGTCATCATGCACCCGACCCATAACTCGAAGGGGTTGCTCAATTTTGGTGGGCTTTGCCTCGCTTCTATCTAGTGAATTTATGCTAGTAGAAATGGGTGGTTTTAATGTCTCTATTACGGTTGATTTTATTGAGTCAGCGACAAGCTGTTGTCCAATCTCATTTAAATAGTAACCTTGACTATCGAACGCGTTTGGTTCTAAGTTATCCACCCCTTGTAACTGGGTCAATTCAGGGCTGAACATTAATTGTCCTCGAATCGAGCCATTAATAAGATCTATTTTGGAGTTGATTTCGGACTTTTGGTTTATGTCAAAACGGTGGAAAATGGGGGAAAATATGATACGCATAGCACGAGCCTTTTCTTTAAGTTTCTTTAAGTCTACCTAGCGGTAGCGCATTTACGAAGGCGAAGTGGGGGGTTGATTTGTAGGTGTTTGTGAAATCTTCCGCTCCCGCTATGATTATGGCGATAGGATTCTCATTTTTGCCGACTGACACCTGATCGAGAGAATCCAAAACAGCTGTCATTGTGCCTTGTGGAGGGCAATGTATTTCTACGTTGAACTGCTGACCGAGGAGATTCTCGAGGCTGGGCTTCAGTTTCCTGAGATGAGAATCCCCCACCATAATAACTCTATGTCCCACTGGTCTCGGGGCATTCGTCGTTGCTTCCGATTCCGCGACTAGTTGCACACATGCTTGACCTAGGTCGGGAGGTGGCGCTACTACGATTTCCACGCGACCCATGCATGTATCAGTGGCTATTTCTATGTCCGTGAGTGATTTATTGGTTGCGATAATTTGGAATTTATTTACACTATATATGCATGGTTTTACGTTCTTTATGGGGGTTATGGTGATGTTGCTATTGACGAACGTGGTGGGAATGAATTCATGTTCTTCGCTATTTTTATCAAAGTTGGGTATATATACTTCACACATACGGTTCATACCCGCTGGAATAAATACTCTATGCTGTAGATGTACTGGGTACTGGGAACACGTTAGTGCTTGGTATGACTCAGTTTTTGCCCCTGTTTGCGGTACTGATGAGTCGATGTTAGACCGAGGCTGACCTAGTTTTTTTCGCTGTTGGCAGTTGGTAGTTTTGGGCATCCTAGGGCGGTGTGCCCCACTTCGCAGCAAATTTGGCAGATGGGTTGTCCGCTTCTAGTTCTTTCCCTAGAAGAGTTCCTACTGCGGTTCCCATCGTTGCCAGATTGGTACGCTGAGTTTGTTCTGCCTTTATCATTAAAATTTCCTGAGTACCCTCGGTCTCTATCATTGAAGCTTCCCGAATACCTGTGTTCTCCGTTACTGTAATTACTTGAATATCTAGACTCCCTTTCCTTAAAATTATCTGACTGACCCCCTCCCCGAGTGTCCTTGCCTTGCTCTTTGCTATTACACTGGTTTGCAAAATGGCCAATTTGTTGACATTTGTAGCATGTCACATCTCTATTTCCCCCTTTGGGGGTGAGTTGTGCTAGTGCTGCCACTAACAATTGTTCTAACGGAGGATTTTCGGTCGTTGGGACTGGAGTTGGGGATGATTTCGGTGAAATTAGAGCATCCAGTTTTTCTTGGATGTTTAAGACCAGGGATTCCAGTCTTTTGGAATCATCTTGGACAGGGTTTGAGAGTCGTTGAGACTTGGCCTTTCCCACCTTTGCTATGTTAGCTTTCAATTCTTCTAACGTATTGTTGGTGAGGAGTAGCATGGCCTCTCTGGCCTCATCCTGGAGACCATCGATGATCATTTCGATGATGGTCTCTGCGTCTAGACCCCCGCATCCCAAGTCCATTAGTCGGCATTTATCCTCGAAGTAGGACTCTATATGCTCTCTAGGCTTTTGTACTCTACGCATGAAAGCACTAACAGCCGTCCCACCAGATTTCGATTGGAATCTTTTTCTCAACGCATCTTTAATTTGCGCCCAGGTCATCGCCTCTAACCTAGCTTCCTCCCGCTCGTACCAAGTGGAGGCAGCCCCTAACAGACTTGCATACAGGTTTTTTCTGACTTGTTCGTCTGTCCAGCCCTGTATCTTCTGCTGTTTACTCAGTTCTGAAATGACTGCCTCTACTTCGTTAGCGTTGTCACCATAGCACCGAGGGATTCCTAGTTTGTAGGGGTTTATGGTGGCTGCCATGTTGCGTCTCTGAGGTCTAACTGGAGGGACCGCAATAGCAGGCGCAGGAGGGTTGTCTAGATGCCTATTTGGTGGATTGGCGATTATCTCAACCTGGGGACCAAAATTTCCCTGGGGTCGTAATGACACAGAAGAGTCGCTATTAGTGGGGAGGATAGGGTTGCGATCAGACTCAGATTTGTCTGAATCCCTGTCTTCAGTCGACGTCTGAGATGATTCTGAACTGGAATCCTGGGCGGGGGATGTTCGGTAGTTCCACACTGAGTCGTTTATACCACTATCCCTAACCGAAGTCCCAGGTGATGCCGCGAACTCGCTAAGAGAGGTATGGCTTAAATTTCGGCGGGCTACAGGGCGTATGTCACTCTTTATATCAGAGAAATGCTCGTGCTGATCTGACTGGTGTTTTTGTGATTGGCTACGCGTCAAAATATTACTGATTACGGGAGAGGGGGTGTCTCCATCCCCGGCTATAATGCGTCGGAGAGACTGCCTGGCATTATCTAAAGTAGAGAAATTATATGCGTAACCTCTCTTTGCGAGTTCAATTTCACAACGTAGTTTGGTAAAATCAGATATATTCTCTAGGGATCCGTCTTTAGAATATCTTACCCTAATTCGACCTAATTCGGGGTAGGAGTCTACGACTTGGGATTCGTATTGTTCTATAGACGAGTAATTGCTATTTATATAATGCACAGTATAATTTTCGGCTTCGATCACGGGTTCCACCGGATTTTCAAGGGTGTCTCGGAGAAATACCACTACTTTGCTTGCTGGCAAACTTTTCAGTAAGTCCAAAACTTCCCCGAGTTTTGTGGGGTTTTTCCTTAATAATAAGCTTCTCAGCACACAAGAGTTTTATCAATTCTCGGAAAGAGACCTTGAAAGATTGAGTATTTATCAATACGCGGACGGTATGCATTTAATCATTATATATATAGACACCACTTTACAATTTATGATCAGGGAGAAAGATGAGCAAATCAAATATCATAAAACGAATAATCCCAGAAAGAAGACAAAGATATTAACGGAAAAGGGAGAGAGAAAAGGAAAAGAAAAAAAAAAAATAATACAAAGGACAAAGAATATGATTGGCAGATAATCACCAGGGCATCAATATTGCCTCCAAAAATTGACGAACAGCTGCCGAGGCACCCTGAGGGATTACTGATTCCTGATGAACTACGAGGACTCGGATGGGTGCTTGCGGTACACTTTTAGGAGGGATTCGATTTCGTGATATGTAACACATTCTGTTTGTCAAAAAAAAAAAAAAAAAATGTGTCCAACGGGAAAAAAAAAAAAAATTTTTTTTTTTTCTCAGTGATAAAAAAAAAAAAAAAATAAAGAATAAGATTTTAGAAATTTAGTTTACGGCCATTCAGATACTAAACTGAGCTCAAAACCATTTAGCACGGCACCAACATAGCCACCAATGTGCTATCCAAAATTCCGATTTTAGTACCACGATGATTCCTAATATTTAGTAAAATTTCTTCACTAGCAAACTTAGTCGAATCTGTTAGTATAATACTGGCACTACCAGGTGCGAAGTCTAAGGGTAGAAATTTGTAACGTCTGGTGGGAATTATTCTCTCGAAATTTTTGACGATAGCTCGACACTCGAAGATTGCGCCTTCGTCTATTAGAATTTCTCCCTTAATTAAGATTTCGCACTCGTTTGCCACTGGTACACGATGTATCGTGCATTCGAAGGTTAGTTTGCAGTCACTAAATAAATTCCGGTACACTATGTATTTAGAAATCACAGAAAATCCTAGTGGTGGACAGTTGGCACTTTGACTAATTTTGTCAGCTTCAGAGCGCACTGATGTTAATTTTGGCTGTCGAAACTCTTTCTCTGGCAAAGTAACCAAAGTTGACCGTTTCCTGAGCCTTTGCCTCTCTTTTTTAGATTTTCGATTTCCGCCTGACGTGCGAGCCTCGTAAGGTCTTGGAAGAGCGCGTGTGCAAGTGAATTTTTCACGCAATGGAGACTCGGCAGATTCGAACAAATTAGTGAACAACTGAGTCAATTGTTTCTCTGGTAACATTTCATTACTAAAATTTGAGTTCAGAAAATCCCGCAGTTTTTCGGCTATCCACTTATTATTCAGGTAGAGGAACCTACTTGACTACCAGTCTAAACCAAGTCTAGTTCGACCAATCCCCCTATTATACAGGTGGATGTGATTTTCGTAGCTTAGATCTAGACTTAACAGAACTGAACTAAATTTTTCACGGAATGTCCGAAACTCGCTCAAAGTTTTCCTTGAATGATCGGAAGATATCCACCTATTATTCAGGTGGAAGATCCTATGCGCTCAATCAAAGATTTAAATTTCAGTTCCGTAACCAGCGGAGACTGAGATTCAAAACAACCAAAGAAGTTTCGAAAAAAAACTGAAAATCAACTGACACGATCTATCTCCAATCGATCCGAATATTGCAAAGAATGTTTATTTGCTCTTCAAGATCTGTGAAAACCGCTTCGAAAAATGCGAAAAAAGAAACCGGAAAAAAAAAACTATAATACCTGGAAAAAATTTAATATTAGAAGAAAGAAAAAAATATATATATATGAGAGCACACACAAAAAGAATTAATAGTACCAAACAAAAAAAATATGTTGAACATAAAAAAAAATGTTCAAAGAAAAGGAAAAATTAAAAAGGTTTTTTAAAAAAAAATATTCAATTTTTCAAAATTTTCTCGCTTGGCAACGAGAGGCACCGTGGTCTTAACGCGTAATTATTTAATTAAATAAATTATCTAATTAATAACACTACACGGCCAGGCCTGCAACATTTGAAATGGTCAATTCCTCTCACCTTTCTGGTAATTAGAATTGACTCTGGGGGCGGTCCACCAGTCCAATAAATTGGACGAGAGCTCTGATGTAGGTAGAGCACTAAAATTAAATAAGTAAGGAAGGGTCACCTGACATCCAACGTTGAAAAGGGTATCCAAAATAAGGAACGCGAATTGAGGGGTTCCACTCCCGATTTATTGGCATAAAATAGACTATAGTTAATTAACACTTAATTTAACACTTAGGAGATTTTACGACGACACTTCTCCGTAATAACAGTTCAATACTTCGTCTCAAAAATTAATGGTAAATATTAAATAGAATTACTAATAAACATGAATTAAAAACACTAGAAAAATAAAGTATCTCTAAAATAACTCAACTCAAATAAAATCAAAACTCAAAAATAAGCAACTCTCTCAAAAAAAAACTTGCAATTAGAACTCAAAAATAATCAAATCCAACTAATAACTTTCTCAAAAATCTCTAAAATAACTCAACTCAAATAACATCAAAACTCAAAAATAATAAATTTCTCAAAACTAAAATCAACTTCAATCAAAAAATATTTCTCAAACAAATAAAACTCGAACCAAAAACTCTCTCAAAAAAAAACTTCAGAAAACAGAAAGAAAAACGAGCCGTGCACGGAACTTGGCTTGGAATCCCTCCAAAGCCACACGAAATCGACGACTGCTTTTTCCCATCCTTCGATTTTCTTTTCGTCGATTTTCCAACCTGCCAATTTTCGCGAACGGGGCCCAAAAGTGCTCACTACTCATTTTCCTTGGGTGGTCCGTTCAACGAAAATCGGAGTTCGAAACTCCACGATCAGCATCGAACGATAGGGCAACGACATCGCTTCCGTTCCACTTTTGGAGCGATTTTCCACCAAAGTTCGTTTGCGCGCGATCCGGTGTAAACTCAGCGAATTTCTACGATTCTCCGCAGCTCGGTGCTTCAAATCGCGAATTCGGCTGAATTTCCACCGATCAACGTGCAAGCTACTGATGTCTATGTAAATTCGAGCGTCCAAGCTTCGCTTCAATGGAATATGGATGTAACTAAATAATCTTTGGCCAAAGGCTGTCCCCGAGAATAATCTCCTAATCAAAGATTTGGAGAATTTCCCTTAGACAACCCCTGGCCTGTGTGATTATCGCATAGTGATATCACAATATCACTTCTGCTCATTACATTGTTTGGACTGTATGAGCCATTAATATGCCAACCTCTAAAATTTTGTTTATAATCATAATAAAAATAATAATGTTGTTGTTGCTTTTGAATATTGGCTCGTGACTTGATATAAGTTCACGATCAGGCTCATAGAGTGAGCCACAAATCAAACACTTCTACAGTGACTCTTGAGATTCACACTTTTGGGGTTTTTAGCTGTTGTCCATTTTGCCTGCCTCACAAATCACAAAATTATGGTATTGTGAGGTATTTCAGGACGTGCTTTTGAGGCCCCACGGGGGCATTGCAGTGGTGCCCCAAGGGGGGGGGGGGGGGGGGGGGGGGGGGTTTTCCCCTTTTCTTCGGGCGGCAAAATTGGGGTGAACAAGAAAAAAAAAAAAAAAAAATGGGAAAAAAGGGTTATCTCTAGAAATGTATTTCCCAAAGGTAGCAAAATCAGTGGGTACTTACAAGCGAAAAAAAGTATTCAATTTCATAATTTTGAAGGGCGGTCAAATTGCAATTTTTTCCCCCCCCCTCCGGAAACCTCGGCACGCCCGGGGGAGGCAGCCATGATTTTATTGATGAAAATATCTTACCGACAATTTCATACAGGCAATTTTTGTTTGCCTCATTTTTTTTAACATAAAAAGCTAAAAAAAAAAAAAAAAAAGCAAAAAAAAAAAAAAAAAAAAAAAAGATGCACCTAAAATTTGGTTTTAAACGAAAGTGCTAGTGTTTCAGAGTGGCTCTGTAGGCACAAAATTCTGTGTAACTGTTTCTTCAAGGATTTTACGCCATTAAGAAACGGACACATGACAGAAACAAGCGAATTTACTCACCTGGACAGTTGTACTAGAATTATGTGTCCAGATAACCACTCAAAAACACTTGCTTTTTTTTTTAAAACCCAAATTTCTCTGAATTAATCAAAATTTTTGGATTTGAGGTTGAAACAAACGAGGGCAAGCAAGCTAGAATCAATCTAATGGTTTTTTTATTTTCGTACCTATCAATACATTTTATTTTGCGTGCGCGCTGGCAGAAAAGGGGCAGACCGGGAAACCCCCCCCCCCCCGAAGAATTTGGAAAATTCAATGGATAGAAAAACCAGGACAGAGTGTCCTAGAAAGAAAGAAAGGGTTGAACTGACATTGCTGTGTAGAGGGATGTTTACTTTGTCACTCTTCGTAATTTGTTGCATTTTATAATATAATAATAATAATAATAAATAAATAAATTTTATTCGAGCTATTGTCAGCTTCAAAACACGCACAGCGAATAAACGGCGAGGATAAGGCCCAACTACTATGCAAATGGAGGAGGCTCCCCTCAAAGTGTAACGTGGTGTATGGTCGAGCAACGGAGTGAGGAGTGATGTGTTTGCTGTCTCCGTGTTTGCTATTGGTATCGTTGCAGTTGAAGGCGCATCTTGCTCCCTTCCGCTGTAGCGAGTCCAGTGGTTCGACACCCTGGGACGGGCGACCGCAACGCTCCCCACCACCTGTTGTAACGAGTATCCACTCTTCGTCGGACGCTTGCAAATTAAGTTCGTTGTACTTTTTGAAAGGGGTGGGCTCCGGCCCATTCCATGAATTTAATTTTATTTGTAAAAATTCCTTTTTATTTCTAATACGGTCAAAGTTCTCCTTCCTGTTTCGCCTTTTTCGTAAATCGTTAACAAATTGTTTCGTTTCTTTATTTCTTTCAAATTTTTTTTTCTCTGGCCGGTGAGTCACTCGTACTCTGGGATCTTTTAGGATTACCGTGTCACAAAAGGGAACACTGCTAATTGAAAGCACGTGAAAAAAAATCTATTAGAGCACTGAAACATTGGTTTCTTTTTCTGCATACCTTTACTTTCACATTCAGATACCTATGTTTTATTTCCTTCTCATAATGAGGCATCATAAATTATTATCATATTCATTGGGTTTTTCTCTGGGAATTATGAGATTAGACCAGCAGTACTGAAAATAGCTGTTTTCTAAGAGCAGAAATCAGTCACTCTGCGCTCACTTCAGAGGCGGCTTTTGCAATCTGGCAACACTTTATTCAGTCCCTTCAAAGTCAGAAAAGGGTAGAAATATAGGGGCTGCACAGCGCACTCTCTCAAATCAATATTTCACAAGGGTTAAATGAACGAAATGCATCGATGCCAAAATGCACGCGCCGCCTCTGACTCTGTCGTTGCTCAAAGAATGCCATGAAAAAAAAAAAAAAACAAACAAAAAAAAACCTTTGACTACAAAATCAGCTTGATATGTCACAAAAAAATCCAAAACCCCCCTGGGTTTTTAAAAAAAAAAAACCGGTCTAGTTTTAAAAAAACTTTTTCTTAGGGATTGATACAAAAAAAAAAAAAAAAAAAAAAATAAAAAACAAAAATCTGCTCCTAAATCTGATTAAAAAAAAAAAAAGCTAATGATATGTGCTGCGATCAAGTCTCAGGTTCTGTTTCATCTTTCTTCAAGATTTCTTGTGACCACAGGTGTCATTTTTGGGGTTTACATTGCGTTTTACCGTCCAAAAATTGAAATTCGGTCGTGTGTGTGTGGTGTGTGTGGGGGGGGGGGGGAGGGGGGGTCTGCCAATATTAATCGCTGAAATACGTTTGATATCCGATGCGATCAAGTCCCCAAATGCACTCTCTTCCTACCACTTTAATCTAAGGTGCCCTTTAATAATGGGGGGAAAAAAACTTGAGCCGGCAATTTTTTTGCTTCCTTTGTCTATACCGTTTCAATTTCACATCGTATCGTCGACCCGTGATTCATTAAAAGAAAAGGTAGACAAAGATTTTACCAGTCTACTCTACAAATTTTTAATAACTGTAAAATATTATGGCTTTAAAGAAAACGAGTGGAAGATGGCCCACCTATACGAAACCGTTGATGAACAGAGGAGATGCTATCCCCAGTATAAAGGTCCATACTGGTCCCCAACCAATTCTCCATGTAGTATGGATGTATGGCTATATCGGAGTGACGCTTACTGGAGTATTGGTTATGGACCATTTAAACATCACGGCTATGACTCAAATGGTACAATGAATATCCTTGAGTACTATAAATTTTTGTAATAAACTTAATTTCTTAAGAGCACCTGAACCAAAAAAGGCGAAAATGAACATTTTTATACCATAAATGGTCCTACTTCTCTCGTGAACAGAAAAATGTTATATGGTCAAAGATCATACTTGCAATTAGCATTCACTTTAATCCACTTTTACTAATTTGCATCGGGGAAAAAAGCAGTTTAACATTCCTCCGTAGATCAGCGCTGGTATCAGCAAAGGAATAGGAGCAAAAAAATTGCCGGCTCAAGTTTTTTTCCCCCCCTTTTTAAAAGGGGACCTTAGATTAAAGTGGTAGGAAGAGAGTGCACTTGGGGCTTGATCGCTCGGATATCAAACGTATTTTAGCGATTAATATTGGCAGACCCCCTCCTCCCCCCCCCCCCCCAACCACACACACACGACCGAATTTCAATGTTTGGACGGTTAAAAAGCAAAAAGCCCAAAATGACACCTGTGGTCACAAGAAATCTTGAAGAAAGATGAAACAGAACCTGAGACTTGATCGCAGCACATATCATTAGCATTTTTTTTTTTTTTAATCAGATTTAGGAGCAGATTTTTGTTTTTTAGTTTTTTTTTTTTTTTTTTTTTTTGTATCAATCCCTAAGAAAAAGTTCTTTTAAACTAGACCGGCTTTTTTTTTTTTAAACCCAGAGGGTTTTGGATTTTTTTGTGATTTTTGAATTATCTGACAAAAATACGTATTTTAAAATTGAAGCTAGGTTTTGTTCAATTAAAAAAAAATTTCTTTAGATCAAAATACTGACTTTTCAATTTAAATACAGTTATTTTCAATTTAAAAAACAATTATTTTTCCTTTCAAATCAATTATCCTTCATTCGACTAAAATAGCACAATTTTGGCTCCTCTGAATTAAGTCAAGAAACAATCGCCAGAGAAGAGAGAATAATTGAAAGTCAAAAGGTGGAAGAAAGAACTTTACTTGGAAAAGAGATGACTTTTCTCAGAAGAGACAGGTTGCATACAGAATTTCCGCCTTATTGTTGCTCCGTCCATCAAATGAATCAATATCCCCAACTTGGAAGCGGATCGAGGAATTATCTCTCTCTCTCTCTCCTCCCCCCTCCCTCTTTTCTTTTCCTCCTCTCTCTCCTCTCCTCTCTCTCTCTCTCTTTTTCTCTCTTTCCCCTCTCTCTCTCTCTTCTCTCTCTCTTTCTCTCTCTCTTTCTCTCTCTCTTTTTCCTTTTCTCTTTTTCTCTTTTCTCTTTCTCTCTTTCTCTCTCTCTCTCCCACTCTCTCTCTCCCTCTCCCTCTCTCTCTCTCTCTCTCTCTCTCTCTCTCTTTCTCTCTCTCTCTCCCCCTTTCTCCTGTTTGAGCGCATGAGAGTTAAAAAAAGATACAGGAAGGATCGCAAATCATGTGACTTCCGCTTACCTGTCCTTTTCTAACACACGCGTTCAATTGTGCGAAGAGAGAGAAAGAGTGACAAATTCCTAAATCCGAGCTCGCTCTCTTTCAGAGCATGAGATGACTCTTGGAGACTTTTAAATTAAAAGGAATCTCTCCTCTTTTTGTCCGACAAGCGGATGTATTGAGACTTATAGCAATTACGGAACTTTTTCAACAGAAGCGGGAGGAACGCAAACGAAAGCTCTTTTTTCCCCTTGAAAAGTTAGAAAAATTGAAAATTATATTAAGGGGCAGGTTGAATTGATTAGTCAAGGATTAAAAAGTATTTTATCAAACTACACTGACAGTTTCGCGTCGTGACGTAGCCGGATCTTGCTTTAAAACTGGGGAAACATTCAGTGCTGACGTCACAAAAAAAGGAGTGAAACTCGATTTTTGCCACCCTACAAATGTAATTGCTCTCTAATCTGGCTCAAGATAATGCTCATTAAAGAAGTTGCAATACTTTGTTTAATTTTGATATTAGTGCAATTTTTCTCGATTTTGTTTTGTTTTGTTTTTTTTTTTAATTGTGTATTCCTTCTCCCTGCACCAATTCGCAATTGTAGCGAATAATTAACAGTATTCTATCTATTAATTCTAATAACTTAACACAATGAGGCAGTTGCAAGGGTCTGAAAGTTTGTGCTTTTTATTAAAAAAAAAATGATGGTACTTGATGATGAGCTAAGAACAATGTAATGTTGCCTATGATTTTTCCCTAAGTGTCACGGTTTTGGAGATACACTTGTGTAAAGTTGTAAAAAATCGTGAGCGTAGTGACGTCACTACGCGGAATTCCCATTTAAAACAATGTATTTTGGGTCCAAATCTCATCTCCGGAACAATAGGACTTAATTAGAAACCAAAGGTGTCTTTGTTCTCAGCTCATCAAGTACTTTAATTTTCTTTATAAAAAACACAACATTTTAGACCCTTGCAACTGCCCCATTGAAAACCTAGTTGTCAATCGCTCGGTTCTTTTAAATTTTCTAAGAGTGCATCCCCCTGAAAAGCTTTTTGGATCCTCCAGTAGGTCAAAAAATATGTTTCATGACCTAAATGGGGCTGTTGCACACTTTTGCTGTAATCGATTCAATAATTGATTCAGATGTAAAAATCTCCAACAATAGCAAATGGTAGCACTAAAAACTCACGAGATGATCCACTCCTTAACTCAATAAATGTTTTTAAATGCGCTAGCGTAATGACGGCGTATGGCACTAATAATGGGAGATTCCTATCTTAATTTCGTCACTCTCTCTAGCTATGCTGTCAAAGAAGATTTATCGAGTAATTAGGTACTAGAGTAGTTCCACATCTGATTAATGGTGCCAAGACACCTGTGTCGGAAAGTCGTCTCTTATTGGTCACTTCTTGATGGAGTTACAGTATTATTATATGGGAATCTCCATTATTACTGCCCTAAGCCACCCCTACGCTCGCGAAAATAAAAGCGTTTATTGAGTTTAGGAGTGGATTTTGGAAGTTTTTAGTGGTACCATATTTATTTTTGGGGGTTTTCACACCAGAATCGAATATTGAATCGCTTAAAGCAAACGTGTGCAACAACCCCATTACGAGGAGTCGTTTACGAATTGATGACTTATCGGTTATCCTTAACTATATCTTCATTGCTTTAACCCCATTTCCAAAATATTTAGCTACAGTATATATCTGGACTTTTTCACGTTGATTTTATTTTGATTTTTTTCTTAACCCCAGTGTTAATTTCCGTTTCTATCTGTGTGTCAACAGGTATGTTCAACAAAAGACCAATTCTCCGGTGGACATGCGGGTGGGGATTCACACTGGAGCCGTATTGGCCGGCGTCCTTGGTCAACGTCAGTGGCAGTTCGATGTTTACTCCAAGGATGTCGAACTCGCTAACAAGATGGAAAGTAGCGGTCTCCCGGGGTAAGTTCCACCACTATACCTCAGCTTCATTTTGAAACATTCGTGTAAAGCACACGGAAAAAAAAAGATTAGTGAAAATAACCATACGGATACCTGATTTTAGCACCTGCTAGATGTTATGGTAAACTTGACCAGAAGTATGGTACATTTACCGATACTTTGAGTAAATTCGACATACAATCAGGTAACATCAGCTAGTACCTAGTCAGAACATAGTATACTTCTGGTTAACATTACCATAACATCTAGCAGGTGCCAAAATCAGGTATCCGTATGGTTATTTTCACCGTAGTTTTTTTCCGTGCATGTTTTACCATCAGGTTCTGGGGCAAATAAGCGGTTTTAATGATGGAACGTCATCCGGGGAAAAAGTTCTTTGAGAGTTCCTAGGACCAATGAATGGTCGGTATAAACGGTCCTCGACCCAAAGTCCGTCCCAAGTTTACCCCCATCAAACATCGGCCACCACTCATACGGACTGCATGAGACCTTTCCCGAGAGGAACTTTTTTGTTTTCTTGAAATTTTAATTTTTAGGTTAGTTATGGATGAAAAATGGTTTTCATTAAAATTGATGGGAAGATGGGTCAAAAAAAAGATAAATTTAAATATTTCAAAAATGAATCTTCGGATCTGGATAAAAATATCAAAGGGGGGTTGGGGGTCTCCCCCAGCATTGTAAACGGGGTCTGGGAGTCTCGCCCAGAATATTAAAGGGGGTCTTCCCCAGAATATTGAAGAGGTGGGTGGGGCTGGGGGTCTCCCCCAGATTAAATTTGATTTGAGAAAGTGTTCGTAGGGTATTCCAAACACTTTATTTCACATTATTCCAGTCTCACGATTCCGAATAAAGGTGATTATCGATGTAGACCATTAGAAAATAATATATTCTCAGGCGCCTGCAATTCATCGTATAGGCAATTTCAACTTCCCAGAGTACGATCAGTTAACTACATTCCCTACGTAAACAGAAGAGTAGCGTTCTTATGAACTAATCTGGTCTTTAAAGGGTTAAGGTGAGTCGGAAAGACTCTTAACTAGAACCGCTTGAAAGTTAGTGTAACTAGTCAGGGCTCTGGCCCTAACCATGACATCATATTTCAAAAACCCGCGCCCTTTGGTGTGGCTCCGCCCTCAGCAAGGAAGCAGGGCCCGCACGAGTGATGGTGCTGCTCCTATTAGAGTCCCTTGATGGAAATATTGTATAGGGAGTACCGACACGAGCTCAACAAGTTGTGATTGGTCGTTGGTTTTAGGCTCTCACGGAGTCGAGCAGGAGTCGACGACATCGAAGGCTCCACACAAAAGGAGTCGATTCGTAGAGGAACGTATGGGAACGGACCGGAATGCTGGCAAATCCGCCAGTCCACCACTGGTCCACTGTCGAACTTAACCTTCGAATGCGTTCACGCGGTCGACAAAATCGACTCCTGTCAAAATGCATAAAGCGTCGTGTCGGTACTCCCTATACAATTATTTCCATCAAGGGACTCTAGCTCCTATCAGCGGAGCGCGGAGTCACCCCTAAGGAAGCTCTATCCTCACATTCTATTCTTCTACTTCGAGAGTCGCGTCGCGAGAGAGTTCATCTTTTACGTAATGTGAGTTTTCTTTAAGTAATCAGTAGCGTCATTTGCGGGGGGGCAGGGGGGGCAATTGCCCCCCCCCCAAGGATCGGCCAAAAGTGAAAAAGTGATGACCTTTTTTTTTTTTTTTTTAGGAGAAGAAAAAAGTTTTGAGCTAAAATTTGGTGGTCAGTAACGAGTTTCGTTGGAATTTAGGGCCGTAAATATAGGATATGCAGGAGTGTCTAAAATAACATTGATGAGCAAAAAAAAAAAAAAAAAAAAAAAGGTCATCACATTTTTGCCCCCCCCCCCAAGCCGAACCCGAAATGACGCCACTGTAAGTAATCCTCCCCTTTGGGGTAGGCTTTAGTGTAATTATCTTTTAGTGGTTAGATCGAGTGAAATGTGGTGGCAGTGGGGCCACCACTTATTTCAGTGAATCCCATCTACTCTCTTTATTTATTCCGACTTATTCCTCGGGGCAGGCTTCCGGCCTGTACCCCTCTGGACAGGCCAGGAGCCTGTCCAGACATTGTTAGTATTAGTTTGTCCCTTTTCTTCGTAAATAGGCGAACAGCTACATTAAAAACTCTATGGCACTGTAAATCTTTGCCGTGGACCAAAACACAATAGCGGTGCTCAGAATGTAAACAAATGTGCACAAACGCATCCTATGGTGGCGTCCATATGGTGTTTCACTTGTCTTCATTCTCTGCATACAGTGACTAGAGCTCGTCACTGCCATCGTTTTTCAATCGTGACTTTCAAAAAGAATAACCATTCATTCCATTCGAATAAGATCAGCGATCATCAATGAGGCTGTACGCTGCATTCGAATGCAGCGTACAGCGCCTCATTGATGATTCAGCTCTCGCATTTATCAAGTCTTCTGAAGATGGGTTGAGGGATGGGAGGGGGAGGGGGAGGGTGGGAGGGGGAGGGTTAGGGTAGGAGGGGGAGGTTTAGGGAGGGAGGGGGAGGGTTAGGGTGGGAGGGAGCGGTGGTGGGGGTTGTGACGGAGAAGGGAGGGAAGGGGAGGAGAGATTGAAAGAAATTTGAAATAAGAATAGTCATCCTCAATTTCTCGATGGAAATAGCACCGAGCTATATGATCAACAGTTGCCAAGCGTGCGAGAACAGTTTCGATCGAAGGGAACGATATTGCAGGGCTGCCGTCTTGCGTATAATCAATGATATTTTTCTATTCACCGATGATTCCACCGGTTGAGAAAAGATTACACAGTCCAGTTCAGTGTATGACTATAATGCTCGAAAATACTCGCATCTATATAATCTTTCCCTAATCGGTGGAAACTCCGTTGATAAATTAAAATATCCGCAAGTTTTATAAAGTCATCGACGACTCCACCGGTTGAGAAAAGATTACAGATGTGAGTATTTTAGTCTATTACAGTCATGCACTGAACTGAACTGTGTAATCTTTTCTCAACCGGTGGAATCATCGGTGAATTTAAAAATAGCATTGATTATACGCAAAACGGCAGCCATGATTGACAGTTGCGACCGTAGACGGCACAGAGTTGGCTGACATTGTGCGATAAAACTACTGAATGGGACTCGCTGTATGGAAAACGTGTGTAATTGGAAAAAAGAGGACAACAAATTGGATTTTAACTCCTTTTTTTTCTTTCTTTTTTTCTTTTTTCCCATTAGATTTTAAAGTTACGCTATAATCGGGTCGAATGGAATCTCGGCACATTGCAGACTGCAGAGATCTTCTAATATCTATAAAGAGCCGTATTTTTTTATGTCCACAATTGTCTACTGCGGACGGGCGGATGAAAATAGTTCCGCGGTCCACCAAGCGTTCACATGCTTTTGAGCTTGCGAACGTTCGTGGACCGCATATTAAATTATGCGGGATGGTTTTGAAGATTCAAATTAGACTAGATGCAGTGAGATTCTTTCAAAAGAACAGATAATTTTATGACCGCGTTTTGTGAACCGCGGACGACTGTGAACATAAAAAAAGACGGCTAAAATGTAGATTAATGCTCGGAGCCAGTACTAAGACGCGTCGCCGTTTTCGAGGGATCCACGTTTTCAAATACACATTTTGTGCTAGTAAACAACAAGTTCTCTCAGATTTTATTACACCATCGGATTACACGTACGTTAAAATAAGAGCATGCTACAACAAAATTTTTGAAACATCGCGCATTCATGTACAATTACAATACATCCTAGAAAGTCCTAGGTATGTTGTCCTTGACACACTCACAGTTTCTTATGGGCAAAAAATTCTAGGATATAGGCTCATCGGCACCATCTCACCATGTGTTCTACCTCGAACAAGCTTCGATATGAAAAGAGGTTAGGATGATTGAGTGTCATGGCGTTGATACTCTCATAAGAGACCGTGATTAAGACAAGGACAAAACATAGAACATCTTTCGGTATAACTGTGATTGTGAATTCTCTTGTGACCTTTTAGAAATTATGTTATATAGAGTGAAAATATACTTAAAGGTACGTGGAATCTAATGGTGCAATAAAATTTGAGAAAACTAATGGTGAACTAGCATGAATTTGCGTTCGAAAATTTGGATCTGAAAAATCCACGAGAGTGAGCGAGATAGAGCATTTGTTTGGAACCAATTTTGATCGTGACGTCATCACTAAACAGGTCTATTTCATGCTTTATTTATAATTTGTGAGGTAATAAAATTTATAACTTTATGGACTTTTTTTTTGCGTACTTACGTAGTCTACGATTGGGCATTATTTTAAGGGGCGCGGCGTTTATGTAAAATGGACAGATCTTACATTGGACAATCATTTACTTTGGACATTGTTATAATGGACATTTCTTATTGAACATCTTGTACTTTGAACATTTTAAAAAGGACATTCCCACCTATCACCAAGCAAAGTTGCCATGTAAAAATAAATGCGAACAATTCACTCTGTACAGTAGTTGACACGTTTGGCAACAACAGAGGAGTGAGGAGAGAGAAAATTCATTGTTAGCGCGTAATAACGGACAACGGTTGTGACGTCGCGTCGTGTCGCCGATTAGAAACGAGGTTAAAATTTCATGTAATTAACGAGGAAAAACTAGGGCCGGGAAGGGCCATCCCATCACTGAAACATGAAATCCCGGTGGACTGAAATGAGAGAGCGAGCGAGATTTGAAAATGAAACTGATTCCTCCTCCTCCCCCTCCCTCCACCCCCTCCCACCCCCTCCCCCTCTCTCCTCCCCTCCCTCCTCCCCCTCCCTCCTCCCATCCATCCATCTCCGTCCCCACAGTTCCGTGTTCATATTGAATATTTTCGAGCTCCGAAACCAGAGCTGCCGTTTTGGGTGTATATTTAATGTCGTTTTTCAATTCACCTATCATTCTACCCGTTGACCAAAATATCAGATCAGTTTATAAATGGAATCAGTAAAATACATGGGCGTCCGCAGCGAAGGGCAAGGGGGACACTTGCCCTCCCCCCCCCCAGAATTTGGAAAAGTCAACATTTTACGAAAAAAAATTAAAGGAACAAAAGAAAATGAAATGTTAATCGAAGGTGTAATAGTTGACAAACTTTACTTATTTTGTCATTTTAACCCATTGTTTTGCAAGGAATAGTATATTTATGCATTTTTCTTATTATCATTATCATCTGTTGTCACTTAATTCATTATATCAAACACGTCAAAATTACTAATATTATTTGATACACCTACATAGTTTAAAAATTGTTTACCATTTGGGAGGGGAAAAAAATAAAAATAAATTAATCATTTTTCCTCGAATGGGGGGGGGTCCCCTCACACCTTCCGTTGGGGTTCAACAATTTTGCTCCCCCCTCCCTTGCAAATTTTTCAGCGGGCGCCAATGGTAAAATACTTGCAGCTGTAATTTATTCGCAATCGGTGGAATCACCTTGTTGAACTATCAAAATATCTGCAATTTTTTATAGTCTGTTCAGTTTTAGTCAGCACAGTTACATTTAGTTTGTATAGACGGTTTTAGAGCGAAGTCAACGGTTAGCCAAGAATCACAAAAATACACTCATCGGTCGCAATCGGTTGTGACAAAACTCGCGTAGCGTTCCAAACTATCTCACTCACTCTTCCGTGACCCCCATGTATATCCATCTCTTTCTAGTTTCGAAATTCGTTTGCAGGGCCTTGTTTTACGACATATTATTTTCAAACTCGCATCAAATGCCTAGAGGAATTCATTTCTGCCAAAAAAAAATCAGAAAATATATCTTTATTCACGGTTTTTAAATTAGAGTGAGATGGCAGTACAGGGGGGTTACGTGAGAGCAAGAGAGACAGTTTGTCTTTGTTTGGAACGCTCATCGCCGGATGACGTGATCGCCAAGTCATCATTAAAACCGTTTATAGTTTTTATAGGGAAGTATAGACTAATTCAGAAAATATTTAATATACGATTTTTTTCTGTGCTCACTTGGAATTTAACGCGACATACAGTGAATTTCAGCACTTAGACTGATAGTCTACATAATTGTTGAACTTTATTTCTCATATTACACAGTGAAAATGAGATAAAAATGGAGACCCAACACATGTTATGCTTCATGTATCATGAAAGTGAGGCAAATAAAATGGGTTCAATTTTGTTCGAGTGACCAACTGTTGAGAGGTGAACATTGTGCCAATCGAAATCTACCTTAAATTTCGCTTTGAAGTCAACAAATTATTTTAAGTAGCTGTACATAATTTAGAAAACCTGACCTATGTCAATCACTCAACGGTTAGTGGTTGATTATTGGCTGTTGTTCCGATGAGTTCGGAGACCGAAATTGAGCTGGAAAATTGGACACCTGTCGTAAGCTTTGTAAGGGGTCTTTATTTGCCTGCAGGTAAAAACGAATGAAAATGAATTTTACCGTTGGTTTTTCATTGAGAAACTCTTTAAAGTTACAATGTTTAAATTAGAGACAAGATTTTTGGGAAGGAATGAAGATTGAAAATTCGCCAAAGATTATCGGTTGTGTTCCTATACTTCTGAAACTACCTTTCATCTTATGATCAACTGGTGGAATCAAAGAGTAAACAAGAGTCGCAATTGAATGGAAGGCCTGCGTGGTCAACGTAGATAAGGGATCGGAACGCGGGCTGGCCTCTGATTGGCTGCAACGGGTGGAGCAAAAATGACTCGGGGTATAGGGAAAATAACACGGGGTTTTCGTTCCGGGGCGTTTATCTCGAAACCTAAGCAAAATCATATCTAAACAATTTATACGAGTCGATTCAACAGATTTTTCCGAACATTTTGATAGGTCATAAGTGCCACTTTATTGCAAATTTGAAAAGACTGTTTCAGTGTAAAAGTACGCACAATAGTGTGATTACATGCTTGGCGTGTGTTTGAGCAGTGTTTGAGTATCTCACTATTGTGAGTACTTTTCAACTGAAACAGTCTTTTCGAATTTGCAATAAAGTGGCACTTATGACCTATCAAATTGTTCGGAAAAATCTGCTGAATCGACTCGTATAATTGTTTAGATACGATTTTGCTTAGGTTTTGAGATAAACGCCCCGGAACGAAAATCACGTGTTATTTTCCCTATACCCCGAGTCATTTTTGCTCCACCCGTTGCAGCCAATCAGAGGCCAGCCCGCGTTCGGATCCCTTATCTACGTTGACCACGCAGGCCTTCCATTCAATTGCGACTCTTGTTTACTCTTTGGGTGGAATCTTACCGGTGAATTTTAAAAATGGCATTGAATATATATGTACTCAAAACGGCAGCACTGTGTAGCTGGAACGTACAGTGTACACCTTTCGTCCATCGAAACTTCAATTTGTACCTGCTATCCGATTACTCCCCCCATAGCTGTAGCCAGGATATTGTCTTTCTCTCTCCTAGCCCATTTAAACGCATGTGTTAGAAAAGGATGGATATAGGGGCTGTCAAGTGACTTCAGCCCCTCTTTCTGTCCTTTTCTAACACATGCATTCAAATGGGCTAAGAGAGAGATAGACAGTATCCTGGCTACGGCTATGACTCCTCCTATGCCGGAATAATTGAGGTCGCAGATGGGATTAGATCTCATAAAACACCAGGTGCGCGCCTCTCATTTCTTTGAGACCAGCGTTATAATACGCAGAATTCCCAATGCCCTGCGAAAGAAAAAGCCTCTGATGTTTAATAAATGGTTTAATCAACGTTTTATTTCACAATCCTCGCCCCCCCCCACCATAGTTTCTGTATTCAGTTTTTCATCTTCACTTTGCACGAAATTTTTCTGTTTCTCTGTTTTTCGGAAAAAGCTCCTTTCTAACTTGGGTGAAATGGAAATTTATAGAGGGGTAGATTTTATCCCCGTGTGGCTCCTAGATTTTATAGCAATTTGAATGGTTAATACTTAAGCCGTCTTTTTACTTTCTCACTCTAACAAAGTTAGAAAAATTGAGAAAGTATTGCGATGGCGCGGAGATTTTTAAGGTATTTTGTTTCGATATACTTGGCCCACTATGACTAACAAGGCAATCATAATAATTATGCAATAATTGGCTCTCATCATGCCTAATACTATCCTAAAGAACATCTATCCATGACATTTTAAAATTTCTTAATTATATGTGGTTTGGAGAGGTAAATGCATAAAATTTCTGTGCCGTCCGTCTGTATCCCAGCATAACTTTTGCACAATAGGTCCAAATGTATTCAAATTTTGCAGAAAGGTTGTTCCCAACATTTTCCAGAGGAACTTTTTTCGTTTTTTTTTAATTTTAATTTTTAGGTTAGTTATGGATGAAAAATGTTTTCCATTAAAATCAATGGTAAAATGGGTAAAAAAGAGAAAAATTGGGATAATTTAAGTATGACTAAATTAATTTTGATGAATACTGGCAAAAACAATCTACAGGCAGCCTATAAAAAATAAACTACTTATCATTGTACTATTAAACCCTTAAGACTCTCTTAAAAATCAAAATAGGTGCGATCAAACCAAAAAATAGAATGAACGTGAAAATGTAAAATTAAATAATGGGAAAATGGACCATGGTGAAGTGTCAGTGTCCCCCCTTGTCCCCCGCTGCGGGTGCCCATGAATGGGGCTCTTGCAAACTTTTGCTACAGGGGATGGAAGAATTGATTTCTTGCATAAAAATCTGTAAAAATGACAATGATTACGCCAAAAAATCACGAAATTCACTCTCAGAATCGGGCTTAATGGCAGAGAGAATCAGGTATCATGGGAGATTCCTATCTAAATTGAGACATATCTCTGTGTTTCCATAGAAAAAGTGACAAATTAGACAAGAATCTCCCATGAAGCCTGCGCTGAGCCGCCATTAAGATCTTGCCGTCTAAGGAGTTATGTGAGTTTATTACTGTATTTTATACTTTTTTAGTGTGATTTTCGTGATTTTTGCTGGTTTCTACATCAGATTGGACTATTCGTTTGCTCACAGTAAAAGTTTGCAAGAGCCCCATTCGACCCTTTCTATGAATTCAAATGGGCAAAACGCTATTCATTGCCCCTTAGCTTACTTCGCTACTGCTGAGAAAACACGGTTGAGAAAACTTATTCTGTTCCCTCCACTTCTCTCCCACAAGTTAGCATCAAACGATGTTCCCCGTTTGTTTCCCTAGGATGATCCATCCGCATCATCCATATGACAGTCTCATTTTTTGAGCGTATAAACACCGAGAGTGTCATTAGAGTGGCTGGAAACTACGGTGTTTCTGACATTTTGTGAGCGATCATCATAAACTCCTCGCCCTCGCCCTTGCCCTTAACAGCTCCCGGAGCACCCGCAACCCGCATTCCTCGGGCCCGCAACCAACACCAACCAAACATCTAGACCCCTTCCTCCCTTCCGACTTTTGGTCTCTCTCTCTTCATCTACCCCCTCCCCCCTTCCTCCTCCTCTTCCTCCTCTCTTCTCCGTATTGCTGCTAGGAGAGCGCCGGGCGCGCGTTTTGTATAGGGAAGCAGCAGAGCGCTCTGATAATAATCTGAATCGTTTTTAACCGCGCGCGTGAGAGCATAAGAAGAATTATGAATGTCATTCATTATGACCCGGTTTGCCACCACGCCGCGCTGCGCGCTGCGTGCTTTTCGAGGCTCCAGAGAAAAGTTCTGATGCTTAGTAGCTTTGACCCCGTTTTTCAGCTACCCCATTCAGTATGATTATATTTGACGTCTGAAATTCTACTTTTCGACGAAATTCAGATTCTTCTGTGAATCCCTTATTACTTCTACTTAACATCCTAGCGTAGCCATCCCGGCAAAAAATTGTGATTTGAACGTTAATTTTTTTTTCTTCCCTGATCACCTTTTAAATGTCAAAAGATAGCTGGTCAGATCAATTTAAGACTTTTTCAAAATTTCCTTCGAATGTCCTCCGGACGTCCTGAGGACGTTGAATGTCAATTTGTTTTTGCCGGGATATGGCTACAGTAGAGGGGTATTTTTCATTTTTTAGGGATTCAAATTAGAGGGTATTAGATTGACAATCAGATGTTATAGATTGAATGTATATTTTGGCATCAGCCTTTTTTGGGCATTCTAGAATTTCTAACAATTTTTTTTTAAAAATTGGGGGGTTGCTTTATTAAGGGTTGTTTTTGAAAATGGTTGAAAAAAAAATGAAATAATTCAAGATTTTATGGGTTTTAAACTCCTTAATCAATAATGGGGCAGAGACAAACAGAGACCCAACACACCGTATGCTCACCGTGTTAGAAAAGTGATGCAAGTTTAGTGCGCTCAGTTTTGTTTGGGAGTCACCGGCTGCAACGATAAACATTTGCCTACTGTTGAATGGTGAAGCTCAACAAAATACTGTGATTGGTCCGCGGTCCCGGAAACGGAAACAGGTTTTGCTTGGCGAATGCAAACCACCCACTCATCAGTCAACAGTAGGCAATAGTTGGATGTTGTTCCGTTGAGTTCCGACCAAAAGCCAGTGAAGTGGACACCTGTCGCAAGCTTTGTGCTGCGGGTCTTTATTTGTCTCTGTAATGAGGCTCTTGCAAACTTTTGCTGTGAGCGAATGAATAGTCCAATCTGAAGTAAAAACCACCAAAAATCGCGCAAAATAACACTACGAAAGTCTAAAAATTTAGCAATAAATTTAAAAAAAAAACGGTTGTAAGGGCAAGATCGGAATGGGGGAGCAACGCAGGTATCATTGGAGCAGAGCTGCCGATTTGCTTAGATTTAATGACATTTTTAAATTCACCGATGATTTCACCGGTTGAGAGAAGATTACATAGTTCAACTCAGTGTATGACTGTAATGCACGAAAATACTCTGATTTGTAATCTTTTCTCAATCGGTGGAAACGCCGTCTATTAATTAGAATATACCGGTTGAGAAAAGATAAAAGACGCTAGTATTTTCTTGCATTACAGTCATACGCTGAACTAAACTCTGTAATCTTTTCTCAACCGGTGGAATCTTCGGTGAATTTTAAAATGCCATTAAATCTACGCAAATCGGCAGCCCTGCATAGGATATTCCTGCCCAATGTGTCGCTTTTTCTCCGGAAACACAGATGCATGTCTCAAATTAGATAGGAATCTCCCATGATACATTCGTGGCTCTGCCATTAAGCCCGATTCTGAGAGTGAATTTCATGATTTTGTAGTGTGCTCAACGTCATTTTTACTGGTTTATGTAGAGAATCAACTCTTCAACCCCACATAGCAAAAGTTTGCAAGAGCCTTATTGTCAACAGGCTATATAACTATAAATAAAGGCACAAATACGCGTTATAAGTCCTATCCCAAAAAGCAACAGCTTGGACGATTTGATTTTGGTTTGTTTACCTCACTTCCGTATGTGATAAAATTATTCCATGAATTTCCATGACCAAATTCCGAGAGCCGTTATTATTTTCCCATAAAAATTTCATGGAATTCCGTGGGCCATTATTATTTTTCCATAACATTTCAGGGAAATCTGTGGGCCACCAATGGAATTCCGTAAGATTTTCCATGGAATTTCATGGAAAAATAATAATTACTTACGAAAATAATGCCGACGGAATTTTGGTCATGGATATTCATGGAATAATCTTACCAAGGATTTTTTAACCTTTTTTAAAAAGTTCAACCAAAAAAGCTGTGATGAATCTATGAGAAATAAATGGTTTTCTAACAGTTTTCATTGAGTTTAAATGGAACGTTGCCCAATATATCGAATACAAAAACCACCACCGAAATTAGGTCTCACCTCTCTCTTACAAATTACTCGCGTTTCTATCCTCTACGGTTACGAACTCATTACTATACGTAGGCATACGTACTGTTAGAAGTACGGCTTTCTCTTCATGGAAGTACTTGAACATACATTATGTGACCGGTCTACGCCTTCGAGGGAGAAAAAATGAGGTTAGAGAAGGAGAGGAATGGGAAAAAGAGAGAGAAGGAGAGAGGAAAGGGAGTGATAGGGAAGAGAGTAAGAGAGGAGAGAGGAGAGAGAGCAAAAAGAGAAGAGAGAGGGAGGAGAGAGAGGGATAGAGAAGAGAGGGGAGAGAGGGGTGTAAGAGAAGAGAGAGAGGAGAGAGGAGAGAGAGCGAGAGAGGAGAGAGAGCGAGAGAGAAGAGAGAGCGAGAGACCGAGAGAGAGGGCGAAAGAGAGCGAGAGAGAGCGAGAGAGAGTGAGAGAGAGAAGAAAGACGAAAGAGAGGGATAGAGGAGAGAGATAGAAGAGAGATTATACAAGAGATGAAAGATGAAAGGATGGAAGTCTCAACACGCAACGGTTTTCGATCACGTTTCTAAGACTAGGAATGGTGAAAAGGAGGGGGGTTAATTGGTTTATGAATCAAAGTTTCCCTTCAGGTCGCTCAGAGTGAATTTCGGAGGGAATGGTTGGCTTACGAAATTTTGTGACGCGACCCTAATTTTCATTCAGGTTGATTCTATGCGAAAGGCTTGGTACACAAACGGTCCACGTGCACTATTATCGATCTCAAGAAAATTGTAGTTAAACTTCAAGAGTTGGTTATCAACTATATAGGGCGTCCCAAAAGCTCATTTCCCTCTCTAACTTTTGAACGATCATTTTTTCCGCAAACATCGAAACACTTACGTACCGTTATTTTAGCCAAAGTTGTTTTTAACCCTCAAAATAATTCGGAGGAGCCCCTTGATGATTCTACCGTTTGTTAATAATGCTAAACAGTTCAGTTCTGCTTAGGACAATAAAACGCTTGAAAATGACCTCATCTGTTTTATTTTCTCAACCATGGAACTCGACACTGACTTTAGAAAAACTACAAATATTTTGATGATTCAAGAATGGTAATATACCACCGATTGAGAAAAGATTACAGCTCATTTCAGAAGTGGAGGTGGAGCTCAATCGATGATGTTTGACATTTTTCCAACGTTCTTTTCCATATTATAGGGTAAAATTGAATAGATATGGACGTGAGCCTTGACTTTCTACTAGGGAGCGCTTTAAAATTAAGAAGTCAAAATCTCAGGCAAGATTTTTTTTCGCCCGAAGAAATGAAAATTGAAAATTTGTCAAAGACTATTGGTGAACTCCACCTCTACTTCTATGTACTGTGGCTCTCAAAAGAAATTATCATTTCATTTCTCGACCAATTTGAGAGATTTTGCGGGTTTCAGGATTTTTGAAGTCTCACAGTATTGCCACTTGTGAAATTATGCCTCAAAAAATTCAAAACGATGGAAAATAAAAGAAAAAGTCATCATGAAAAATTTCGATAAGAGAACTTTCTTTTGAAATGCATAATACATATGACAAGCTCTGCGCTTACGAGTATTTTCGTGCGAAACAGTAATAAACTAAACAGAGCTTTTTACACAACCTGTTGGTCAATTGGTGGGACTATCAGTGAATAGGTCTGCTGCAAACTTTTGCTACAGCGATACATGTAGAGTGTTGAATCTTAAGTAAAATCACGTGAAAATTCCATTGGTGGTATCAGGAAGTCATAAAATGCAATAATAAACTCACAAGAGGCGTTTAACTGAAACCCAACATGGCGGTAAAATATCGAGCAACCTGTGTGCACGCACCGTGAACATCCATGATGGCCAACGTTAACAACCTCACAGCATCGGAGGTTATGAGTTTGTTTGCGTTGTGATTGGTTGTGATCAATGTTGTGAGGTTGGCCATCTTGGATGTTTATGGTGCTTGCATAGAGGTTGCTCGATACTTTATCGCCATCTTAGATTTCAGTAAAATGCCTCTTGTGCGAGTTTGTTATTGCATTTTTTTTTTACATTCTGTGGCCACCAATGGACTTTCCACGCGATTTTACATAAGATTGATCACTCTGTAGCGCTGTAGCAAAAGTTTGCGACAAACCTATTATGAAATGATCTTAAATATACTCAGAGTGGCAGTTCTGAACGAGTTGGATGTTTTAGCAAACGCAAAAGTTTTGACAGTCAAGAATGCAAATGGCGTGCTGACAGTTGTTTTGATTGCACGAGGATTGCGGTCAGATACTTCGAATTATTGATTGCAAAAACTTTTGTGTTTACTAAACTCCGACGAACTATACCAATACAGAGGTTTTATGAGACGTGATTTTGAGACACCGAAGAGGCAGCCATCATGGAAATCTCTCATTGAAATTTTCACACAGGCTCGTTTTTAGATTGCTTTTTTTTTGCATAGTTTTTGTAACCTTTCAAATTTAAAAAAAAAAAGTTGTGATAAATCCATTTGAAATTGGTTGTATACGAAAAGTCAAGTGTTTTAAAGAGGCTGCCTGGACACAGGAATTGATATGAATGTTGATCCTTTTGGAAGGATTTGCACGGTAAAAAAAAGTGACTCGTAACAGGGAAAAATCAGAATTTTCTCACCTGGATAGTCGCGTATACTTCTCATACGATACTTCTCAGAACCTTTTCGCAGAACAAACAACACAATGGGGCTCTTGCAATTTTTTGCTACAGGCAGTGGCGTCGCGTGCCATCTGGCAACAATGCAACTGCTCCATTTAAACTCATTTCTTATATCGAATTTTCCTTGTGCACTGTGCACCCCCTGAATTCGATCTTTTAAATGAGTTTAAATGGACAGAATACATTGTTGCCAAATTGCACGCGACGCCACTAGCTACAGGTGATGCAAGAAATGATTCTTTCATAAAAACCTGAAAAAAATGACGATGATTACACCAACAAATCACGAAATTTGCACTTAAAATCGGACTTAATGGCGGAGAGACGCAGGTATCTTGGGAGATTCCTATCTAAATTAAGACATATCTCTTGATGCCTGCGTTGGATCGCCATTACGATCTTGCCGTTATGCAGAGGCGGCTCTTGAAATGCGATATATCGACGTACACTCCATTTAAAACTATATAAAAGTATCGATTTCTCGGGGGTGCAAGTGCATCCCCTCACGATCGATACTATCCTATGGTTTTAAGTAGAGCAGACATCGATATATCGGAATTCAACAAGCCGCCACTGCCGTTATAGCAGTTATGTAAGTTTATTACTGAATTTTAGACTTTAATAGTGTGATTTACGTGATTTTTGCCGGTTTTTACATAAGATTGGACTATTCATTTGCTCACAGCAAAGGTTTGCAAGAGCCCCATCGGGCGTTGCGCGGTGTGAGCGAGCCGATGATCAAACATTTAAAGTTCCCGCCTTATTGTTAATTCTGCTCACCTCGAACAACCGTTAAGTGGAGTCCATTAATAGCAAAGTTACCACGGCGCAGCGGTGGCGCGGTGTGAGTATAAAATGACTTTAGCTCCGAATTGAAACGTTTAGAAGTTAATGCCCGGTATCCCGATGAATAAACCATTAGAAACAAAGAGCCAGCCGGCCTCAGTCTTGGCGCCTATTCCTGGTTAATTTTTAATTTTCACAGGAAAACTTAACTGGAGGGTTGCCAGTGAATTGGAGGGGTCGGATAGGGTTGTGAGGAAAATGGACAATGATCTCAAAGCACTTAAAGCTATACGCATTACTTTGGGAAAGGGATTTATGGATATCGATCAGTTTTCTGGCTCCAAACATATAATGTATTTTCGAGTTTTACAAACTAGAACATTATTAAGATAGCAATTATCGATATAAATAACGAGAGACGTGTCACTAATTAATGCTCTAGAGACAAAAGAATTAAACACGCGTGGCGTTTTTTTGAAAGGCATGTGGAAGGGGAATATAAGTACATAATATCAGGCAAACAATCGACCCTGGATTTTGTTTTCTTTTTTTTTAGTTGCCTCCGAGAAATAACCCTGTCTCTGAGGGAATTTATTTACAGAGTATTAAAAATATCAACAGAAAATGTTACGTCAATCAATGAGTAAACTCCACTAGGGGTTCACTGCCCTAAACCTTAAAAAAAAAAAAAAAAAAAAAAAAAAAAAAAAAGCTAACACATGTAATAATATAGATTAATATATGAAAAAATAGTAAATTTGAAAATTGATAAATAATTAATTACATAAACAATATTTTTAATTAAGAAAAAAGAAGAAGGAGAAAGTGTCATTCATTGCTTCATTGAACAGCGATAGAGAAAAAAAATGTGGAACGGACGACGCGTCACTAAAATCAGAGCCTTTTTTCACATTTTTACTTTAGCAATATGGAGCGCGAGCCCCCAAGGATTTCAGCCCCCCCCTCTCATCCCCCAAAGAAAAACATAGAACAAAAACAAACAATGTCCCTCAACTATCTCCAATAATAAGCTCAATTAAAACTTTTTGGCAGAGGTGATTATTCATCACCTTATACTTTCGAAAATAATAAATAATATCCCATCATCCGGTGCCCAGTAAAAACTAGAGATTTACGAGCTGGTAAACTAAAAATCTCGCTGAAATTTTTTTAAAGTCTACCTCGAGTGAGGAGAGAGAAAATATCACTTACTCAGTCACCTCATGCACAATGCACATTGCCTGGGTGAAACTGTGAAAGTCATGGACGCATAGCGCCTGCATCTACACGCAGTCTTCTCTGGATAGCTAACTATTCCTACGTAACGGTACTCGTTTTGCCTATATCACAAAATGAAGGCGCTTTTGATTTGCTTGTGCCACGATTGACCACAGTTTCAAACAAGTTTTGTTCAGAGAATGGTATAAATTCAATGTTAAAGCGTGTTATTAACCTGCATTTAATAAACGGCGTTCGTGCGTCGCGTTGCACAGAGGTTAAATACTCGTATATGGAATTTTCCAGGCGCCTTTTTGTGGTTAGAAATCAAGATTTTTTTTTTTAAAGCGTATTGCGTTTTCAAACCATCACTCTCACTCTTACTCTCCAGTGGCCCATATTGCCATTTAATCTCGACTTTTCAATTCTCTTAAAAATAATCTGATTGATAAAATTGCTTGTAATTTTCAGGAACAAAACTTAATGTAGAGAAAAAAAGTTCCGGGACGTTTGAGAGATTCTTTGCACTAGGTGTAATTTTAATTTAATATTAAAATCAACTGAAAATGGCAACGTCCATAGTCGAGTAGGTTCCTTTACTATGAATGAGTCCAATTGTATTCGCGCCAAGAAAAATCAGCCTCTATCCGGTCTCACGTTTAACAGCTCTTGACCTCTAGACTCCCTCGGGTCACCGCGACCCCCTTGCGTTGAACCCGTTGTTGCCTCCACTGATGTTGACTAACACAATCCAATCGGGCGGAACTATCATGTTACTTACGTATAGCCGCTTCTCAGAATAATTATAGTTTCGTAAAATACCCGACTTCCGATCCATCTATTTTTTGACGTGTGCATGACAATGATGAACGATTAAATACATGTACAGGGTTTTGCATACCACCCAACCTACAACTCTCCACAACTCTGTTCAACTCTGTCTATAGACAACCGGACCCCTGCTCAGGGGCGGATCTAGGAGGAAGGGAGGACCCGGGGGTACGTGCCGTGCCCCCCTCCCCCGAAGCCACTTTTTTTTCCAACAGAAAAAATCCCACTTTTTTCCTATTTAAATGGGGTTGTTGCACACTTTTGCTATAAGCGATCTAATAGTCGATTCTGGTGTAAAAACCTCCAAAAATAACTATGATAGTACTAAAAACTTCCAAAATCCACTCCTAAACTCAATAAACGTTTTTATTTTCGCGAGCGTAATGGTGGCGTAGGGCAGTAATAATGGAGATTCTTATATACTAATACTGTAACTCCATCAAGAAGTGACCAATAAGAGACGACTTTCCGATACCGGTGTCACCAGGTGTCTCGGTACCTTTAATCAGATGTGGATCACTTCTCTAGTACCTAATTACTCTATAAATCTTCTTTGACAGCATAGAGAGAGTGACGAAATTAAGATAGGAATCTCCCATTATCACAGACCTATGCCACCATCACGCCCGCGCAAATAAAAGTGTTTATTCAGTCTAGGAGTGGATTTCGGAAGTTTTTAGTGCTACAATCGTTATGTTTTGAGGTTTTTACACCAGAATCGACTATTAAATAGCTTGAAGCGAAAGTGTGCAACAGCCGCATTTTTTTTTTTCATCAGAAAAAATCCCACTTTTTATCCTCTTTAAATTTCAGATATTCCATGGGTGTGCCCCCTCCCCTTATTCTGGCAACACTGCAAAAAATATTTTCTGAATCCTTCCCAGCCCATTTTTTTTGGTAAGAACGACAAGATAGGCAATATTTCTTTCGAAATGATTTTGTATCATAAATCGAATCCACGGGTCTAACGTTCAAACGGATGCTACAAGCGCATGAATTAAAATATGATTTCTTTCCGAAACTAAAAGAGCCGAAAATGATAGGACCTTTGTTTTAGGTGATTTTCAAATACAAGCTTTTTATTTTATCTCACGTAGTCTCAGAGTAACGATAGAGAAGCTGAGTAACGTTCGGTGGATGCAACATGTATTTTTCATTCTGATAAAAATTGAGCGGTTTGCAAAATCAAATTTGGCGTAATGGGTGCTACATGCAATTCGAAAGTGGCTTCGGGTGAGCTCATTATTCAATTAATTGAAAGACTAAAAGCAAGTTTTTAACTCATCAGAAACACACACAACAGCACTTTAAACTACGGATTTTTTTATTTTTATTTTTTTTTTTGAGCACAAGCATAACCTCTGTTTTATATGTGGTTTTTCTCAAGAACACCATAATTATTTGTTCGAGACCAGAGCGAATGGAAGTAATATCGTTTATTTACAGTGATCATTCCAGGGCGAATGGAAGTAATATCGTTTATTTACAGTGATCATTCCAGAGCAGCCCATTATAACTGCTCTCTGCGTGGTACATTGGTTCTGGTCACTTATCTCAGTGTCGCTAAATTTGTAAGAAAAATAAACGAAGCAAGGCGATCGTTAACTTATCGGACCGCGAAAGTTATTTTATAGAGTTCGTTCCAAATGGCGCGTTTTTCAAACGAATAGAATGATAAATCTATTTTCCTTCCTTCAAGAGATGTGAGGCTTATTCCACAACAGCGGGCGGTCTAGGGGAAAGTAATTAGGTTTGTTTTGAAAAAAAAAACATAGGAAAAAGGAGGAAAAAGCCAAAAAGGGGGACAAACAATAAATATCCACCTTCTTACCGCGCCTTCTCGCAGCTGCGTCGCTATACAGTAGCTTTATCGAGGATATACCGCAGCTATTTTCAGTCCTCCTTCATTCACCTCTGAAATTTAGGCTGTTTTAGAAAAGCGATATATCGTATCGATTTCCGACCGCGAGGACCTCTGGTGGGTCATTATTTTGTAACGGGTGGGACATTCAGACGACTTTGAAGTATTTTTTTTTTTCACCTTTTTAATCATTTAAATGAAAAAACTATCCCACCAACAGAAAGGTCTTAACTTCTAGATAGTGATAGAATTTTCAAAATTTAAAAAAAGTCTATCCAAAGCTGAGAAAACAGCAAAATAAGGGTGTAAAGGGTGGAACAGAAAATGGACAAGAATTTTGAATCACTTCAGAAAAAGTTAAAACTCTGTGAGTTTTGAAGAGATAAAAATTTGGAAAAAATATATGTGAAAGGTGAGGGTATAAGCTTTGAGCCTACATAAAGTTTTTTTCATTTAATAAATTATTTTTCTCTAAAAAAATTAAAAAGTAGCGTAACGGGTGGGACGCGTGTGATTTCGTCATTGAAAATACACATCAAACCTGCTGTAACATCAACACGTTTGACCTTATTAGATTTAGATAATATTTTCGTCTCTGGTTGCATTTTAATGCAAAACAAGACTGCCAGGCACTAATTTTTAAATTTCAGTTTTTCCATATCATGTCCACTTTACTGTAGAATGGCCCTGGTTCCAAACAAAGGCGGATCTAGCAATCTGGCAACTACGAATTCTTCCCATTTGAATTCATATATGAGGAAGAATCGATTAGTAACAGAGCCATGGCGCCCCCTCAATATGAAAACCGATTGTTTCCAATGAGTTATAACTTTAGAGTGGCAGCGGATTGGTCCACCTTGTGCCACACAGGGTAGAAGGAATCCCGGGAAAAAGCGTAATTTGGACGGCAGATTCCAAGGTTTGAGGTTAAGTTTTGTAGGTCGTTTCCAAGTCGTTTCCGGCGATGCCCGAGTTTGTTTACAGAACGACCGGAAACTACCTACAAAATTTAACCTCAAAACCGATATTTACGGCAAGATGACGGCGCCCTAGGTGACAACAATAAACCAGCGGAACGTTCCTTGATGTGCCACTCTAAAGTTATAGCTCATTGATTGTTTCTCAAATGTTCAAATGAGATGAATTCATGGCTGCCAAATTGCTGGGTCTACCCATCGTTCCAAACAAACTCTCATTTCAATGTATTTTCCCCCATAAATACATTTTTTAACGGAAAGGACATTACCCAAAATCGGCCTTTTTACCCCTGAGAGCGAAATGTGAAATAATTTCAGGGGTGATAGAGGATTAAATCAGCGTTCCGAATCTGGCCTATTTTTTGATTTTGGACGAAGGGAAAGGGGGGGAGGGGGGTCCAAAGTTAGACCCTTCAAATGCCCATAACTTTTGAACGAATAAAGATATGAGAATGTACTTTGCGCGAAAAGATAGATCTTTTAAAGACCTTTCGATTGATGTGTACGATATTTGCCTTATTTTAATTTTTAATCGATTTATCGAAGTTTTTCTGATTTTTTTGAAATCGGGTTTTCCGTTTTTTTAATCGTGGAAGTTTGGCAACGCACGAATCATCACAAATAATTTCCAGGATAAAAGTAGACGCAATTTTCTAAAAAATGGTTCAAACCGCATGTTGGGGAAATGCTTTGAAGCGGAGTTATGAGGGTTCAAAGTTAGCGCTGTCACGAAAAAGGCCGCCCCGAGGGGCGTACTACAGGTGGTAGAAGTTGGCATTATCTGTTCTTCCCGTCCAAATGACTTGAAATTTGGTATTCCCGGGTATTTTTTAACGCTGAATTCAAATTTTGCATCAGTTTTTCAAAATCAAAAAATCCAAGATGGCTGCCGACCATTTTTTTCGGAAATGTGGTCGGCAGCCATCTTGGATTTTTTGATTTTGAAAAACTGATGCAAAATTTGAATTCAGCGTTAAAAAATACCCGGGAATACCAAATTTCAAGTCATTTGGACGGGAAGAACAGATAATGCCAACTTCTACCACCTGTAGTACGCCCCTCGGGGCGGCCTTTTTCGTGACAGCGCTAACTTTGAACCCTCATAACTCCGCTTCAAAGCATTTCCCCAACATGCGGTTTGAACCATTTTTTAGAAAATTGCGTCTACTTTTATCCTGGAAATTATTTGTGATGATTCGTGCGTTGCCAAACTTCCACGATTAAAAAAACGGAAAACCCGATTTCAAAAAAATCAGAAAAACTTCGATAAATCGATTAAAAATTAAAATAAGGCAAATATCGTACACATCAATCGAAAGGTCTTTAAAAGATCTATCTTTTCGCGCAAAGTACATTCTCATATCTTTATTCGTTCAAAAGTTATGGGCATTTGAAGGGTCTAACTTTGGACCCCCCTCCCCCCCTTTCCCTTCGTCCAAAATCAAAAAATAGGCCAGATTCGGAACGCTGATTTAATCCTCTATCATCCCTGAAATTATTTCACATTTCGCTCTCAGGGGTAAAAAGGCCGATTTTGGGTAATGTCCTTTATAGGCTCTATTAAATCAAACAGTTGATGCGACTTTTTTGCGATTATGAATCCTACGTCCTAGAAAATACTTAATTTAGCTTGGTTTCAAAGCTAAAACTGCCGAAATCAACAATAAGATATTAGATAGCTATCAAACGCAGAGCTGCCGTTTTGAGTAAAATGGAGCTGTTGCAAACTTTTGCTACAGGCTTATTAATAGTTGATTAAGGTGTAAGACGCAGTAAAAATAACAATTAGCTCACTAAAAAATCATGGAATCCACTCCCAAACTCATATAATGCTTTCAAACTCGAAAGCGTAATTGCGGCCGTTGCCGCCTAAATCTTGGCATTGTATGCTTCTTTTTCTTCTTGTGTGGTGACGCGAGAACACAGGCCTCGTGAAGATGGAGCTGATTGAAGGGGTCCTCTTCACCTGCGAATATAAAAGCGCGAATTCACTGCTTGAGCCAATGAGCTTCTTTGTTGTCGATATATCCGACTCAACCTATCGACTGCAAGGCAGCTCATTGGCTCAATCAGTTTATTCGCGCTTTTAAATTTGCAGGTGGAAAGACCCCTTGAGATAGGGAAATCCTATGTAATCGGCGGTGGAAAGGGCCGCCATTGCGGTATTGCGTTTGAAAGCATTTCACGAGTTTTGGAGTGGAGTTCGTGATTTTGGAGTGCGCTAATCGTTATGTTTACAGGGTATGACCCCTTATTCAACTATTAATAAGCCTGTAGCAAAAGCTTGCAGCAGCTCCATTAATGGTAGTTTTCAATTTACCGATAATTCCACCGGTCGAGAAAAGATTACACAAAGTTATAGAATTTAAAAACTGCAACAGCGGATCCATATGTCAGCGTAGCCTGAGTGAATGTGAAACACTTTCGACATGGAAATCTCTCTCTGTGGAGTCGCTAAGAGAAGGGATTTCTACATCATTCACTTCAATAGCTGTATGATTTCAGTCTACCTTTCCACCCTGAGTGAGTGGAAGGAAGGAGAGAGGCGCAAGGGAAAAGGGCAAAAAAGGGATAGAGGGAAAGAGATGAGAGAGAAAGGGAGAAGAGAGAGAGAGAGAGAGAGAGAGAGAGAGAGAGAGGCGGAAGAGGGAGGTCTTTGAGCGAATATTGGAGAGTATCGACGCTCTTCTCGTCCCTGGGACTCTGGGAGCTCCTAGAGCCGGCGATATTGGCGCGTTCTCATGCCATAATCGCCGACTTAAAACGTTGCTCTATTAAAAGTGAATGTTGCCAATTTTATACCTGCTCCAAAAATACCGCTACCATCATCAGAAAGTGCCTGAAAATTAGAAAGTAAATTTCGCATCAATCTATTATTTAAAAACTTTCAAGATCAATTGTAATCATAGATAATTAAAAATATTAACAAATAATTTAAACTTAGAGATGCCACTAGAAAATTTTGAATTGCGCTTGTTCCAAGAGAAAATCACTCCTTCGTTTCTAGAGGTAAGGTAGTTAACTATTCGTACTCGGTGGAGTTGGAATTGCCTAGACGATGCATTGAAGGCGACCAACGAGGCCTTATCTATTGTAGTGTTTTCGTCGATAGTGTCGTTTATCCGGAATGAAGACTAAAATAATGTGAAATAGACTAGTGAAGAAAAACGAATTGACTCGAGCTTGGTCCATAAGGGGTGCAAAGGTCGAAAACGATGATTTTTGATAGCTTTTTTCGCAGATTGGTCGACATTTTTTTCGATTTCAGACAATAGTGCATTTTTCAGCGGATTTAGACATTAAAATCGGACATAAAATCAAAACTTCAGAAATAAAGTTTCTTTATGTTTACTTTTGCAAAAAAAAAAAAAAAAAAAAAAAAAAAAAAAAATTAATAATAATAATGGAAGAATTTAAGATAAGTGGACTTATAAAATAGATATATTTTTAGAATCAAGCGCTAGGTAAATTATTTTTATCAGATTTGAGGGAAGGAAAATTCCAAATAACAAATGTAGTATGATTTTCAAAAGAAATTCCTCTCATTGAAATTGTTCTTGATGAATTTTTGTTTTTATTTTCCATCGTTTTAAATTTTTTGAGGCATAGTGGCATAAGTGGCAATAGTGTGAGACTCTGAAATACCTGAAAATCATGAGAATTTGCATATTGGTTGCAAAATGAAATGATGAAAAATTTATATCAGGACACTTTCTTTTGAAAGTCATTGTACACATAGAGTAACAGCATGGGCGGAGCCAGCAATTAGACAGCTGTGGATTCTTCCCATTTGAATTTATGAGAAACTGGGCCAGGGTCCCCTCAAAAATCGATTGTTTCTCATACATTAAAATGGATAGAATCCACAGTTGCAAAATTGCTGGCTCCGCCTTGAGTAACAGAGGAGTAGGTTTTATTTGAATGCCGTCCAATTGATTATGTATACTATATCTTTAAACGAAATAATTCATGGAGGTACCACACTTAAATTTTGAGTTTTGTGAAACTTAACGCTGTGACTTCTCTAATCTATTATTTGGATGTGAAAGTAGTGGCATACCCAGTTTTTCAAAAGGGAAGTAGCGGAGTCTAGAATGCCTCCCACGGCGCACAGTGTGACCTCTTAATGGAAGATGCGGCAAAAACCTCATACGATGCAAGAACCTCGTTGAATTTGAAATCAAATACGTAAAAACGGCGGTAAAGGTTTATTGGTTCACCAAAAAACATGCAGTGAGCCTCTCAACAAGATTTCTTTAAAACCCGTGGGGGGAGGGGGGGAGATTTGTACAATCTCCAATTTCTCGGCTTTTGTCCCATTTTGGTGAGGATATTTCGCATAGCTGATTTGCTAATGTTTTCGTCGTTGTCACTATCTTTATCATTGTTGCTCTTGATGGTGATGGGAGTGGTAGTGGAGGTTGTGATGTTGATTTTGTTGGTTTCTTTGTTTTCAATTGTTTTTTTGTTGGCTTTGCTACTATACAGGGTAATTCAAACCAAACCACTCAGCCTCAATTTTTTTTAAGATAGCAGCTGGAGATAGAAAAAAGTGGACCAAACGTTCACGTTATAAATCTACCCAAGGAATTCAAAGAAAATATTTTCAGCACCCCAAAACCAAGCCATCAGTGCTTTTTGGGAGATTAAAAATTGTTTACTTAGAATTTTCGGTGACAGTTTATATTGGTGCAGTTTGTTCCAAAAACTGTTATCAGACAACTATGAAAGTGATTACCTATCAAGTGGGTGTTGTAGCAATATAATGATGAGCTATGTGGAGAGAGGACATAAATGGTTGTGTGCGATTTCGATGTTGTCAAGTCGAAGGATCGCAGCGAAGTAACTCAGTGCGACAGTGCAGTGGAGTGAGCAAGGGAGCCAGCGCAACGCGACAGGTTGGAACTTGTCTCGGCAAAGCTGCTGTGCTGTCGTCCGCCGGAACTTTCGAGCCTACTAAACCTTGTGCCGTTCTCCCTCATTTTTTTCCCTTCCCGTGGCTTCTACGTAAAAATTGCTAGAGACCAAAATTTAAAAACCATAAAATTTCCTTTCTTTTCATTGAAAGTTTTATTCCTTTAAGTGATTTTTAACTGAGATATGAAACAAAAAGCAGATATATAGTTTCATTGAATTTTCTGTAGCCCCGCGCACGACCCCGCTTCGCTATGTTCAACGGCTCATATCTTCCAAACCCAATGAAATCCGGTTACAAAATTTTTTAGGGTAGTTTGTCCACATACCCAGCATGCCAAAAATGCCAACGAGAAACCGGAGCTCACCGGAGCTAGCTTTTGAAAGTCTATAACTTTGCAAAAGTTCCTTCTAATTCGAGGAGTTGGCAATATAAGTCTTGCCAATGCATGATAATTTTTTTTTTTCAAACTAACCATGAAGGTTTATTAAATTGGTCTTATGTTGTCCAGAAAAGTGCCTCCTACTTCAAAAATAACGATTAAACAGTCTAAAAGTACCGATTTAAAATTTCCAAAAAATACAGCAAATTTCGGTTTTATGAATAAAACTCCAATTCCAAGCCTCATATCTCCAAATAAAATGAAAAAAAGTCGAAATAACCGTCCAAACCTATTAGTCTATACCCTAAGGAGTAGAATTACCTTAATTTTGAAGAGTTTCGATGGATTTGGACAAATAGGGTTTTTGCCGCTTAGGACACACTGTGCGGCGAGCGTCTGAGGGTAAAAATGCCAAAATTCCTGGAGAAACGAGATAAATTGCGTTATTCTAGAGAAAGTTGTGTTTTCAAGAGAAGTCTTGACCCGTCCGCCTACTCAATTGCGTCCCTGCATAAAAAGCTCACATTTTTTTTTCTTTTGTTGCTATAAGTTTTATGACTTAACACATAAAATCCTAGCGTGACCATATAGCTACATTAGAGGGTAGTTTTTATTTTTTTTGCGGGAGTTTTAATCATATATTGATATATTACGTTGATCCCGTAATATCCTAGCTATGTCCTTTGGCATCAGCTTTTTCAGAGTTTTATTTTTTTTTTTATTTATTTTTTTTTTTAAGATAAAGGGGTTACTTCATTAAGGGTTGCGGATGAAAATAGTTGGAGAAAAAAATAACTATAATTTGGGATGTTAAGGGTTAATTTTCTTCTTCAGAGCCATACAGCCAACCACGAATATATTTGTTGTCCAAAGACATCAGCGACTTCGTGTCATCCATACCCAATCCAAAAGTGCCAAGATCTGAGGCCATCAAATGTCGTCCCTTCGGTCACGATTCGAATCCAAGCCCTCCGGGTTAAAAAACCCAGTCTCTCTCTAGATTTTATTTGTCTGAGAACTGAGAAGTGTAACTGTGACAACCTTGCTTTTTACAACGTTTGTTGCATGTATTCTGATTTCAGGCGAGTTCACATCTCGGAGAAAACTCTGAGTTTCTTGGACGGAGCTTTTGAAGTGGAGCCCGCATACGGGGAGAAGCGAGAGGAAACGCTCCGTTTAGCCGGCATTAAAACCTACTTCATCGTTGAGCCCAGGAAAGCAGTAAGTTTAAAATTCTACACGTCTCCAACCCATAGCATAGGTGGCTACAGGAATTTATCCGTCTCTCTCACTTTCCCCATTTGAACGCGTGTGTTAGAAAAGGATAGCAGAAGAGGGCCATCACGTGACTTTAGCCCCTATCTCCGACCTTTTCTAACTCACGTCACTCATGCGCTCAAACGAGGAGAGAGAGAGAGAGAGAGAGAGAGAGAATGAGGAGAGAGAGAGAGAGAGAGAGAGAGAGAGAGAGAGAAGAGAGAGAGTGAGAGAGTGAGAGAGTGAGAAAGTGAGAAAGTGAGAGAGAGAGAGAGAGTGAGAGAGAGTGAGAGAGATAGAGAGAGAGAGAGAGAGAGAGAGAGAGAGAGAGAGAAAGAGAGAGAAAGAAAAGGGAGGAGAGAAGGAGCGAGAGAGAGATGGACAAATGTCAGTCTATCCACCGCTGCACCAACCAAGAGTCAGATACTTTGTCCTATATGTAACGGCAATAAATCAGGAAAATATCGTTAACTTTGAGAAAACCTATACCAAAAGTCTGGGGAATATTTGACCGCTTTGATGTTTCCTCCAATGTTATTCTTATTCTTATTCTTGGGTTACAGTTAAACGCCTCTTGTGCGTTTAATACTGCATTTTATGACTTTCGGATACGACCAATGGACTTTTCACGTGATTTTACTTGAGATTTAACACTCTATATCGCTCTAGCAAAATTTTGCAACAGACCCATTTTACAGAACGAGCATACTCTTTGTTTTATACTTGGTTTTTCTAGAGAAATCCTCAATTTCTTGCGATGGATGGTGGAGCAATGCCTGACATGACAACCGTATTTTTCTCCTTTTAAAAGCCAAATTGATGCTAGAGGAAGGAAGGTCTTAAGATCCGCTCTCCCTCTCCTCCTTTCCTCTTTTTCCCCTTTTCCCTTTTTGCCATTCTATATCCTTCCCTTCCCGTAATGAAATAAATCAGAGAAATGAGAAGAAAATGTCAACGAATGAAGCGTAAAATTATCTTCCTTTAGCTATGCCGATGTCTTAAGCTGTACCTCATGTTCCTCCTCTTTTTTTCCAGTATCAAAATGTACGCAATGGTGTGATAACAGATATTAATGAAGCAATGGATAAAGAAAATTTTGAGGTGAGTAATTATTTGTAAAATTAAGACTTAAATCTTCCAATGAATGCAATATGTATCAGAAAAGCTCAGTACTTAAAGGTCATTTCGACTGGTTCTTTATTTATTATAGTTGCCGCAGATTCACCCGATGTAAGCAGATAGTGCGAAGACAGCCTGCTATCGTCTTGCCAAGTCTGATGAATAATTCCATACTTACGACGTCCAATCCTTAAAATTATCGACTGGAAAATTATTTTTGCGAAACTAAATATGCCCAGATTAAAAAAGTCCCGGCACTCCTAGATGAGCCTATTTAAAACGGACACATCTAGGTTTCGGCGGGCGGATCTAGATCGGCCCAGCTAAATGTGGGTGGACTTAGTTCTGCCCGAGCACATCTAGGTCTGCGCGGGCGGACCTAATTTCGCCCGGACAAACCTGGATTCGCCCGGACAACTAGATCTGCCCATAACATATCGAAGCATAAGTGCAAAATAGGATCATTAATCATAATTTTGTCGTCGATTCTCTGATCTTTTCAGTGTTCATTTCAACATATCATGTTAATCTCTGTTTTCGTTTTCTTTGAACAAACAGTGCACGAGCCCAGACGACGATACAAGTAGTGCGGCACGAGCAAGAGAAAATTCAGAAAATTTCAAGAAAAGACTCAAAAAAGATCTCATGAACAAGGATGGACAAAGGTAACTGTTATCGAAAGTCTTAAACGTATTTTTCTTGAAAATTTTGAGGTTCTTTTTAATATCGAGTGCCAACCAGTGGCATGGTAAGGCGGGGGCGTAGGAGTCGGTCCGCCCTGGGTGACACTCGCAGTAAATATGCAAAAAGTGGTAATAAAAAAAAAAAAAAAAAAAAAAAAAAAAAAAAAAAAAAAAAAAAAAATGGAGAAAAAGGAAATACAGAGTGGAAAAAAAGAGAGGAGAAAAAGAAGGAAGAAAGATGAGAAAAATGAAAAGGGGGGAAAAGGGAAGAGAAAAAATTAGAAAAAGATTGGGAAAATAAAAAAGATACTGAAGGAATGTTAGAAGACATGAGAAACAAGCAGATAGTTCTGACACTACAGTGTCAGAGAAGGCGCACCTTGAGCAAATTTGGTCCTCATGAGTCAAATTCCATTTCCACCATCTCAAAAATAATGTGTCCAGCAAAAAACCGGGTCCGAACCTGGATGCGGCGAGTGGGTAGGGGTTAGGACCACTACATACGATCTTATATGGGACAAACCCTTCGAATATTCCACCACCTCAGAAAAAATTGTCCAGCAACAGTGAGGGTCCGAACCTGTGTGCGGCAAGTGGGGGGGGGGGGGGGTGTAGAACCCCTACAGACAATCTTAGAACAATCCCTTCGAATTTTCCAACATCTAAAAAATTGTCCAGCAAAAGTTAGGGTCCGAACCTGTGTGCGGCGAGTGGAGGAGGGGGGAGAACCATTACGGACAATCCCTTCGAATTTTCTAACAACTCAAAAAAATTGTCCAGCAAAAGTTTGGGTCCGAACCTGTGTGCGGCGAGTGGGGGGGGGGGGGGGGGGGTGTAGAACCACTACGGACAATCTTAGAACAATCCGTCCGAATTTTCCACCATCTCAAAACAATTGTACAGCAAAAGTCCAAGTTCGAACCTGTAAGCGGCGAGTGGGGGAGGGGGGGGACCACTGTGGACAATCTCAAACCCTTCGAATTTTCCAACATCTCAAAAAAATTGTCCGGCAAAAGTTTGGGTCCGAACCGGTGTGTGGCGATTGGGGGGGGGGGGGTTAGGACCACTACGGACAATCTTAAACCAACCCCTCAGATGTTCCACCATATCTAGCAAAAGTTCGGGTCTGAACCTGTGTGCGTCGTGTGGGGGGGCGGTGGGACCACTACGGACAATCATAGAACAAATCCTTCGAATTTCCCACTGCACATCACTAAACGCACGTAATAAACAATCAAATACTCATAAAACAATTTTGAACCCCCTTTAGTAAAAAGGTAGTTAACGATATAGTATTTCCCGCAAAATAGGGACATGAAAAAGTGATCGGTAGTAAGAAGAAATCGGACCACCAAGAATCGATTATTTTTCATGATGTGTTAGAGTAGAGAAAAACAATGTTGCCATATTCCATTAGCTGGCACCGTTCTTTGGTTGCCCGGTAAAAAATTTGAACGTGAAGTGTGATGCCAAGTAAAACAAAGGACGCCATGGCAAAACGTAAGAAAAGATGAAGAAGTTACAGTGAGTCAAAAGACATCTCTCTAAATGTCCCCATGACGTCCCACGACTGGTGACAAAGCAGTTGATCCGCGCACAATGGCCGAAATACGTTAATCAAATCTCGAAATGATAAAAAATAAACTGTAGGGAATACCCTACGAACACTTTCTCACATCACTTTTATCTGAGGGAGCCCCCCAGCCCCCCCCCCCCCACCACTAAAGAATACTGGAGGAGACCCCCAGACCCCCTTTAGAATACTAGGAGAGACCCCCAAACCCCCCTTTAAAATGCTGGGGGATACCTTCAGACCCCCCTTTAGAATTCTGGGGGAGATCCCCAAACCCCCCTCAAATTTCAAATATTTTCACCTCCGGACATAATATTTCTGCCTTCAATCCGAAGAGTTTGCAATTTTGTAGAGAAGCTGTAGGAACAGTTGCCTATTTTGTTATTTGAAGGCTAATTGAGAGCCTTAATCTGATGTTGCTTATAACAGGGCTTAGAGTAGGTAATTCAAGATTCCAATAAGTTTTTATTCTTTGAGCTGCATTCATTATATTTGCTCTTTGTTCTATTTTTGGGAGTTTCTTTTTTCCCTTAGTTTTTATAGGAGGTCGAAATGTACTGATTCTTGCATTTCCTCCATTGAGTACTATGTTTGGTTTCTTCTTTCAAACTGTGGATATTCGAAATAATTTTTTTTTTTAATAGATTAACCCCCCTCCAAAGATGTACTTAAGTCGTAGATTGTGCAAACAAAATTTCAACAAAATTCATTCAGCCATTTTTGATTGACTTTTCTTTATAAAATTAATTTTCCTTGAATATTCTATTTTTTGGTGTAATGAAACCTATATTGCTTTTAAACAGCTTTAGACTTAAAAGTTGAATACTGTAGTAATACATTGAAAAGAAATTTCTGCCTAGGCTGGTTGCAAACGTTTTGATGCAATTTTCATCGAACTTAATTGAGTCATACTTGAATTACTTATTGCAAATATTATGTTTGTCTTAATATTTGCTTACAATTAGTTTCAAAAGATTTTTGCTCGATCGTACCTATATTGCGCCTCGAAACGGTCGTAAGGTTTTTATGAGGACTGTACCAAAAAAATGTTTTAGTGCACACAGTGCAGTGTTTAGTGTATTTTTTTAACACATTATGTTTGTGAACATTTTTATCAAAATCAATCCCATTAATGATTGACTCCAAGTTTAAAATTAATTCTTCACTTTCATTCTTTTTTTTTTTTTGGTCAAACACCCTATTTTGATTTTTTAAACTCTCTTAAGGGTTGTATATTGTAACTGTAAGGGCTAATTTCTTTTGTAAACCAATTGTAGATTTTATTTGCCAGATTTTGTCAAAATCCATTGGACCAAACCTGAATTATCCGAAATAATAAGATTATGTTTTTATTTGCTTATATACCCATATTTTTTTCTCAATCGCACCTATATTACCTCTTGAAAAGGTCTAATCGGTTGTGTATGGTGATCAAGAGAGGATAATATGTTAGTACTTTGATAGTAGATTGTGTGTAAAAAGTTTCATGAAAATTCATCCAGCCATTATTGATTGACTCCAAGTTTTAAGATTACTTAATTTCTCACGATAATTCCATTTTTTGGATCGAGCGCACATATTTTGATTTTTTAAACGGTTTTGAGGGTTGAATATTGTAACTATAAGTGGTTAATTTTATAGTAGGCTGAATGTTGATTTTTTTCGCTAACTTTCATCAAAATTGATTGAACCAAACCTGAACTATCCCAAATAATAGGATTATATTTTTATTTGTTCATATTCCCAAATTTTTTGCTCAATCGCACCTATATTATCTCTAGAAATGGTTTTATCGGTTGTTTTTGGTGACACAGAGAGGAAAATATTTAAGTTTATTGATAGTAGATTGTGTGTACAAAGTTTTATCAAAATTCATGGAGCCATTATTGATTGACTCCAAGTTTTAAGATTGATTTCTCACGATAATTCTATTTTTCGGCTCGAGCGCGCTTATTTTGATTTTTTAAACAGTCTGAAGGAATGAATAAAGGAACTATAAGTGGTTCATTCTATAGTAGGCTGAAAATAGATATTTTTTGCTAACTTTAATCAAAATTGATTGAGCCAAACTTGAATTATTCCATTTTTATTCATTTTTATCCATTTTACCATTGATTTTAATGAAAATAATTTTTTCCCCATAACTACCCTAAAAACCAAAATTTCAAAAAAACAAAAAAGTACCTCTGGGGAATCTAAAAAGCAACAACTGTGCAAAATCTGGATGCATAAGGATCAATGGTTCAAAACTTATGCCTAGGTACGGAGTGACGAACAGCCGGACTGACGGACAGACGCCACAGATTTTTTTTACATAAATCTCTCTAAGTCAGAAAGGGTTAAGAAATAGAAAATATGATGGAAGGATGTTCTTATGGATGGTATTAGACATGATAAGAGGCAATTACTTTGACTAAATCATGATTGACTTTGTCCTGAGAGGCCAACTATCGCAACAAAATACCTTGAAAATCTCTGCACCAAGGCAATACAATACTTTCTCAATTTTTCTAATTTCATTAGAGTGAGAAAGTAAAAATACAATCACACCATCTCCGTCGGATGTAGACTTTTAGGCATGACTGATCCAACCTCAACACACCTAATCAGTCTCTAATTCTGATTATTAACGTTAAAAATATTTTTTGGGTCAAATTAGCGCTCTCACCTTAGTATCAGTAAAAACCGATGCGCTGACATAATTTTTAGAAGAATTTGATGAGATCACACAATTTTCAGAAACACATGGCGCGTTGAGTCATTTTGCAGCAAAAAAAAAGCGCCATAACTTAATTTTAACCAAATTGTGGTGCACGACTTTAATTTTCAGCAAAAGTATAAGCACTAACTCAATTTCCCCATTTTCTCCAATGCCGTATTGTTTTCTTTTTTTCTTATAGCGTTTGAAAATGTTTTTGCTCAAAACTGTGCGCTCACTCAAGTTTCAGTAAAAAACAGCACGTACGCTGACATAATTTTCAGAAGAATTGACTCGGTAACACAAATTTCAGAAAGAAATGGAGGGCTGATTCATATTTCATCATATGACGCTAACTTAACTGTCACCAAATTGTGAGGCGCAATCCCAATTTTGTACAAAAGTCTAAGCGCTAAACTTTTAGGCATGACTGATGATGATCTCCGACAAAATAGGTGACTGTCAAAGGTTAGCGGACTACCAAACTATATGATTAAGGAACCAGTTTGAGTGTCTCAAGATACTTTGAGACATATAAGGAGAGTGACAGCTTGAATCAACATAGGTAGTACAACAGATGTAGCATAAGGTAGCATAAGAAATCAGGAAGTTCCTGGAGTACTAGAAATTTACTTGTAAATAGAGAAAGAGCGAAATAACTGCATTGAATAAATGATGCCTTGAAGCGCTAAGTCATTTGACGGGAGTTGCCAGACTAAATAAAATGTCAGCAAATTTGACCGCAAAGCACATTTCTTTAAAATTGAGAGAGAGCTGACTTCCTTTAGGACCTTCAAAACCAAAAATGTAGAAGTAGAGAAATAAGAAGCATTTCCTTGTTTCGTTCTGAATAGGACTAAGAAATTTCACATACAATAACAACATGATGGAAATATAAAGCAAGTCAGCACATCACACTATTCAGAGGTCCCATTGTTGAACCTTTGAACTCTTACCAATTCACGAGTCATAGCTACTATAAACGCAAGCAGAGTAATTTTATTACGTTGAGCGTAAACAAATAGCTGAAATTTGGTAGGAAATATGGAGGAGGTTAGGGCAGGGACCACTATGGAAACAACGACATCAGGGCTGAATAATAAGAGATCCTCTTCGATGCGCAGTAATTTTTGGTAATTAAATGAGAATTCTGAGTATTGAGATAAGGAATCTTCAGAGTTCTTGCCGTAGGGACTTTCCGCTTTGCGTTTGACCACACGCTATAATTAATTATAATAATTGCATTTACATGCAAAAAAACAAACATTCAGAACGGCAAATGATTGGTTCTCTTGATCACCTAGAATATATACCGGGAAAATTTGAAATAATCAAAAAGTGAGGTTGGAAATTTTTGACATAGAATAACTTTAAAAAAACGTCAATCAATGAACATGAAATTACTCCCAACCAACTCAGAATTCAGTCGTGGCTGGGAGAACATTAACTTTTCAAATGAAATTAGCATAAAAAAAACACAGGACACAACCTAAATTTCATGACATCAAAAAAGCTCATTTCGCCATTTGATCACAAGGGGGCGTAGTATACTCTATTGAGTATCAGGGCGATTTCAATAGGCGCACGTTGTGCCAACGGTGCGCCTAAAATGGGTGTGGAAGGATGTTTGATTAATCCTTTCCAGCACGCATTTTGGAATTTGACTTTTTTTGAGATTTTTTTAGACTGTTCAAAAGCGGACAATTTTCTAAGACTTTTGATGAGTCACGCAAGTTTTTCCAAAATTTCTACTTAAATTCCATCGAAACCCATGTTACATAAAATGATATGTACTTATGTGTACCACTTTGCTGGAAAGGATTAAAGTATCAACGAGGCTGAAGGATTTCACCCTGGAGCAGGACAGTTTCCATTCGTGCGAAGAGAATCACACTCTTTGAGTGTCAAAATCCATCGATTAAAGAAAACAAAAAACAAATTGCCATGGGAAGTTACTCTAAATATTTCCGCTGCTAACAGTTGTACTTTCCCGTGTTTCAGAGAACTAAACAATCACATCTCTCCTTGGACGCTTCGTTTCAAAGACTCCGACAAAGAGAAAGATTACAATCAACATAAGGAGACCTCATCCAATGTTTCTATAATAGCGTGTCCAATTGTTTTGATTTTAACGTCCATCGCACAAAGTATTATTTTACCAAGGTACGTCAGAATGTATACTTACATCACTTCCCTCTTACTCACGCAAAATGGTGTGGATCGTCAAAAAAGGCCGAAAATCAGAAATTAAAGTTATCATCAATTTATCATTTATTAACTATCCAGACCAATTTTAATCAAAGAGAACACTTTCAACGAGTAGTTTAAACCTGGAAATGTCATCGGAAAGTTTTAAATTCTGCTTATAAAGTTGTAAGCAATGTTTTTTGATGACTTTTAAGTAGGTTCTGTCGTCACTTTTTTTCTATATTAGACCATAGTGCTACGATTTGGACTGTTGGAGTCCAAGTTCTGGTTTCTGCCTCCAGGGCGCTACTATTTGATTAATGTCAACTCAACAAAAGTCGTTTATCTTTCCGAAAAAGGAAAATCAGATATTCTATAATCATCTGAAGAATGTCAGCAAAATATCATCGTCAATTACCTACTTCAAAATAGAGTTGGAAGTACTAAAACATGGAATTACCCATGCGAGAAGTCCGAATTTGCATGGAAAATCATGAGTTCCCATAAAAAATTCATGTGAACGCATGAGAAATCATGACTCTCAATGGGCTCTTCATAAGAACCCATGTGAAACCCATGATTTCCCATGGGCTCCCATGATTTCCTATGGGGTCCCGTGATTTTTCCTTGGATTCCTCATATGGGTTTTCATGAGAAATCATGAAAATGTTCGTAGATATACTAGGAAATCACGAAATTTTTCATGGGTTCACCATGAGAAACTCGTGATTTCTCATGCAAATTTGGTCATGATTTCTCGGTTATAAGACTTTTCGTCCTGTTTTTTTTCGTCCACTTTTTTTCTCGTCCTTTTTTTTTGTCCACGACATTTAGTCCTTGATAATTTGTCCTTTCAATTTTTGTCCCGAAGCACAATTGGTCCACTCAATTTTTTGTCCTCGACTGTAACGTCCATGTGTTTTTAGTCCAATTATTTTTAGGTCCAGAGTGTGTCTTTTGTCCTGTAATTTTAGTCCATTATTTTTTGTCCTAAAAAAAAGTTTGGTTGGTCCTATACACATTTACGTTTGTTTTCTTTATTTCACGATAATGACACACACTCATAGAAAAAATAATAATCAAAAGAAACAAGAAATTTTCAAAACAATAATTTTGGCGCAAGAATCATTTAACCGTTCCGTATTTTTCTTCATTCATTCTCAAAAATTCATCAATGAATAGCGCGTACCCATAGTTACAAAATTGCCTTCAATGGAAGGTTTATCATACGGCAATTAGTGTGCGTTTCGTTACCGAGTCACCCAATAGATAGCGCAACAATATTTCTATATGTAGAAACAACTGTTGCTACATCGCGATGCAGCTCAATAAAAACCTTTCTTTTCACTTTTTTCCTGGGAATTGCATTTTCTCAGAAGACAAATTAATAAAACACTTAGTTGTATTACAAAATTAATTTGTTTTTTGTGAAATTCTATGTCTTCATTTTATTTTACCTGTAACTTAACGAAAAGGAGCATTGGACGAAACCAACTTTTTTTAAGGACAAAAAAATTGGACTAAAATTACAGGACAAGCGACATACTTTGGACATAAAAATAATTGGACTAAAAACTCATGGACGTTGTAGTTGAGGACGAAAAGAATAAAAGGACCAATTGTTCTACAGGACGAAATTTGATTGGACGAATTATCAAGGACCAATTTTCATAGGACGAAAAATAAAGGACAAAAAATCGAGCGGACGAAAAAAATAGGACGAAACGTCTATTAACCTGATTTCTCATGAGTCATTTCCACCAGGGATCGCAAATAGATTCCTGTTTTGAAAAGCAAAATTCCATTTATTGATACGTGCTTTCAGTTTTGGTTCTTAAGGTTATAGACGAGGTATTTTGAAGATACAATCTTCAAATGGTTATACAGTAGTGGACTCCGTTTTTTTAAACATAAGCTATCATCTTTGTCTTTGTCCTATAATTTGACCGTAACCGCGGTAGGGTAGCGCTCTGTGGTCTAGTGGCAGATATCATCACTAAACACTAAAGATTCACCTTCATTTTTGGAGGATTTGACAGTCCTCAGAGTCAAAGTGATAGACCAATAAAAATGGATGAAATTTTAATGAGATTGTTGACGATCCGTACAAAGAAAAGAACGCAGTGTCGAAGTTTGAACTTGTAAATATGATTACAAGCTTTGGAACACACAAGTGAAAAACTCATTTTAACCCAACAAGCTCAATTTATTTCAATGTCCCTGTCATTAGATGTTTCTTTTCAATAGAAGAGAAAAACAGAGAGTTCGTTTTAGAAGAAAAAGTTGAGCTCACCGATAATCTTTGGTTTCTTCCAACGTTATTTCTCATCCTGCATGATGGTATATTGCGAATAAAAAAAAATGAGACAGCGCTTTAGAATCGTAATGACAAAGTCTTACGAAAGCTTTGTTTTGATTTGAAAGGATGAAAATTAAATATTCGCCATGGATTATCGCTGAGCTTCGCTTTCACTTCTGAAACGAGCTCTGATGATTAGTCTGCACTCCCACATTCAAATTCAGACACGGTATATTTATTTACAAAAACTGGAAAAATATTTATCTGGTGGAATTAAGAGTCATTCATTTTTTAATGATAAAGGATGGTTATATAATCATCCATCTTCCTGCTGCTGATTCCATCTTTGTTTTGTTTTTCAGGGACTGTCTCAGTTTTTCGTCTTTTGGCATAGGATTTTTTTTAATAATTATTTTTACTAGTATTATAATAGCTGACATTTTACCAGGGGTGAGTGCACTATTTTCTTTGATCTTATAACTTTTTTTATTTCCTTCATTTAGATTTATTTTCAGACATTTAAATCGCATACCTCAAGAGTTTTAGTTAGATTGACATGAAACAAAGAGTGCGAACCGGAACTAGAACCGGAAATGAGATCATGGGTAAAACCCTGTAAAAATAACAATTGGCGCAATAAAAATTACAAAATCCACTCCCAAACTCGTGAAATGCTTTCAATCGCGAGACCGTAATGGCGGCCGTTGCCGCCTAAATCTTATGACAATTGTATGCTTCTTCTTCTTGTGTGGTGCCACGAGAACACCTCGTGAGGATGGAGCTGCTTGAGATAGGGAAACTCAACGTAATCGGTGGCAACGGCCGCCATTACAGTCTCGCATTTGAAAGCATTTCACGAGTTTGGGAGTGGATTTCGTAATTTTTTAGTGCGCTAATCATGATTTTTACAGGTTTTTGCCCTACACTCAATTATTAATAGGCCGCCTGTTGCAAAAGTTTACAACAGCTCCATTTTGGACCAATAGTATCACTCATGAACAGTCTTAACGATCGTTTTATGGATGAAGTAAATGACCCCCCCCCCCACGAACTGGAACAGTACCGAAAGCGGATACAAAACAGAACCGGAACCTGTTCCAGAAATTAATTACGGTTCGCAGCCTTTGCATGATACGCAACCTTTTCAAGTCCTACACAGACACATTTTTTTTTTTTTTTTAAATTATTGCAACGTCGTAAAGAATTCATAGTTTATCAACCCATGTCTGTTCCTTTATTTAAAACTCGATCAAGAAATAGACCCGTCCTTAGCACTTCTTTGAAGAATGCTTGCAAGTATCATAATTGATAGCTCGCTTCCAGTCACGGCACCGAGTCGTCTAACATAAAAGAGAGACGAGGACATCAAACCATAAATCAATGCCTGTCCTTCCTTTTTATTTTCAACAAATCTGCTTTTACAGAGCTGCCGAGTAGCGCACCGAGAGTTTCTTCATCTCTCTCTTTTCTCCATTAAAAAACTATGTTAGACAAGGATGGGCAACGGGATAAAACCCCCTCTTTCTGTCCTTTTTTTACGTATAAATTCAAATGGGAAATGAGAGAGATGGAAGATATCTTGCGCCAGTGGAGCTGCCGCTTTGCGTAGAGACCAGTGCTGCCGTTTTGAGTATAATTAATGACATTTTTTAATTCACCGATGATTCCACCGGTTGAGAAAAGATTACATAGTTCAGTTCAGTGTATATGACTGTACTGCTCAAAAACACTATGATCCGTAAGGTAGAGTCATCGATGACGTTAAAAAACTTGCGGTTATTTGAATAATTTAACAACGATTGCACCGATTGAGAAAAGATTGCAGATCAGTGTATTTTCGTGCAGTTCAGTTATATACTGAACTGAACTCTGTAATCTTTTCTCAGCCGGTGGAATCATCGGTGAATTGAAAAATGTAATTAATTAAACGCAAAATGGCAGCTCTGGTGTAGACTTAATTTTATATATTTTTTTTTTAGTTCACTGATGATTCCATCGATGGACTAACATATTACGAAATTCAGCTCAGTTTATGAGTGTAATGCACAAAAATGCTAGCGTTTGTAATCTTTTCTCGGTCGGTGGAATCGCTGTTGAATCATCAATATATCTGCAAACTATCGAGACTCCACACCGATTGAGAAAACATTACAGATCAGAGTAAATGTTATCCATATATATACAGTCATATAATACTGCACTAAACTGTGTAATCTTCACCAGTCAACCGTAGGAATCATCGGTGAATAGAAAAATTCCGTCATATATACACAAAGTGGAAGCTCTGCTGCTTTCTTTCTACGCAGCACCGCACCGCTTCTGTAGTCGGTGATTAAGAGGGAGGGGGGGGGGGTGTTATAGGTTAAGATTTTGCCACCCTTTGAAGAGGAATTTTGAAAGTGATGACTCTTTTTTGTCACATTCTTCAACTGATATCACCACTTATATTTTAAGCCCTTTCAAAAAATGTCCCTAGGTAGGAGCTCTCAGCCCCCCCCCCCCCCCTGTAGTTCTGTGCTCATAAGCCGAGTTATTTTCGTTTAACCCTTTTAACTCTTTTGCTCACTGAGTCCCATATAAGGGACAGCATTTTACACGGAGCCTTATGAAAATTTCGAAAAAATTTACTCGCACATGAAATCATATATGAGAAAAGTTCGTTCAATTAAATGGTATAGGTTTCAGATTACAGTGACGAATTTTTCTTAATTCGTGTGCGAAAGGGTTAAGTACCTCTATTCTGCATATTTGTTGACTGTAATCTGCTTCAAATGGTTCCAATTCATCAAATAGAAAATAGATCGTTAAAATAGTGCATATTTGGGGAAAAATGCCTCGTTGAGCGCCTTCAATTGGTGCGGTAGGTAAAAACAAGTACCTCGGAGTAGGAATAGTTATCTTCTGTGAATGAGCGCGCGGTGAGTTGACTTCAAGACTGTTTTAGTGATGAGCGGTAAATGTCATATCCAGGGATCTGATTAGCTTGAAGGTATTTTTAAGTGTGAAACCAACACCTGATTGGTTAATTTTGAATTTCCCGCGGGGAGAAAAAAGACTGGTAGAATTTACCGTCTGCATAGCTGATTTTGGCGTCTGCTAGCAAGGATGGTAAATTTCAACGTACTGTGGTAAATGTAACGCATGAATGTACCTTGTGGTAAATTAAGGTAACATGTTGGTACATTATACCATAATCTGGTGAAATTTACCATACTTGAAATCAGCTATGCAGATTGTAAATTCACCAGTTTTTTTTTTTCCCCCCGTGCATTGTTCCCGTTGGCAACATGCACGAATTTCATCGCCGTGTTTAGTTTGCTTTGCACCAGACAGAATCTTTCTGACTTCACGTGGAGGAGAAATTCCGAGAAAAAATCCCGCCCTTTCGAGAGCATTTTTCGTAATTAAGAGAGGTGCCTTTCAAAAACTAATTAGTGCGGCATTATAAATCTTTCTGGTGGAGAGGGTAAAAAAAAAATGTATGTATGCACCCTCTTTCATCGCAAAATATATAATACCTATGCACAACTCTATTTGTACTCTTAAAATTATAAAGGTGCATAGAGCAAGCTCTCGCGGGGGAAATATCGTTCTCATTACTCATGGACAGGGATTCGGAATCGATGAAACGTCAGAGCAGAGCAACTTGCTAAAGATAAGATAACTAAACGCATTTACGACCGTTTAATTAAACTTGGAAAACGAAGGTTACGGAACGAAAACGCGCACTCGTATTAATCAGCACAAATTGAAGACTTGGGTTTTCTCCAAGACGCTCTTTTGCTCAAAAGATTTCATTCAATGTGTAATTAATTTACGGGGGGATTAAGAGCACTTTGTGCACAGAAAACTTTTATCAATCGCTTTCCTCAAAGGAGTACCGCGCTATCTCCTCTTGTACACCGGCTGAATTACTGTTAGGTACGTAGAGTGGGTAAACACTATTTACTTTACGCACAAGAATTTTTGCTGCAGCGATTATACGCGCGCTAAATTATTCCCGTTTAAGATGAATAACGAGCTATAGGGATAGAGAGGATTTGTGGGGCATGATATTGAAACTTCTCGAAGGTAACCTTGATAGTAATCTCTTGTAAAGATGCCACTCACAAAAACTTCATACTTACAATGGAGCTCTTGCAAACTTTTGCTAAAGGGGATTGAAGAGTTGATTCTTGCATAAAAACCTGTAAAAATGACGATGAGTACACTAAAAATTCACGAAATTCACACTCAGAATCAGGCTTAATGGCGGAGAGTCGCAGGAATCATGGGAGATTCCTATCTAAATTGAGACATATCTCTGTTTCCGTAGAGAAAGTGACAAATTAGACAGGAATCTCCCATGATACCTACGTTGAACCGCCATTACGATTTTGCCTAAATAGCAGTTATGTGAGTTTATTACTGAATTTTAGACTTCCTCAGTGTGATTTTCGTGATTTTCGCTGGTCTTTACATCAGAGTGGACTATTTTTTTGCTCCTAGCAAAAGTTTGCAAGAGCCCCATTAGATAGATAGACAGATTGCTCGATTTATATACTTGCAAAGAAGAAAATTTGTACAAGCAATAAAAAAAACTGCTCCACTTGCCAAAAGTCAAACTTGTGTGGCAAATTTCACATTAAAAAATAGGTTGATAAAAAATCATTTTAAATAAATATACGATAAAAATAATTACAGAAATCAATGAAAAACGCAATGAAAACTAAATAGATAAAAATCATACAAATTAAATAAAAAAAAAATTAAAAATTAAAAAATAAATTAAATTAAATTAAATTAAATTAAATTAAAGTAAATAAGATGAGCTACTTTAGACTTTAGTTTAGAGTTTATGGTTTTTTACCTCATGCTTCATGTCTTTCTTTTGCAGGTTTTCCCCAGAGGTCTGGTGAAATGGAGCGAATCATTAAATAGTATATTATGGGCCAGAAGGCTGATTGTTATTATTGTTGTTGTCATTTTAGGATCAACCAATCTAATAGACTCTGTAAGTATCCTTCTCTTTGCTTCTGATTCTCTCTACCTCCTTCTTCTTTGTTTCCTTTCATAATTAATCCGAATGCATTTTGTAAAATACCATTCTGCTTATTTCTTAAACACTTGAACGCCGCAAAAATTTTTAAAAGTTGCTGAGATTTAAAATGATAAAAATTTCGACCAGGGTACTTTCTTCTGAAAGTCATAGTACTTCATAAATGTATTCCTACACCAAGGGAAATGATGCCCTTTTTTATTTTTCTTTTGGGTGGGGGGGGAGGGGGGGTTGCTATTTGATAAATCAGAAGTATGGTAATAGGTACTTTGATCTCTTGCTTAAAAAACAAATGTTTAAGCCACACCACCTCGGATTATTAGAGGGAAGCTAAGCCTGCCACGAGCCCTCCTCAAAAAGCCGCCTATGTTCTTAACACATCCATTAAAAACTTGAAACCAAAAGCTTATTTTAATTAGCTACTGCTGCTGACTAATCCAAGGCTGCCGTTTGGCGTATAATTAATCGCATTTTTCAATTCACCGATGATTCCATCGGTTGAGAAAAGATTACACAGTTCAATTCAATGTATGACTGTAATGCACGAAAATGCTCGCATTTGTAATCTTTTCTCAATCGGTGGAGTCGTCGATAACTTTAAACAACTTGCGGATATTTTAATTAATTAACAGAGTTTTCACCGATTGAGAAGAGATTACAGATCAGCGTGTTTTCGTGCATTGCAGTCATACATTGAATTGAACTGTGTAATCTTTACTCAACCGTTGGAATCATCGGTGAATGGGGCTATTGGCTATTGCACAATTTTTCTACAAGCGATTTAATAGTCCATTATGGCGTAAAAACTTCAAAAAATAATGATGGCGGCACTAAAAACTTCCAAAATCCACTCCTAAACTCAATAAACGCAGTTATTTGCGCGAGCGTAATGGTGGCCGAAGGCACTAACGATGGGAGATTCCCATCTAACAATTCTGAAACTCCATCAAGAAGTGACCAATAAGAGACTACTTTCATTTGACACCGGTGTCACTAGGTGTTGCGGCACCATTCATCGGGTGTGGATCATCACTCTGATGACTAATTACTCTGTGAATCATCCTTGTCAACATAGAAAGAGTGACGAAATTAAGATAGGAATCTCCCATTGTTAGTGCCTTCGGCCACCATTACGCTCGCTCAAATAACTGCGTTTATTGAGTTAAGGAGTGGATTTTGGAAGTTTTTAGTGCCGCCATCGTTATTTTTTGAGGTTTTTACGCCTCAATCGACTATTAAATCGCTTATAGCAAAAGTGTGCAATAGCCCCATTGAAAAATGCGATTAATTATGGACTAATCTATTGTACCGCGCCATTTTGTTTCAGTTATCTTGTTTATCGGAGCAAGTTCCATGGAATTGCACTCGACCCGAGCCGGAAACAAGCTGCGTTTTTCCCTCGTATTTTTCTCATATGTGTGTTTTAGTTTTAATAGCGACCGCTCTCCTCGGTCAGCTCTCATATTTGACCAAATCAGCTGTACTCTATGCAATATCCTTGGCCCACTCCGCCTTTAACATATTCTTCATCAACAAGGCGCTCTGGTGCGAGGAATACACAATCATAACTAAATTCGATTTGTAAGTTTCACTTTCTCTCTTCTTCTCTTTTTACCAGCGGGCCGATCATTTACTTCATCGTTAAACCGATCGTTAAGACTGTGTATGAGTGATTCTATTGGTCAAATATTGAAAAACTTAGCCGTTGCTATGGTAACCATCGTTATAGTGTCCGTTCTTAAAGGTTACTCATGAATAGCCTTTATAAAACGAGACTCTTAACGATGGTTACCATAGCAACGGCCGAGTTTTACAATTTTCGACCAATAGCATCACTCGTAGACAGTCTTAACGGTCGGTTTAACGATAAAGTAAATGATCGGCCTGCAGGGCTGCCGTTTTGCGTATAATCAATGCTATTTTTGTATTCACCGATGATTTTACCGGTTGAGAAAAGATTACACAGTTCAGTTTAGTGTATTACTGTAATGAACTAAAAAACTTGCATCTGTAATCTTTTCTCAACGGGCGGAGTCGTCGATGACTTTAAAAAACTTGCGGATATTTTAATTAAGTAACGGAGTTTCCATCGATTAAGGAAAGATTATACAGATCAGAGTATTTTCGTGCATTACAGTCATACATAAAACTGAACTGACAAGGGGATGGTACGAAGGCGGACCCGAGTTTCGCGACCAAATTTTCAGGATCGATAGTTCATAAGATTCTAAACTTCACACATTTCGCCGTTTTTGCTAATGGGCCCCAGGGGCCGAGAAAAAAAAGGGACCACGCGCCTCACCTTAAATAGTCTCCGCTAACGCCTACCTCTCAACCATCGCCGAGTGGCCGAGTGGATCGGGGCGCAGCCCGGCGGCCCTAAAGTTGCAGGTTCGAATCTCGCCTCGGCCCCCGAATTTTTTTGCAAGTACTTTTGCATGCTTTTAGTTTGTTCTTCAACAAACTGATTATTTTACCGTTTGTATAACACCTTAATGCTCCTGAAAACATTAAATGTACACAAACTAAACATTTAAACAAAATAAACTTTTCATTGGGATCTCACGTCAGTAAGTATAAAAATATCTGCATATCTTTTTTTTTTTTTTCATCATTGTTATTAGTATTTTTTCTGTCGTGTTTTGTATGTTATTTTGTTTGTTTTGTTACCCCCCGCCCTTTACAATCTAGATAAGTGGATTATTGATGCATGTTTATTGTACTATACGTGTGCTACTTCTTTTGTGCTCGCATCACTGTTACGAATACAGAGCAGCAGTTGCGGCTCGTGCAATTTGACAACCATGCTAATTTTCCATTTAACCCTACGCAAAAGTATCGATACCTTGGGGGTGCAATTGGACCTACTGAAGATCGATTGTTTTACATAGGTTTCAATGGAGAGAATATGTTGTTGCCAGATTGAACGCCGCCACTGCAGAGCAGTGACGTACGCAATGCAATGTGGGAAGACTGCATGTTGATCCGTTTGAGCGCAATGCAAAAGATCGAACTAAAGGTGTGTCTGGTGAACACATTTGGATTCAACTTTCTACATGAGTTGAAATGGACAGACATTGCGTTATCAAATTCCACACTTTGATACGGGAATACGTTTTATTTCCTGCTCTATCGTTTCACCCGAATACCTAAAAAATGGTGGTATGCGCCAGTACACCGTAGCGTGCAATTTGGCGTTTTTGTATTTTGTTGAATTAAACCCATTAAAAATAACTATAACTCCCTCGAGTTCGACCTTTAACATGGGTTTAAATGTACAAAATGCAACAAAGCCAATTCGTACGATACGCCACTGATGGTATGCGCATTGCCCACCATTCGCAAATACACCTATACTGATCGCGGCCACCGCGGATAAACACGACAGAAAAAATAATAATAATTATAATAATGAAAAAAAAGATATGCAGATATTTTTATACTTACTGACGTGAGATCCCAATGAAACGTTTATTTTGTTTAAATGTTTAGTTTGTGTACATTTAATGTTTTCAGGAGCATTAAGGTGTTATCACAGAATACTCTAATCAGAACGGAAACTCTAATTCATTTTGAAACATTCTTTACTTCGGGCCGCCATGTTCGAAAGTGAGTATCTTCGGCAATCTTCGGCAGATCTTCGGCAACTGGCCGAGTTGTGATTGGTTGTATAGCCTGAAAAAGCATGTCCGCCATCTTGAGAAGTGAGTAGGCACAGTTGCCAGTTTGTGCCAGTAAATTCCAAATCTTGTTTCCATTGGCTCTTATGGGAGTTTTCCCTTCTGATTGTATTATTCTGTGGTGTTATACAAACGGTAAAATAATCAGTTGGTTGAAGAACAAACTAAAAGCATGCTAAAGTACTTGCAAAAAAATTCGGGGGCCGAGGCGAGATTCGAACCTGCAACCTTTTGGGGCCGCCGGACTGCGCCCCTATCCACTCGGCCACTCAGCGATGGTTGAGAGGTATGCGTTAGTGGAGACTATTTAAGGTGACGCGCGTGGTCCCTTTTTTTTCGGCCTCTGGGGCCCATTAGCAAAAACGGCGAAATGTGTGAAGTTTAGAATCTTATGAACTATCGATCCTGAAAATTTGGTCGCGAAACTCGGGTCCGCCTTCGTACCATCCCCTTGTGAGTAATCTTTTCTCAACCGGTGGAATTATCAATGAATTGAGAAATAGCATTGATTATACGCAAAACGGCAGCTCTGCTTTTTACATCCCTCCGTAAACAAAAGTCTGCTCTGTCTCAGTAGAGCAATAGATCGTATCGACTGCTTCCGAAGACCTCTGGTTCCAAACAAACCCTGATTAAGGTGACTCCATGTAAAACTTTTCCAGATTTCAATCCGATGGATAGCGCCACTAGTCGCTTTTTGGAAAAGTCGTGTTTTTGGCGTTTTGAACTAAAGCCATAGATAAAACGCAAAATCCAATAACGTCAGCGCCTGCAAACATTTTTTAATGGATTTTTTGAGCCCAAAATGAGCAAAATTGGTTTCAAATTAAAGCCGTAAATTATGAAATTTGTTTCGCCATAAGCTTAGTGAGTGAGAGTGAGCGCGAGTGATGATACGTCTATCTACTTCACTCGCACTCATTGCGGCTTACGGGAAGTTTCGTATTTTATAATTTCCGGCTTTATTTTTGAGTGTTTCAGCCTGAAACTTTCAGGGTATCTTCCTGAAGTATGCTCGCAGGTACTGACGTTCCTCAAATTTGTGTTTTTAGAGTGAATTCTTCAAATTTAGCAAAAAAGTGTTGACTTTTTGAGCAGCGCGACGTGGTGTCCACAGTTGGAACGAATCGACCCTGGAATCATCTTAAGGTGATTCTATAGGTCAAACTTTTCCAGATTTAAACCCGAAGGATGTCGCCACAAGTCGCTTTTGGGAAAAGTCGTGTTTTTGGCATTTTAAATGGAAAACAAAGAAAGAAAAAACGCAAAATTAAGAACGTCAGAACCTAAGAAATTTTTTCATGGATTTTTTAACCCTTTGAGGGGCAAATTAAGGAAAATCATTTTTTTCCAAATTTTTTTGCAATTCTAGGTTCCTTGGGGTAAAAATAGACCCCAAAAAAAATTTCATGCAATTCCATATACTAGTATAGGAGAAAACAGGTGGCTAGTGTAACTATCCACTGCCCCTCAAAGGGCTAGAAAATTTGGTTACCATATTTTTTCGAAAATCAAGTTTAAATTAATTTTAAAGGGCCAAACAATGACAACTATAAGTTAGAATCAATCAATCAAACAATTATTTATGAGAAAAAATTGTAAACACAGTCAAGAAACTTATTTAAACATGGTTTAGTCTTGAAAATAACGCGTAAATGGCACTTTTTGACCTATGATCGACTAAAATTAACTTTTTAGACATCTTGAGGAGCACCAAAAAATCTCGAAAAATCATAAAATTGTTATTTACACTGTGGAAAACAAAATTGCTCAGTAGAGTTTACCCCAAAAAATTGTAACTTTTGAAGTTAATCCGAATTTAGTGTGTGGCAGAGCAACATTTTTGCTGCGAGCTGCGCTAAAAAGTGATTATTGGCTCTGTTGCAACAGAGGATGTGACTTTTTTCTTTTTTCAAGTTGTTTTCTAAACTATAAAGATAATATAAATAGAATAAAAAAATTACATTCTTCATGAAAGTACCGAAAAAAATCCAAAATATGCTGTAAAGCGGCAAAACGCTGTATACAATGCTGTAAACGACGATGTTGCTTCAATTAATCTCCGAGGCCTATTATTGGCTGAATTCAAGAATTTAGAATGTTAATAAGTTGTTTAAGTTACAATAAGTCTCTGAATGTCTTATCTGAGCCCTAAAATTCCTTCTAAAAGGCGAAAAACTTGAAAATAGACAATGCATCACTGTTTGACCCCTTCAGGGGCAGTGGCTAGTGGAACTAGCCACCTTATTCTAACGCTTGTAATTATATTACAAAATCAGCAAATTTTACTCACTAGTACTTCAAAATGTTCAAAATATTTTCAAAATTCATAATCTGCCATAAAAATTTGCCTAAACCTTCTAGAAAAAAAAAATATCACTATATTAGTGGGGGCCGGTCTACCTTGGAGGGAAAATCTCAAAATGTCAACATTTACCTGGTCTAAAAATAATGTTTACCGCTGTGCTACCATGTGGAAAATATTTTTTCCCCATTTTAGAACATCTTACGAACCAAAAAAAGTGGCTAGTAACAATAGCCACTATCTCATAAGCTCAGGAAAAAATAAATAAAAGGTGGCTAGTGGCACTAGCCACTGCCCCTCAAAGGGTTAAGCCCAAAACGAGCAAAATTGGTTTAGAATTGAGGCTGTAAATTATGAAAGTCATTTCCCCATAAGTTTAGTGAGTGCGAGTGATAATATGTCTATCTGCCTCACTCGCACTCATTGAGTCTTAAGAGAATATTCGTATTTCATAATTTCCGGCTTTATTTGTTAGTGTTTCACGCAGCTTGAAATTTTCTGGGTAGGTATCTTCCTGCAATACGCTCGCAGGTGCTGACGTTCCTCAAATGTGTGCTTTTAGAATAAATTCGTCGATTTCAGCCAAAAACTGTTAATTTTTGAGGAGCGTGACATGGTGGCCACGGCTTGAACTAATCAACTCTGGAATCATCTTAAAACAAGTAGATCTCAAAGTGTTGTCAATGAAAAAGCTCGTATCATTGGTAGATCCAGAAATCTGTCCTTTTCTCTCTTTTCCCATTAGAACGCGTGTGTTAGAAAAGGGCGGCTTAGGGGCAGTCACGTGACTTTCGCCTCCTCGTTTGTCCATTTTAACGCATGCGTTTAAATGGCCAGAGAGAGCTAGACAGAAGACCAATGGGGCTCTTGCAAACTTTTGCTGTAGGGGATTGAAGAGTTGATTCTTGCATAAAAACCTGTACAAATGACAATGAGTACACTAAAGAATCACGAAATTCACTCTCAGAATCGGGCTTAATGGCGGAGAGACGCAGGTACTATGGGAAATTCCTATCTAAATTGAGACATCTCTCTGTGTATTCGCAGAGAAAGTGACATAATAGACAGGAATCTCCTATGATACCTGCGTCGAGCCGCCATTACCATCTTGCCGTTATAGCAGTTATGTGAGTTTATTACTAAATTTTAGACTTTCTTAGTGTGATTTTCGTGATTTTTGCTGGTCTTTACATTAGATAGGCCTATTTATTTGCTTATAGCAAAAGTTTGCAAGAGCCTCATTGGTTTAATCTATGCATATACATATATGTAAAAAGCTGTTCTTTGTATACAAAATTTAATGTGATATTTGTTTATGATTAAAGTTGAAAAATCTTTTTGTTTTCTAGTTTATTACCAACAAAATTTGTACTATCAATATTGCTCTACACTGTCATGTCTGCCTTGGCCTTCCTAGGACATTTTGTGAGTAAACTTTTGAATATGATCGAAACACGAGTTTACATGCATGATCAACAACCTATTGAGTGGGATAGGGTGATAAAGAGGAGTGGGAAGAGGGAGAGAGGTGGAGAGGGGGAGAGAAAATAAAATCATGACTCATTCATATGTTTAAAAGATACTTTTTTAGAAGTTCATTCACAGCAAAATTACTATCAGATCGTATGATAGAAGGGCCGATTTGCCATATTAATTATTTCCGAAAACGTAGGCTATGGGAATCAGCCGCCTGAATATCGCAGAACACACCCATTTCCTGAGAATTTTCAATGAAGAATTGCGTTGAATTCCTCTCTCCCCGGAAATATGCGTTTATTTAACTCACAGTAAAAAAAAACACATTGTGCAGGAGCAAATTACGATGACCCTTTTTAAAAAGAGCCGGTTATATTTGACAGACGGTTATAGTGTAACTGCGGATAGAAAGATCATGCATTGTCTCCGTCCTGTTCCAAACTTTGTTTCAAAACAAATGAAATATCTATAGGTAGTTTAACAATCTAAAAAGTTAGGTTACAAAAATGGTGGGTGCATAAAAAGTTCCGAAATTGATGCCTTATCTAAAAAAAAAAAAAAATGAAACCGAAACCGAAATCGTATAATGGCAGTAATGCACACATTACAAAAGTTAGAATTTTCGATTTTTTTTTTTCGATTCTGCCGATCTTACTCTATCTATTAACCCCTTATAGGCCACGCCCGAGTATACTCGTTTTTCCTATCTACCCTATTTTACACTCTTTGAAAGAGTCTTTTTCAGTCTTCATTGCGGATAGACGCGATCATCTATGAAAACACTTACAACTGCAGGGATTGGAAGCGGGAGCCGTGGTCAGATCTGAATTTTATGTTCTCCTTGGCAGAAAACGGTGGGAATTCTAAAATGAGTTGCAATTTATCATTCAAATACTGAATCCAAAGGCTCTTGCACCGACGGAACTTGATTTCAAAGATTCGGTTTGAAGTTATTGTGTTGGGAGCTCTTTGAGAGCAAGGCTCCCAAAAAGTGCTCCCTATCTAAAGAGCTCCCGACGCAATAACTTGAAACCGAATCTTTGAAATCAAGTTTTGTTGGTGCAAGAGCCTTTAGATTCAGTATTTGAATGATAAATTGTAACTTATTTTAGTATTCCCACAGTTTTCTGCCGAGAACATAAAATTCAGATCTGACCACATCCGCTCCCAATCCGTGCTTACAAGATAAGCTCACGCCGGGCGCCTTCAATTTGTCGCATGGGCAATTCCAACTCCCCCGAGTACGAATAGTGAACTACCTTCCCTATAAGCATAAACGGAAGAGTTGTGTTCTTTTGAACTAACCTGGTCTCTAGAGGGTTACATAATTAAATACATAGTAGGAACCTCAATTAATCACCCGATTTTATCACTGATGATAATTAATACTAATGGTGTAATTTTGTGTGTGCACGGGATATGGGATGGATCCAGATGGAGAAAGCCTCTCGAGTGCTTTACCTGTGGAAAATTGAGGCCGAGAGTCAGCAAGAGCGAGCGTGGGACATCCGACGACGGAACGAGGCGCTGGTGTACAATATCCTGCCGCCTCACGTAGCCACCCATTTCCTCGGCAACAGGAAACGGCAGCACGAGGAACTGTATAGTCAAAGTTATGCCGAAGTCGGCGTTTTATTCGCTTCAATGCCTAACTTCTCAGGTATGCCCATTACCACCATTACACCCACCAAAGAGTAAACAAGAGTCACAATTGAATGGAAGGCCTGCGTGGTCAACGCAGATAAGAGATCGGAAACGCGGGCTGGCCTCTGATTGGCTGTAATCGTGGTGCACAACTGTTTTACGCCTTATGGAAATTAACACGGGGTTTTCGTTCCGGGGCGTTTATCTCGAAACCTGTGCAAAATTGTCTCTAAACAATTAATACGAGTCGATTTAGCAGAATTTTCTCAAACAATTGATAGGTCATAAGTGCCACTTTATAGCAAATTCGAAAAGACTGTTTCAGTTGAAAAGTACGCACAATAGTGCGTTTACATGCTTGGCGTGTGTTTGAGTAACTCACTATTATGTGTACTTTTCAACTGAGACAGTCTTTTCGAATTTGCAATAAATTGGTACTTGTGACCTATCAATTTGTAGAGAAAATACTGCTAAATAGACTCGTATTCATCAGTGGCGTACCGGAGGCCCCCGCTGCCCCCCCCGACCCAAGGGGCCCCCAATTAGGGCCCCATGATTACATCTGACCCGTGTATTTGACAAAATATAACATTTGGAAGAATGAAGAAAAAGATGGACTAGGAAATAAATAAGTGTAATATTAAAGTAAAAAGAGCTGCTTTTGTTCCTCCGTTAAATGTGGTAAATTGGCCTTGCATTTTCCGTGATATTAAATGGATATTATAAGGCTGTCAGAAACAGAAATTCAGCTATTTTCTTTCTTGAGAGAGAAACGGAATTTTACAGCTAAAACTGCGAGGAAAAACGTCTCGAGAGCACTCGATTTCCAAAAAATTTCAAGGGAGGATCCCCGAGCCCCCTCTAGATGGGGTGTGTATTTATAGACCCTCCATTCACTGTGTAAAAATGTAGGGGGCCCCCGACTGAAGGTTCGCGGGGGGCCCCCAAAGTTACCGGTTTGTCACTGCTCTTATTAATTGTTTGGGGACAATTTTGCACAGGTTTCGAGATAAACGTCTCGGAACGAAAACCTCGTGTTAATTTCCATAAGGCCAAAAAAAATTTGCACCACGATTTCCCTCCATTTCCAGACAATCAGAAGCTGACTCTTATCAGCATTGACCACGCTGGCTCTCAACGCAATTGCGACTCTTTTTTACTCTCTGATACAACTCTCTTACTCTTGCTTACTCTCTTTTTGTCTCAACTCACTTAGCACTGTCGTGCCTTTTCAATTGACTTCAGATCTATAAGGTCTGCTAAAATAAAAAAGCGTACTATCGACGAATTAAAGATTGTTTCGAGATTTTCAACAGATGAGTTTCGGCTTTAAGCTTTAAAAGTTTGTTTGCCACCCCACCCCTTAAATTCTCCCTGAGGCTCTGTCGGGGCTTTTGAAAATATCTAAAATGAAAAATTTGGGGTCTACTCCATGCCTGACTTTTTTGTTTCAAATAATTTGACAATCTTTAATTCATCGATAGTATACATTAAAATTGGAGTTTGAAAACTGTCCTATTTCCGATTACAAAATGCGTATAATCGGAGTCAGCTCGATTACAAAAAGTGATCTCGCAGTCCAACGTTGGTATATATAATCGAGTCCCAATAGTCCCATTCGCCCAACTCTATGCCGGATCTTTTTGTCTATGATTGAGATGTATCAGCTCAATTTTCCAAAAGTTAAAAGAAAAAAAAAATCATTAATACTACTGATGCTTTTACTAACGGTACTTTTTTGTCGCATCGATGAACAACAAGTTGGACACAAAAGTTGAACAAAGAGATGAATGATATTTTTATATTTTCTTTACAGATTTTTATTCTGAGGAGACGGTGAACAATCAGGGTTTAGAATGTTTAAGATTTTTAAATGAAGTTATATCAGACTTCGATGCGGTAAGTATTAATCAATAATTTCATTTTTTTTTTTTATTATTATTATTGTTATTATTTTTTTTTATTATTACTATTTCAGAAGAAAACTTCCAATCCGAATCTACAAGATAATCTTTCTTACTTACTGTACCACACACCGCAATTTGCCTCTAACAAATTATTACTTAAAGCTATGGCTGAGGTGTAGTTTGTGTTCGGTACGCGTTTTAAGCGCCGCTCAGTCTACTGTGCACCGCCCTCTCCCGCGCTGAGAGTCGTAGACAAACAATGCGGAAATTCATTTCTCATTTTCTCCCGAATCGTAAGAAACGGTTGTGTGCGCTCTCGGATGAATTTCTCTGAAGTATAGTTTTTTCTCCTTTTTTTTCTCGTCTAGTTTTCGCTTCTCTCGTTTCTTTTTCGTTTCGTTTACGTTTATTAATTTCGTTTTCCGATCTATTGTTTTTAAAGCAGTTCAACGTTTTGCGCCTTTGGTTTTGATTCATCGATTTCTTTCAACTCCTCTACTATTTTCCAGTTTTTTTTCCTTCCTTAATTACTCATCATCACAGGTTTCATTTATTTAACATTTTTACGCTGATCCTTTTTATTTCTCCCTTGTTACTTTCGTCCCTCTCTGCAACAGTCTTCCCGTTTAAACTATTAAACCCACTATAGATCAATTTTTAGGTGTTCAACGATCACCCTTAAATTTTCTCTTTTGCGAGGGTTGAAATGAACAAAAACCACCGTTGCTAGTTCGCACGTTAATTGCCTTACTGTCATGAACATACGCGGGAAATTTAAAAAGTAGGTACTTAGAATATTCCATATTTATGTAGTCTTCTCCAACTTTCAGTCTGAATTTCCTAAAAAATTGCCGACCATTTCCCCAAAGTTTACAATACCCCCTCTCCCACTATTTCCATTACAATAGGACGTAAACTCATAAGGGAAATAGTCCTAACTCTTTTTTTTTTCAGTGAACTAAGAAAAATTTCCTGCTACCATAACAAGACATCTGTTTAATTCTTACCTAACCGAAAATTCCGGTAGATATAACTGGAATTCCTGTCACCGTAACCGGACGTTCCGATGATTGTAACCAGAATTCCAGTATCCTTAGTTCCGTACAAATAGCGAAAGCTTTGAGCCAAAACGGTAATCAACATCTGATTGGCATGACGAACTTTCGGTTCTGCGAGAGTCTCCAATTGAGGCAAAACTGCGCTTCCGTGAACATTTTTTCGGATGAAATTGTTTATTGTCGTTGAAAAGTTTATGATTGGTGTCTGCCGATGGTGTATCTAATACCAGGTATTACTAAGCCTAAGAGATATGGCACTTCCCATCTCCACCGTGTTGAAAAACTGTTGGCCGGGCTCCGTAAAAAAAAACGCCTGCAGAATGGCCGTGATGCAACGTGCAGTACGCTGGTGACCGTAAACATTGTTGTTATTCATGCTGTTGGAAATGAGGTTAGATTCTCTGCAGCATCTAAATGTTTGTCATTTAATGGCCGATGGGATGATTAAAGTGTCTTAGATTTTCAGATTCACGTTCAAAATATACTCAGAGCTCATTAAACTTCCCAAACACTTTATTAATTTAATTAGGAGCGTTGCTGTCAAACCTCATTTCAAGCAACAAAAGTAGTAACAATATTTACGGTCACCAGCGTACGCCACATTGCATACTTCGTAGGAGTCGAACAACACTTTTGAATCGTTATGCCATATCTCTTAGGCTTAGTAATCTCTGTCTAGTACACACGGAATCCTCGGTGCCGTATTTGCGTAGCTGCCTAATCCACAATAACTCATGAGACGTAGAATTCATGCTCTCTAATGTATCACGAGGCTTATCAGTTCATACGGGTTAGGCAGGTATGTCACTGAGCCCTCCATTTCTGAAATGACCAATGAATTCTTGTATAGCGTACAAACAGGCGCACGTTTCTAATCTAGCGCTTCTGTTCACAGCTGTTAGAGCTGCCGCAATTTCAAGACATCATCAAAATCAAAACGATAGGATCAACGTATATGGCAGCGAGTGGATTGAATCCAACGAAAAAAATGCTGGTAAGTTTGGGTGATCTGATTAAAACCGGTCCCTAATTGTAATTGTATGATCGAAGTATAAATAGATCCGTTCACATTGGCAATCGTAACGGGGTTGAACGAGCCTTAACTAATTAATTTTGTGACCAGACGTGAGAAGGCGCGGCGCACGCCTAATCCGTTGCGTTCGACCATTGCTATACTTATCAGTGGCGTAGCGTGCAATTTGGCAACGTTGCAGTTCGTCCATTTAAACGCATGAAAAAGATAGAAGTATTAGCTGTTCGGTGAACACCTTTGCATTCGACCTTTTACATGAGTTTGAATGGACAAAATACAAAGTTGTCAAATTGCACGTTACGCTACTGATACTTATATGCATAATGGCGACTTATCAAGAAATTCCCGGAGAAATACTTACTTTCACTGTCGTTCAAAAACCAATTCCTCAATTTTGTGGGGCGGCCCGCCCTCGGGATCATTATTTTATGAGACTCGGCAAAAAGAAAATATGAAAATCATGAAAAATTGGGGGGGAGAGAGAGAGAGAGAGGAGAGAGAGAGAGAGAGAGAGAGAGAGAGAGAGAGAGAGAGAGAGAGAGAGAGAGAGAGAGGAAGAGAAAGCAGTTTATTTAAGACGCAAATACTAAAACAGGAATACTTAAAAGAATGAGTACCTACATACAGAAAAAAATTAAAAAATACAAATGACATACCTGAAGTTGAATTGAATTAAAGACTTGAATATTTCACAATTAATGTGTATTTGCGTCCAAGAGGCATTATTTGGTGTTTGGTCTGAGATCGTCAAAAAGTGGCCGAAAATCAGAGAGCGAATTTCTCATCAATTTGTCGATGGGGTTCTTGCAGGATTGAAGAGTTGATTCTTGCATAAAAACCTGTATAAATGACGATGAGTATACTGACAAATCACGAAATTCACTCTCAGGGTCGGGCATAATGGCGGTTCAAAGCAAGTATCATGGGAGATTCCAATCTAAAATGAGACATATCTGTGTGTTCCCCTTAAGAAAGTGATATAATAGGTCATTACATCAGATTGGACCATTTATTCGCTATAGCAAAAGTTTGCAAGAGCCCCATTATAATTTTTTAAGACCAATTTTAATCATACAGAGGACACTTTTAACAAGTAATTTAATTTTAAGAATATCGCTGGAAACGGAGAGTCTCAAATTAATCTTAAAAGGTTGAAAATGGGTATTTTTGATAACTATATTCTTCGCTGATTTTTAGCCACTTTTTTCGATGTAAGACCATAGTACGGCCCAACTTGATTTACACTGCGAGGCGCATATATAGCGCTACCCAGATGGTCAAGTTTGTCGCTAATTCACTATGAGTTCACTTAAGTACATAATCTCATTGTGTTGTTTCAAGCCAACTGATCCAATCGAAGTGAGGTGGGCGCATCTGTCTTTACTTGTAGAGTTTGCTTTGGAATTGAAGAAGGCGCTGCAGAGCATCAACGAACAAAGCTTCAACCATTTCGTCCTTAAAATGGGTGAGTAGTAAAAATAAACCTTTCAGAGATCTGCCGCTTTACGGGTTTTAAGCAATGAGCTATAACTTTAGAGTGGCAGCGGGCTGGTCCACCTTGTGCCACACAGGGTAGAAGGAATCCCGGGAAAAAGCGGAATTTGGACGGCAGATTCCAAGGTTTGGGGTTAAGTTTTGTAGGTCGTTTCCGGCGATGCCCGAGTTTGTTTACGAAACGACCGGAAACGACCTATAAAATTTAACCTCAAAATCGATTTTTACGGCAAGATGGCGGCGCCCTAGGTGACAACAATGAACCAGCGGAGCCAGAGCTGCCGATTTGCGTAGATTTAATGGCATTTTGAAATCCACCGATGATTCCACCGGTTGAGAAATAATTACGTAGTCCAATTCAGTGTATGACTGTAATGCACGAAAATATTCTGATCTGTGATCTTTTCTCAATCGGTGGAAACGCCGTTAATAAATTAAATCATTCGCAAGTTTTTAAAGTTATCGACGACTCTCTATCGGTTGAGAAAAGATAAAAGACGCTAGTATTTTCGTGCATCACAGTCCTACAATGAACTAAACTCTGTAATCTTTTCTCAACCGGTGGAATCTTCGCTGAATTTCAAAATGCCATTAAATCTCCGCAAATCGGCAGCTCTGAGCGGAACGTTCCTTGATGTGCCACTCTAAAGTTATAGCTCATTGGTTTGAAGAGGATTTTTTCAATTCATCGATAATTCATCGGTTGAATCGACAAAAATATTACACTGTAGTCCTGCAGTTCAGCAGTACCAATACTATCTAAACATACCGGAACCCGGAGGTTTGAGGTTATTTGATTAGGCTGCCAACTATTACACAGGCTCTTATGGGGGAAAGAGGAAATTTTGCGATTTTGTCTACTTTTTACTAATTTTTCGGCTGTATTAAACCAGATTTACTTGGTCAGGGCCCTTCCCTGGTTTCTGTGAAAAACCACTTTTTCTGCAAAATTACACACCAAAATATGTAACACCAAAGGAGGGACCCTTGCTTACTTTGGGTCGATGTGAAAGAGAGTACCCTTTGGTGTTTCGCGTAATTTTGTGGAAAAAGTGTTTTTTCGCGGAAACGCTCTGAAACATCCAGGAAAGTGCCCTGTCCAAGTAAATCTGGTAATTATAGCCGAAAAATTAGTAAAAACTAGAAAAAAACTGCAAAAACTCCTCTTTCCCCCATAAGAGCCTGCACTGGAAAAAAAATCAGCTAAATTTAACTAATTTCAACTTAAAAGTATAGACACCACTTAAAACCGTTAGTTTGAATATTTGAATTAGTAAAATTAACTCCGTGCCATGTTAATAAACACGGTGCTAATTTTACTAATTCAAATAGTCAAACTAACAATTTTAAGTGGTGTCCATACTTTTAAGTTGAAATTAGTTAAATTTAGCTGATTTTTTTTTCAGTGTGTGTAAAAGTTGGCAACCTAATCGCATAACCTCAAACCCCCGGGTTCCGGTATGTTTAAATGGTATTGACAGTACCTATGACTGTAACAGACGAAAATACTTCGATCTGTAAGACTGTAATCTTTGTTTAATCGATGGAATCATTGCGGTGAATAAATCCCCTTGTCTCACATCTACGCCAAGTAGAGTTTGCAGCACTTTAATCCTCTGGGGACCTGCGGGCCGATCAGTTACTTCATCGCTAAACCGATCGTTAAGACCGCGTTTGACTATTTCTTTTGGTCGAAAATTGTAAAACTTGGCCGTTGCTTTGGTAACCATCGTTTTAGTGTCCGCTATTTAAAGGTTACTCAAATGAATAACCTTTAACTAACGGGACTCTCAACGTTGGTTATCATAGCAACAGCCACGTTTTACAAATTTCGACCAATAGAATCACTCATACACAGTCCTATAACGATCGGGTTAACGATGAAGTAAATGATCGGTCCGCAGGTTAGTTCAAAAGAGCGTTTCTATTTCGTTTACTTGGGGAAGGTAGTTAACTGTTCGTACTCGGAGGAGTTGGAATTGCATATACGACGAATTGAAGGCGCCGAAAGAGATCTTATCTTGTGATATCTACAACTAGAGCCGCGTTTATCCGGAATGAGAATACTGAAACATCGTGAAAGAGACTAGAGGTGAAAATCTAGTATACTTGGGCTTGGCCCATAAAGCCTAGTTTCCAATGAGACGCAAGGCTTTGCGCACTGTAGCGTTGCGTTCCTTGCGTTTGGTAGTTTTGCGACGGAGGACAAAAAGTCGTTCCCAATGAACGCAAGCATCGATGTCTTCATCATCATGTCTTTAAAGGATAAAAATCTCCTCTTCGTACAATTAAGAAACTTGGAAAATATTGAAGTTTGTCATCGTTTGCATTTCAGGAATAAATCACGGGCCAATAACCGCCGGTGTCATAGGAGCCAGGAAACCTCATTACGACATCTGGGGCAACTCGGTCAATGTAGCATCAAGGATGGAGAGCACCGGGAAAGCCGGTTGCATACAGGTATGTAACAGTTATAAAATTTATCAGTATAAATTCACCAGACCCCCCTCCCTCCCTTCCGATATTCAGTTAAGTCATTTAAATATCCGCGCTCGGATAAGTAAAATTTACATTGATGTGATTCAAAATCAATTGACACCTACATACGATTTCATAAAACATATTTTATACAAAACTCCGTGGGGATCATTTGCGTGGGTCATTATTATTTTTCCATGAAATCACATGGAAAATCTTGTGGAATATTATGCATGAACGGGTCTCGGAATTCCTTGACATTTTATTGAAAAATAATAATTGTCCAAGGAATTTTGTTCATGGAACTTTTTTAACTATGGGTTAGACCCCTCTGACCCCTCTGCCCCTGTAAAAATGCGGCCAGTCTGATCGGAAACTTGCAAAGATTCACCACAAATTGGTCTAAAGCTGATCAGTTTTATGCCAGTCTTGCAAAGTTGCTGATCAGACTTACCATTTCAACAATGGCCCAACTTTTACCTCCAAAAGCGGCCCGTGGCCTATTACACAAAATCGATCTATTTATTCAATTGATTTACTGTTTTCTCCTGCCCTTTTTTTTCAAACCAGGTGACTCAAGAAACCTCTGAGATCCTGCAGCACTTCGGCTACAAATTCGAGCAGCGCGGCCTTGTCGCTGTGAAGGGCAAAGGTCAGCTGATGACCTATTATCTCATCGGGCGAACACCACCTAGTCAACTATGCATGGAGCCAAAGATGGAGACTCTCAAGGAGGAAGACGAGGAAGAAGACGATGAAGAGGGGGCTGCAGCACGGTCAGGGGCAGGGGTGGGGACGGGGTTAGGGTTAGGGGTGACGAGAGTGGAAGAGGAGGAGGAGGGGGAGACGGAAGAGAGTCAAGTTCATCTGTCATTCGCCGAGTCCGAGAAGGAAGCCCTTTTATCACAGAAACCCCCGCCGGCTCCCAGCGAGGATCCGTAAACATTTACACCGCCATTTTTTTTAGGGGAAATCCCCCCCTAAATTGGTGTACATTTGAATCAATCGGTTTAAATGCTACGGGTTTTTACCTTCTTACAAGGGGAGGTCACGATGTGTCCGGCTTCGATTTTCATGAAATTTGCATGAAAATGTAGCTTAGGTACGTCTTATTGAGGATCAAGAATCGTTATCGGCAAATGGGCACATGGAAAGTAAAAAAAAAATTCAAAGTTTCGTCAAAATCTGCGAAATTCAAAGTGTGCGGCTAATGTATTGGAATTTCGGTGTACTCTTATGTAGCAGTTCTGCGTGGCCGACTGGTACAGCGCTTGACTCGGCATCCGCAGGTCGTGCGTTCGATCCAGGGGTCGACCGTATCTTTTCTGCACTTCAATATCCAATTTTAATTGCTGAATCTCATGTTGTTTTTGTTTTTTTTTTGTTTTTGTTTTTTTTGTTATTTTTGTTTTTTTTTCGTATGTCTGGAAAAAAATTAGACTGAAAAAGAAATTTTGGAAACGAATTGAATAACGTATTTCGGACGACAAGAATTATAACGCTCTTATGCCTCTATCATTGAGGCATAAGAGCGTTATAATTTTCTCGGCATTGAACACGAGTTTCAACCATTAAAAATGTAGGTAGGTAATCTGTTGATAGTGCAACTGACTCACAACTAGCTCCGCTCTCTTCTGTAACGTATCTGAATCATTGTCATTGCACGACGCATGATCAAATCGCATTTATAATCTTGTCAAATATTAAAAAAATTACTCTAGCTTTTCATCCGAAATACGTTATTCAATCATTTCCAAAATTTCTTTCACAGTCTAATTTTTTTCCAGACATACAAAAAAAAACCAAAATAACAAACAAACAAAAACAAAAAACAACAACAACATGAGATTCAGCAATTAAGATTGGATACTGTCGTGCAAAAAAGAAGCGGTCGACCTCAGGATCGATCGCACGACCTGCGGATTCCGAGTCCAGCGCTTACCATTCGGCCACAGAACTGGTACAATTGAGTACCCGGAAATTCCAATACATTAGCCGCACACTTTGAATTTCGCAGATTTTGACGAAACTTTGAATTTTTTTTTTTACTTTCCATGTGCCCATTTGCCGATAACGATTCTTAATCCTCAATAAGACGTACCTAAGCTACATTTTCATGCAAATTTCATGAAAATCGGAGCCGGACACATCGTGACCTCCCCTTGTTAGAGTTGGTAATGCAATTCTAGCCTTCCCGGCTGCTTCCCTGCTTCCCCTCGCGTCGGTTTTCTTTCCTGTTTTAATCGTGGGGACTTTTTCGGGGGTCAAAGGGAAATATAGAGAATTGATTTTTTTTAAAATGTTATTCTCAGCAAAGGTTGCGAGCCGTGGAAGGGTGCGCGGACGTTGGAGAACCGAATCGTAAATTGCATAGTAAACCGAATCAAAATTAATACTGGTCTGTCGGTGACCGGGCATAACAGTAATGAACGTGGTTCTTTAAAGAAGCTAGCATGGAGAAGTATTCAATATTACGCAGTCCTCCCCTCCCTCCAGACCAGAGACTACAGCGACCACGCACTATACATTATCTCGCCCATACCCATAGTCAGGGCATCGGACCCTGGACCGGTCCTGGACCCAGAACCGGTCCGGACCCCTTTTTTTGCCTGGACCTGGACCCGGATCCGGACCGAATTTTTTTATCTCTTCTGGACCCAAACCTGGACCCGGACCGAAAATGTCTTCACTTCTGGACCCTGAACCGGACCCGGACCCTTCGGACGGGTTCATTCAGAACCCGCCCGAACCGGTCCTTAGCAGGTCCAGTGAGTATATGAAAAAAACGGTAAATTAGAGGTAAAAAAGAAGGATAAATAGGAAAAAAGAGGAAAAAAGAAAGCAAGGAATAAGAGAGGAAAAGAAATGAAAAGAAAAGAAAAAAAGGAAGAAAAGGAAACAAAACCCGTTGCTATTTTATCATTTCATGAGCTCTGTCCTTTATTGCTATTAGCCAGATCATTGTTTGGATGACTTTATGCAGAAGGTAACCAAAACTGCTATGAGTTTCTTGTCTTGTTCATCATTAGTTCACTTTTGCGCAAACAGAAAAATGTGTCCCTTTCTGCATAAAAAAGTTCAACTATGAAGCCCAAGTTTATCGACTAATTACTTGGACCCTTCAAGAACCGGTCCAGAACCGGTTCCGGACCCTGGACCGGGTCCAAAGAATTTTAGTGGACCCGGACCTGGACCCGGACCCTGACAACTCAATTCTTTTTGGACCGGACCCGAACCCGGACCCTGAGGATTCATTTTCTCTTGGACCCGGACCCGGACCCTTTTTTCAAATGCTTGGGTCCAAAGCCCTGCCCATAGTAGCAACTATTATTTTTGAGGTCACAACAAAGCAACGTAAAACGGCTCCTATGTGGAATGTTGAGCAAGGATGTTTATGTCAGACAGTGTTGCCAGGTTTGGACGGGGTAGAATAGTCCACGCGTGGGCTATTTTCGAGTTGAAAAAAGTCCTTATTTTGGATAGGGATAGAAGATCAAAAGCGGGAGTAGGAGCGTGAACTGTCCACTCTGCCTTGTGGCTGTGTTCTCATCAAAATAGTCCACCTGTGGACGAATCTATCCACTATTGGCAACACTGATGTCAGAAACCAACAGGCGGTTTTAGTGCGAAGTCAACGGTTGGCCAACAACCACAACAATGCCTCATCGGTCGCAATCGGTTGTGATAAAACTCGCGTAGCATTCCAAACTGTCTCACTCACTCTCCCGTGACCCCCATGTATACCCATCTCCTTCTAGTTTCGAAATTCGTATGCAGGGCCTTGTTTTACGACATATTACGATCGAAATCGCGTTAAAATGCCTCGAGGAATTCATTTCAGCCACAAAATTTCACGAAAGATGTCTCTATATACGATTTTTTTTTTTAAATTAGAGTGAGGTGGCAGGACATGAGGGTTACCTGAGCGCGAAAGAGACAAACTGTCATTATTTTGGAACGCTCATCACTGGCTACCGCCATTACTAAAACCCTCTATCAGAACGAAGCATCAATGTTTTGGTCGTTCGTCAATAACAATCAGGGCTGCCGTTTTGCGTATAATCAATGCTATTTTTCAATTCACCGATGATTCCACCGGTTGAAAAAAGATTACACAGTCCAGTTCAGTGCATGACTGTAATGAACTAAAATACTCGCATCTGTAATCTTTTCTCAACCGGTGGAGTCGTCGATGACTTTAAAAAACTTGCGGATATTTTAATTAATCAACGGAGTTTCCACCGATTAAGGAAAGATTACAGATCAGAGTATTTTCGTGCATTACAGTCATACACTGAACTGAACTGTGTAATCTTTTCTCAACCGGTGGAATCATCGGTGAATAGAAAAATAGCATTGATTATACGCAAAACGGCAGCCCTGATAACAATCCACATCGGAGCCGTTGAATGTTGTTCCCCATGTTATTTTTTTGAGTCTCCGCAAATAAATTCGTCCACCGCGCGATCGGCTAGTGCGTGGTCTCTGTTGTCTCTGCTCCAGACTTTCTCAACATACATTTTTAATGGATTGGAGATAAAATTGGTATTTCTACTAACCACTGTTGCCAGATGAACGACTCTAGGTCGTATATGTTTCCCATTATAATCGATGTAGAATATACACTTTTATATAACATTTAAATCTGACAACACTGCTGGTAATGCTGCTGACAAGAACCATGTAACGAAAACTCATCATCATGATCTCAAAATTCTGTATGTTACCAATGTAAGTTCGTTGTAAATAGAATCATTGTGATAAAATTAATTGCTTTTTTTTTAAAAAAAAAAATAAAATAAATAAATAAACAATTGGATATAATTAAATAAATAAAAATGTACAATATTGTAAAATTATTTTCATTTAGTAAATATTATTAGGTAACTTGCACAAACAATTGGATCTATTCCTAGTCCTAGGTTTTGATGTATATTTTTGACTTTCGATATCAATTCTAAAACTTAAAGCATCGATCCCCAACAATGCCAGTGGCGAAGTGTGTAATCTGGCAACGTTGCATTTGGACCATTTAAACCCATGAAAACTATCGAACTAAAAGGAATCGGCGATGACCCTTTCGTATGCGTTTAAATGTAGAAAATGCTACTTTGCCAAATAGCGCGCTTCGCCACTGAGCAATTTGCTCATGAAAAAGTGCAATAAAAACTCTAAGCAAAATCGAAAAACTACAGGTACCTTTTTTGGATAGGCACTAAATTACCTGAATCACTAGTGAAATACTCAAGTCAACTATTCTTTTTCTTCAACTGATTATGTTTATTATTTTTTTTTTAATGATTTAAAAAATTGGAATTTTGTATTTCACAACCCACTGTCATGTCCAAAGATGATTTAATTAAAAAAAAATTCGTGCAAATGATAAATATGCCGATGGGACTGGTGCTGCTTTCCACAAATTGTAAAAACACCCAACGATTATTATGTCAAATCAGACTCCATCATGGTACTGATTGAGGAATGGAGAGTCTGGCTGACTAATTTTGATGGTAGAGCAGCAAAAGGTAGATTGGATAAAAACTCAGTGGTGGTGCGCGCAATCCGGCAACGTTGCATTCCGTCCATTTAAACGAATATAAAATATCGATTCAAGGGAGGGCACAGCGCACCCCCAATATTTCGACCTTTTTCATGACATCAGATGGACCAACTGCAACGTTGCCGGTTTGAACGCGGCGCCACTGGGTAACTAACGGTTAGACTAGAGGTGGAGCCAAGCCTGCAGCCAGGCGACGGATGCGTAGAATACGGAAGTTCGAAATGAACCAAAAATTGGGCTAAAAACTGCCCATCAGTGGTGCCAAAATTGGAGGGAAATTCAAACAGATTTCATCGAGTTAAACGGAAAAATTCGTATATTTATACGGTAAATGGCAGCCCTGCCGCTCACGCTCCCCATTTGCTGACAATGGAGCGGACAGTTTTGCGTGGCTCAGGCCTGACAACACTGCGTGTAATACTGTATTCTGGTCGAATATCAATAGGAAACAGCAACAGACGAAAATAGCACAATCGATTCGCAACTGGATCAACACTTGATTATAGTTATGAGGCATTGTCAAGCCCAATACTCTTCGTCATATGGTTTAAATAACAGGAGCGTCGTTGGGGGGGGGGGGGGGCGCTAAAGAATTTGACGCATCTCAACATTTAAGGAAAATTTTAGAAACAAAAAAAGAGGTTGTCTAATTTAGCGCGGAGTGGCTATTTAAGGAAGCTTTCAATTTTAGGGAAGAATGTGTACAAATGAATGTGTGTTTGCCCAAAAAAGTTTGTAAGTGAAAAAGGGCATCATAAAGGACCTCGATCAGTGGCACCTCGTGAAATGCGATAAATCGATGTCTACTCCATATAAAACTATAGAAAGTATCAATCGTCAGGGAGTGCAATTGAACCCCCGAGAAATCGATACTTTTCTATAGTTTTGAATGGAGTGGACATCGATAGATCGCATTTAACGAGCCGCCTCTGACCTCGAAGGACAGAGTTTTCAAGGATCAAACGCCTGATAAGCAAAAAAAAAGTCATCAGTAACCCCCCCCCCCCTGACAAAAGTTGAAATGACGCCCCTGATGGATGATAATTATTTAACAAAGCTAACGTATGCAACAACATTAGTCGGTATCACGTATCAGCATTTGGTGCGGCGTATAGTAGGTATTTCGGCTTCATAAATGAGAGCCTAGGGTCCCTAAACAGCGTTGTCAAAGAAATGGACAGAACCGTCTACGCTCCCCATTTGCTGGGAATGTCGTGGACAGGTTTGAGCGACTCAAAGCCTGGCAACACTGTCCCCAAATTTTCTTATAAAAATACTCAGCGCGGACTAGGCATGCGGGTGGAAGTCGTAGAAGTTCAAATAAAGGAACGGAAGTCGGAAAAAATGGGAGGGGGTGGGAACGAGATCATTGTTGGAAAATTGAACTTTGGACCTAGCTTGACGTCCGCAAAATATATGTGAAAGTTGTCAGGTCTAAATGTCGTTTTTCTCTTTCACACTAAGCAATAAACTGTTCATTGTTCAATTAATGCGTGGAAGATATTATTCGTTGTCTGAAGCTGTATTTACACTGGTAGCTGTATTTACCAACCGACTCGACTTTGGATGGTTGATTCTTATGTTTAAATTGCGGAGAGAAAACAGGGGCGCCATTTGATGGGGGGGGGGGCAATTGCCCCCCCAAGGATTTTCAATGTGGCCGAAAAATCAAGTCAGAGAGCGGCAGAGGAATAAGCCGGGAAAAAGAAGAAAAAAAAGGTAATTTAAATAGCCGAAAATGGCCAAAAATCAATTTTCAACGAACGATTATCCCTATATGAGGATTAATTTCTTTTTTTAAAGGTGCATGGCCAAAAAAAAAAAAAAAAAAGGTCATCAAAATTTTTGGTGAGCTTTGCCCCCCCCCCCAAGGAAAATCTGAAATGGCGCCCCTGAGAGAAAAGTACATTGATCGCCGCTCCACATGCGCCATCGGGATCCGTTCAGCAGTGGCGGCGCGTGCAATCCGGCAACGTTGAATTCCGTCCATTTAAACGAATATAAAATATCGATCCAAGGGAGAGCACAGTGCGCCCCCAATATTTCGACCTTTTCCATGACTTCAGATGGACAAATTGCGACGTTGCGAGTTTGGACGCACCGCCACTGCATTCAGTAATCAGTATTATAACAAGATTTAGTCGTTTGACGTCGTATTTCTTCATCAGGTTTCGTGACAAATTCATATCATAAATATTTACCTTATCCATATTTGTACCGCTTATTCAGTAATCTACTGTGCACCAATCAATGGCGGCTCGACGGGTGAGGCGGGGAAAAAAACAGAAAAGGAAATAGAAGGAAAAGTAAATCATTCCTAAAATCACGTGGAAAGTTGTTTCCTATTCGTACGCAACCTGTATCGTTTTGGTCTATCTTTAAAAATGAAGGAGCACCATAAAAATAAGACTCATCGGTCAAATTGCGGGACGTTTTGAATGGAGTAAGAAGTAATCTCTGGAGTAAGTGAATCAGATAGCGTTAGTTGTGAGTAGTAAAAAAGATAGTTAATTATTCGTACACGCCTGTGCCGTTTTAGTCTACCTCAAAAAATGAAGGCGCACCGATAAAAGTAAGACACAATATCCTAATCGAAATGCGGGATCTTGCGGTTAGAGTAGGTATTTGAATCGGATGCCTGGAGCTGTGCGTTGACGTTACGTCATCCCTCTCCACCTTTTCCATCTTTCAGACAAGGCCCGGTCTCTCGTGAATCTGATCTGTCCTATGGTGTCGTCAATTTTTCTTTGTATTTCTCATTTCTCTTCTCTTTTTCCTTTCTCACTTTTGTTTCACCCTTTGATACATTTCATGGCTGGCTGACCCAAAATGGACAGTATGCAGCCCACCGAGAAATTTTCCGATTTCTCGATAGGTCAGGAACCCCCCCCACCCCCTACCCAGCACCCGGTGCTTAAAGGTCGAAGTTTTCATTACCTAACCAATTCTGAGATTCAAGAGCCGCTTCTGCTGTGCACTTACTATGAGTTCACGTTGGCGGCACTGCTCCCCGTAACTTAACTGTGATCACAGTATACTTATCTTACACAGTACTGAAACTCAATGTTAGAAAAACGGCAAATGCCCCCTGGTGGTGGATGGTAAACACTAACATCTTCCATTTGATTTGCATTAGACGCACGGTGGCGCCCCTGGTGGTGGATGGTAAACAACTCAATTTTCCCATTTGATTACATTGAAAAACGACATTCGCCAAAGCGCTCCTATAGAGTTTCGCTACTGCGTAGATGAGTATACTGTGACTGTGATGCAAGTATGCAACTCGGTCCAAAATTTTGGCACATAGATACCTACGTCACGAAAAAGTATTTCCAAACGGTCATCTCGTTTTGTGCTGAACAGATCGCAATGAAATTGGGCTCATTGTAAATTTATTTTCTTGACATTTCACAGAAAGAATCAATCATCAACAGTTGAAACTGCGCTTGACCCATAGTGACCGATAGCGGCTCGTGCAATATGGCAACAACGGATTTTCCCATTTAAAATTATAATACGTAAAATAATAGATCTTCAGGAGATTCGCCGAATCCCTGAGAAATCGATACTTTTGCTAAGATTCAAATGGCAAAAGAAACGGTTGCCAAATAGCACCAGCCGATAACAGCGACATCATGTTAAATCGGCCAATACCTATACTATAGTTCCTTACTCACAATCAATACTTTGTACTATCGCACGATTATAAAGAAATATGAGTGAGTCCGGGGCCTGCATTTCAAAGAGTGGTCGAAAAAACTAACCAAACCATCTTACGATCAACTCCAGTCTCCAAGCCCTAGCCGCACAGATTTGGATGTTACATTACAACCGAGGCGCCTGCATTCAATAAGATAGGCAAAACCATTTCCGTCACGTACGAACAGTTAACACCTACCCAATACTGACGGCGCGCGGCGTCGAATCATTTCAAACCTTCCAAGGCAATCCAAATACATATGTCAATAGACCCCTCGTCCTCCTATGATGACTGATTCTATTGATGTTCTGACTAAATACGGTTTTGTCCGCCTGCGTTTTTTTTTTCTTTCAGTAATGTAAAAAAAAACTCTACCTGCCACCCATAATTTTTTTTCTGAATCATTTGTTTCCTTAAACAGTTGACAATTATAATCCTGTCTGTTAGCATTGTATCATGAACAATATTAAAAAACTCTGATGTCTGTTTTTTCATTTGTATTTCATTCCAGCCCTCTATTTCACATTGACCCTATCACCAGTATAACCTCAAGTACATTAATTGACTTGCTTTAAAAAAAAAAAAAATCAAAAGAAGATGGTATTTTTTTTTGGCTTTAGCACACGGATCGTTGTAATCAACTGACAAGGACCAAATACAGTTACAGCTTGATGGTCCTCCGAAAAATGTTGGATGATGCGTACTTAAGTGCAATTCATTAAATGCTTTTAAATATGCGACCATAATGGCGGTGTTGGGCACTAATAATTTGAGATTCCCATCTAATAATACTGCAACTCCATCAAGAAGTGACGAATAAGAGACAACTTTCCTTTGACACTGGTATCACCAGGTGTCGCATGGTACTTTTGATGGAATGTGGATCCCTACTCTGGTGTCAAATTACTCTGTGAATCTTCCTTGTCAGCATAGAGAAGATTGACAAAATTAAGATTGGAATCTCCCATTATTAGTGCACAATAGGGCACTTGACTTATCCTGAGATTCCCGATCTAATTATTACTACAAATTAAAAACGGCAAAAAAAATCAGGTCGCAGCGATAAATCGCTATTTTAACACGTGATCAGAAGGGGTGTAGTATATTAGTGTTTCTCTGGCAAATCGATCGGAATAAGCATACAATATGTTGTATTGGCACGCTTAAAATATGGGTCTCCTTATTTTACCACTACTTTAATATTCTGAATTAAAAAAAATTTGTCAAGTGCCCTATTCCACCACTATGCTCGCACATATAATAGCATTTTATGAGTTTAAGAGTGGATTTCGTAAGTTATTGGTGCTACCATCATAATTTATTGAGGTTTTTACAACTGAATCAACATTTAAATCACCTGTAGCAATAGTGCGCAAAATTCTGGAGATATGATTTTGGCCCAAAATACATTGTTTTAAAAGGAAAATTCCTGTTGTGACATCACAACCCACATGATTTTTTGCAACTTAACAAGAGCGTATCTACCATACAGAAACACACGGGAAAAAACCCAGAGACACCTTGGTTCTCTGTTCCTCCAGACTGATCGTTTACTAAACCCGACAGTAAAGATTGTCTATGAGTGAAACTGTCAGTCAAGCATTGTAAGATCACACCTTTGCTATGGTAACCATAGTTAAAAGTACCGTTTCCGGAAGCAATATAAAAACTACTCACAGGTAGCCTTTAGAACAGAGCTGCCGATTTGCGTAGATTTAATGACATTTTTAAAATCACCGATGATTCCACTGGTTGAGAAAAGATTACATAGTTCAATTCAGTGTATGACTGTAATACACGAAAATACTCTGATCTGTAATCGTTTCTCAATCGGTGGAAACGCCGTTAATTTATTAAAATATACCGGTTGAGAAAAGATAAAAGAAACTAGTTTTTTCGTCCATTACAATCATACACTGAACTGAGCTCTGTAATCTTTTCTCAACCGGTGGAATCTTCGGTGAATTTCAAAATGCCATTAAATCTACCCAAATCGGCAACTCTGCTTTAGAATACTACCGGGAATGGGAACCGACAGGACTATTAGTCCTGAAATGCTTTTCCGATAGCATCATTCATAGAGTAACAGACCATCTAATCTATCGATTAACGATAAAGTCAACAAACAACCTACCGGAGTACTTTCACTTTCTTTCAGTGGCGGCTCGTGCAATTTGGCAACCATGTTTTTTGCCATTTGAACCTATGCAAAAATATCCATATTTTGGGGGTGCAATGGGTCTGTAGCACACTTCGGCTAGAGCGTTTTAAAGTATCATTTCCTATGTAAAAAGCCGAGAAAATAACGATGGCAGCATCAGAAAACACTAAAATTCAGTATTAAACTCACAAATTGCAAAAAACACTAGACACTATTCACCCCTGTATCTTTCCACCACAAGCACGATATTTCGCGAAATTAGCGCGGCACATTCAAATAATCACGGCCGACTGTCATCACAGCTGACTTCGTAAACAAATAAACAGTAAACACTGATGGCGTCTGCTTGAATTCTTACGTTTCAATATCCTCAATTCCTCACAAAAGGTTGTGAAAGGTACGGAAACCTATATTTGTGTCGAAAACTTATCAAAATGAAACAATAACTAACAGGAGTTCCAAGGATGATTCCAACTTCGATTATCATGCTTGGATCTCCTGAGTGTTATTGTTTCATTTTGATAAGTTTTCGACACAAATATCGATTTCCGTACCTTTCACAACCTTTAGTGAGGAATTGAGGATATTGAAACGTAAGAATTCAAGCAGACGCCGTCAGTGTTTACTGTTTATTTGTTTACGAAGTCAGCTGTGATGACAGTCGGCCGTGATTATTTGAATGTGCCGCGCTAATTTCGCGAAATATCGTGCACGTGGTGGAAAGATACAGGGGTGAATAGTGTCTCGTGTTTTTTGCAATTTGTGAGTTTATTACTGAATTTCAGTGTTTCCTGATGCTGCCATCGTTATTTTCTCGGCTTTTTACATAGGAAATGATACTTTAAAACGCTCTAGCCGAAGTGTGCAACAGACCCATTGCACCTCCTGAAGATCGATTGTTTTACATAGGTTTAAATGGAGGGATAACATTGTTGCCATATTGCACGAGCCGCCACTGCTTTCTTTACAAAAAACACTGAAATTCAAACCCAAGTACATGCCCTATTCATGGGACTACTTTTAATGGGTCTGTTGCATACTTTTACAGCAGCAATATGACAAATTGATGCTAACGTAAAATTTGGCAAAAATAATGATGCGCACGTCAAAAACTTTCAAAATCCATTCATTATCTTAGGAAATCACTTCTATTTCAAACAAGGCGCGCTACACTAGACACTACACCGAAGAAACGATACGGTCTTGGACACCGTAAATTACGGACAACATAGGTTTACCGAGGCACTCTGGTTGTGACACCTGTAATTTTCGGCGGTGCAACCCGTAATTACAAACTCCATCACAGAAAGTAGTCGGCTTCAAGACCGGAAGTGCCTCGGTAAACCTATAAAGACTGTGGTCTTTTTTCAGTGTATTATCAACGAAATATAACTACAAAGACAGAACCACCGCGTTTTTGTGAGCATCAACATAACTTACAAACATTTGAATGTTTTGTTTAGATGCATACAATTCTTGTATCATTTTGTAATCTTTGATAAGCCAGAAAAGACCAGCCAGCAAAGTCAGCCAACATTTCATGTATTTAGAAGAAAAATCCCTTCATTTTGTAGTTACAATTTTTTTTACAAGTACACGATGGTTCCGTCTGCGTAGTAGTATGCCAGTGCAAATAGTGTCTAGTGTAGCGCGGGCTGTTTGAAGTAGATATTTCCCGAGTTTATGAGTGGACTTTGAACGTTTTTGAAGTGTACATCGTTATTTTTGCCAGATTTTACAAAAGAATCAAGGTTCTATATTACTGGAGCAAAAGTGGCACAACAGACCCCATCAACGCAATAAAATTAAGAGAATATTTTGGAAGATAGAAGGGGGAAAAGCGGATAAAAATAGAGACAGTTAAATACAACAAGCATTTGAAATTGTATTTCCATTTATTTATTACATAGTTTCATTAAATGGCTTTTTTCTTCGTTTTCCATTTTCACTTATTTACTTCATTTTCCAAGGGCAATTATACATAAATTGATGATATAATTCTTCCCTTTTTTTCGGTAATTAAAATATAATGTACAAAGATATTTTTTTTTTTTTAAATAGAAGAAAAAAATCTAAGATCATGGAAATTAATACTAATGACTTACAAAAATACTAATTTATCATAGAAAAGGAACATATCGCAAGTTAAAAAATAGATTAGACATTAACGACAGAAGAAGACGAGGCGCGAACGAGAAATTGTTGGTGATGGATCCTGCCCGAAGACGACATGGAAATCAAAAACTAAAGACATGATGAAAAGAAGACACGACTAAAATTCTTACAAGTCTGAGTATTCGAAAGATTGGTCATTCTTTACTGATTTACTCTATACCATCTAAAAAGTCAAGAATAGTTATTAATTTTAACATAAAATTTGGTTTCATTCAAGGATGATTCCTCTCAGAAAAAAAAATTAATGAACCTATCATGAACCAATGATCATTGGTTTAGAGTTAATCAAATAGACGCAATGGTTGTACTTCCAAGCTAGCATGAAAATGATTCTTTAGAAAAAAGGTGATAGTAAAAATGAAGATGTTTCAAAATTAAGAGGCTGCTGCCTGGGGTTGTGAGGTATCAGGTCATTTTAGTGTTCGGCAGCTTTCCAGATTACAGATTCTGAAAGATTGAAACTGGTAAGATTTTCATGGATAACAAAAGCCAAAATACTATGACGATCATAGTATTGATACGTATTATTCCTGTCCACAATATCTATAGGTCACTTTAAGTTAAGCAAAAGATCGACAAAATGAACTGGTTCGGTATTTTTTTTCACCCAACGGTACTATGGTACAAAAATACTTGAGTCCCTACATGACGAGTTGAAATATATAATGAGGTATGCACCATCAGTTGTTGCAAATTCTTCTTCAATACCTAATATACTGAATGAGTTTACCATAGTGGTTTTTTTCTGGAAAAAATCATCAATTTAAGGAGCAATTCTAATTGAAAATTTAGTTTCAGTGGACGTCTGGGGTAATCTTTTTGACAAAGAAACAACTTACAATCTTTGCATCTGATGGTGCATCCCTGATTATACATTTCAACTCCTCATATACTAAGAGAGTTGCGCCATGTCACGTTCTTCTATTTCAATATTGAAGAATAAGAAGCAGATCATGGAGCGCTGCAGGAGGCAAAATGCAAATGGTGGATGACACTGTTGCTTCTATTTCAATTAGGTTAGGTTTCGATTCAAAACAATAACGGTCGCATTTGTAAGAGATAATGGGCCTATATATGTTTTGGTACCAACAGTCCTGCTCGCAGATGATTGGTGAGCACGTACGGCCATTTAAAACCACACGTACAAGCTCACCATCCAACGTCTTTTGGGACCGTCTGTTTAATTTATGGATCCCATGTCTTTAGAATAATATTCTAGAAAGAAGGAAAATTATCAATGATTCCCGTGGTTACAGAATTTTAAATTGTGCAAAATGAGCGAGAGCAAAAAGTAACCGCCATTTGCATTTTGCCTCTTGAGGCTTCTGTGAGAGCCTGAATCTGAGAACCAATCAGAAATTGATTCCGACATGACACAACTATCATATTGTATGGAGACTCCTAAGAAATGCTAGATATGATATCCATTACTTAGACAATTTTACAGTATTCAGTTACCCTCTGGCTTTTGTTATCCACGACAGTTTCACCGGTTTTGCTCAGCCAGAGATCATAATCAGAAATACCAACAAATACAAACAAATACCGCACGACCCTTCTGCTACCTCTAAAAAATAATTACTAAAAGAGTGAGTAAATCAGAAATAATCGACAGCCGGTAGCGCAACAAGATGTAGGATAAAATCAAAGAAATATGTAAATAAATGTACGAAGAATAATCGAGTTTTTCTCCAAGAAATCAAATCAGAGAGCACCTTAGTAAAAAGCAATTAATAAAAACTGTTAAAATTCTAAATTAGAGTGTCCTCTTAGATAGACACATAAAAACTGACAGAGAGAAAAAGGAACCGAAACTCTACTTTAAAAAGATACATTTGAGCCGATAAAAAAATAATATGACTATGAATTTGGTTGATGAAAGAGAGAGAAAAAAAAAGGTTTAATCTTTCAAAAAGTTATGAATTTTGACTTATCTGAAAGAAAATGCGTTCTTTTACGTGACATTCATATGGGGGTTTGAAAAAACTTTTTGTGAAAAATCAACAAAATAAAACAAACTTTGATTGAGACATGAACTTTGTCAACATTAAAAGTTAGAAAAATGGAAAGAAAATACAGAAAAATACACACAAAAGAATCTAGCTTCGCTTTGTAAGGATGAATGAAACTTCACGTTTTTGAAAAAGCTCTGTACCAGCTACTAAAATGATGGTGCTCTTTGGTTCCAATCACACAGTCGAGGGGTTTGACGATAAATTAAAGAAATCAAAAACCTTCCGGCGCTCTTGTCAGTTTTAAAATTAAAACTCATTGAATGAAAAAGAAAAAGAAAAGTAAAACAATGAGAAAGTAAAGCACGTTTTAAAAACATTGAGAAGAAAAGCAATACAAGAAAAGAACAAAATAACCTCTCCACCGCTAAAATGAAAGTTGAGCAAAAGTATATTACTGCTGAATAAATAAATTTAAAATCATGAGAAAATCGGTGATTTTTCTGATAGCAATGCACCTGCTGCTTGAAACCTTGATGAGCACAAGATGTTGTGATAAGTTATCTCGTCAATAGCAGTGAAAAGGTTAAAGTACAAATAATCATCGACGTTCTCATCTACGTGAGTCATTTCATTGCAAATGGACATTAGAACAATAAAAAAACACAAATTCAGAATCACAGATTGATGCAGAGAGGAGTCAGGAAAATGGAAATGATTGGTCAAATTTTGTAATTTTTAGAGAGCTGAGAGCAAATTGTTTAAAAGGGGCCCAATCTCTCCATCTGAAGAAAACTACTTTGTTTAGATCATATTTCAACAATCCGACAAACTTGACTTGCCTTAAATGACTTGAGGAGTGATCACGTAGGACCGAATCGTATTCATTATCGTACGTTAAATCAAATAATCTTGCTACTGTACAGCTCAATCGCACAGATAACCGGTCAAAACCACTTCCTCGTCACATCATACTTCAGTCGACTGACATTCCGACCGGTTTCCGCTCATCAGCTCCGTTCGTCCATTTCCATCGGAACGAAGAGTTCAAATCGATTCAATCAGTGAAGCCACCCTAAAGGATATAATGTATTCGATCCGATAATGATAATGATTATGAAACTATTAGCCGTGGTCACCTCCCTCAAACATTTGCAATGCTAAAAACATTATTTCCATCATGTGTCCTTTTCAGACTCTCTCGTACGGTTCAACAGAGAAAATGAAGAATCAACACATAAATCACAATGCACACCTATTGTTTTGCTCTTCGGAAGGGTACAGGTAAATTGGATTACAGACTATTGCAGATCAAATTTGCTTGTCACTTTCTCAACTACACTAGTGTAGACCAAATTATAGACTATTGTAGATTGGATTCGCGTGTCGCTGCTTCAAAGTAAGCCTCGCCAACGGATGAGTTTTCCCTTGTTGCTGCTTTTTGGTAACACCGGACGTGACACTTGTGGTCGGAACCGCCTTGACAACAACAGAGGGAGCACCTTTTGAATGGTTTTTCAAATTCTGAACATGAACGGACGACGAATGCTTCATGATAATGTGAGATGGGTTATTGTGTATGTCTAATGAGGATTTTCTCGGAGGTACAGGAGGCTGACTCGTCGACTTCTTGTCGCTTTCCGAAATAAATCTTGGCCGATCTTTAGTATTTTTTGTTACTTCATACTTGCCGACCAGTTTCTTAACAGAAAGGTCATGGTAACCAGCGGAGGCCGGACTAGACTTATTTTCATGGAGACGTTCGCTAACAGGGGATGATGGAAGACTTTGACCCTTTTCGCTATTGTGATTTGTATCACGTTCGTTATTATTAATGTTCTTCGATTTATTAAAATTACTATATTTACAATTAATGTCGTCATTAAGATTTGATTTCGCTTCGAATTCTTTTTTCAAATTTTTAACTAAACCTGTATGACTATCACTGTTGTCTAACCGTGCAGAAGAAGTTTCTTCCACAGAGATACAACGACGCGTCGTTGGTTGATTGAGATTTTCCGTGAATGCAGGGTCTTGACCTTGAACAGAGGAGGTGATGTTTGGTTGAGATGCGGCAAGCGGATTGCAAGGGATAGCCAATGTCAAACTTGGTATCGACGGGGTACTCGCATAATGCTCGCTAGATTTAAGACTCTGCTGTTTGTTGTCAGCATAAAATTGCTTGCTTTCCGATTCCATGTCCTCCACTTTCATCTTTGTTCGCTTGAAAGTTCCGCTCATGAAACTACGACCATGCATGGCTGTCTGAGTACTAGTACTACTGTAAGATACCGAAGAGCAATTAGCTATGCTTATTCCTTCGTTTCGTTGGCTACTTTCGTTAACTAATAGAGGGTTGGCATAAACATCGTATGAGCCCCAAGAACTATTGCGCGATGGTTTCGTGTCACCACTGCCCCATGAGTTCTGACGGGAGACTTCGCCTTGGTAACCAAGCGTTTGAGCAGCTGCACTGTCGTAACTACTCCATGAGTTTTGTCGAGTTATCTCAGTTTCTTTATCACATTTTTTTGGCATCCGTAGTTCGTCAGCATCGGTGATATTTGGAGACACATCACCAGCTTTACGACAGCTAAGAGCGAAAATGGAGGAGGCGCTCTTAGAATTCGTCCTAAAGTTGGATCCCATATTTTCTTTGCCCTTCAGTGTAGCAACGTTAATATTCGTTTCATCGTACATTTCTGCCTCCCACGACTCTCGCTTGACTAGAGAAGGATTCGCTAATGGGTTGATTTCGTGGATTGGTGATGAGTTGTTGTTCTCAAACTGAGACGTGAGATTCAGGACGAGTCCTCGCCTGTCCGAGTTCTGCTTCCCAAAACGCCCGCTCAAACTTCCTGTCTGCGATTCTAATTCACTAACACGATGTCGCACAGATGCTACATTCATTTCTTGTCTGAAACAAACAAAGACAAAAACATCATCATAAAATCAAAATTTTTCATACACAAGAAATAATTTCAAAACGTGAGAACTAAACAAATATGATCAGAAAGAAGCTGAAATCAACATTTGAAGCTGTAGAGTGGTTTTTCACCTTCAATACTGTCTTCAATGACTTTTCAATGGAGGGTGTAGCTGAATATTTGATATTCCTCTTTTAATCACAGAAGGATGTAATGATCAAATGATATTTATGTTGACAAGATGAATTTCTATCTTCATCTTAGAGCTACTGAAACTGGTAGCATCATAAATTAGATAGGTAGATAGATAGATAAGATTCTGTTGCCCTAGCTTTTGGAGGTACCTCTTATGCCCATATTTCAGAGCGAACGACAGGCCTGAACATGTGAGAAGGGAAAAGGGCGTGGAAAGACACACCGGGATACCGCCACAGTGCGGAACACCTGAAACTGGTAGCATCATAAATTGGTTGGAAATTAGTTATGAAAATTTTTGGGCAGCTAAGATGGTGAGTCTAATCAAAATTGGATTCAAAAATGGTTCCACTTTCTGAAAGCTTGAATTTCTAAAAAAAAAAACAGGCTTTAGTGGGGTTTACCGCATTTGCTTCAATTTCTCCTTATGATTTCTTGGTGAATAAGTAGAAGCTTATATTAAGTGCGGCACTCACATTAAGCAAATTTTATTATGAGGTTCAGGTGAAGCTTTTCACCCGAACCAATGATTGTCCATTTTATTATCTCATCCAAACTGTTTGTTCCGCAACGATGAATGACACCAACTCAAAACCCAAACCTTGGAACTTCGTGAGGTGGGGACAAAAAAAGTAACTGAACGATGAGAGAAACAACGTTCCTGATTGGCTGGAAAAAGTTTTGTTGACTTTGACGTTTGGTGTCCCCCGAAATTATGCGTTTTTTTATTCTCCAGTGCGCGCACTAGTGCAGCTCCACTGCACCGTAGTGTTTTTTTATTCCAGTGCCCCAGCACTAGATCCCACCGGAGTGTTGTTTTATTAGCGGTGCAGTGCATCTGGTGCAGCTCCGGTGCAAGCTCCAGTGTATCGGAGTTGAAGACCGATGCACTGGAGCTCCAGAGCTTCTGCACCAGACAGCTTCGGTGCAGCTCCAAAAGCTCCTGGTTATTGCATTGGTGCGGCTTCCGGAGAAAAAAAAAAAACGCACCAAAAGTTCCAAACCTCAAATCTTCACCTGAACAAGATAACAGAATTCGCTCATGGATACACTACATCTAGTAAAAAGAGTCGGTGTCACTGCAACAATACTCCTGCTTATGGTCGCCTTACTGTAAAGAAGAGTAAAGAAAAAAAATAATCCTTACCGTTGAGGTAAATGCACAATCTTGTTTTGAGATACACTGTAAGCTAGTCCATTCCCACAAGGCATCCGAACGTTAATGTTATAGTGCGGAGGTTCTGGTGGAGGAAGAGGGGGAGCCGGAGGAATATTTGATGGAGGTGGCTCGTTTACTATAGCATCGGTTTTAACTAAGATTTGAGAATCCACTGAAAGTCGATCTAATGACTGAGAAGTATGGGATCCACCTGAAAGCAAAGAGGAAAAAAACTTTAAAATAAAAAAACACAACATTTCAGACCCTTGCAAATGCCCCATGGTGGTAAAATAGCACTACGGACAAGACTAGAGACTTGAAGACTTTAGTTTTTACAAGCATTTTTTTTTATTTTTCTAACACAAGTGCCACAGGAAAAAACACCTCAGTTTCTTAAAATATTCAAATTCGCAGAAAAAATGCTTGCAGACTGGGTGAACTAAGAACTGCAGGAGTTAATACTAAATGGCGACTACACTGAAGAGAGTGAAAAATACGGAATGTTCACGTTTCTACACATGAAAAACTGATAAGTGATGGTTCAAAAATTGGTGAAGCTGATTCTTTATTAGTAAAAAGAAAGTCCTCTCATCGTAACGGTTCTTGATTATGTTGTCCATTATTTTCCAAGAATTTCCGATTTTTTAAGGCATACTTTTACGTGGCAATGCTGTTAGACTCTGAAATAACTCAAAACTGCAAAAATGTAACTGAGCGAGGAATAGGAGAGTGAAAATTTCTGCCAAGATACTTTCATTAGAAAGTCATAGTACTTCACTGAGCGGATTGAGTAAGAAGAAAGCGTGGAGAAAACCAAAGTAAGAGCTTAGCGTCATTCTTGTGAGGAGTTACTGCATTGAACACTCATGATTATCCTTAGCTTTCTCCCGGTTTTCAAGTGTTCATACTTCCTTTATTCCACCGGTATCACACCTAAATATTTCTTTTTATTATTTATCTTTATCTCAGTTATCTTCCACAACCGATCTGAACATATCACCCATCAGTTGTACGTAAGTATTCTTATTATTTGCCGCTAACGGCATCATATTCTTTTCATTTTTATTAGAATATCATTGAAAGATTCTCCAAAGATCACCATGAAATACTTTTGATGACAATTCCGTACCTGGTAAATCAAATAAATTTGTTGCTGTTATGTTGTCTGGAGACCATGATTTCGGCCGTAAACTGTGATGAGATAGTTCTGTTCCAGAAACATCCAACGGAGCTGCAGTTAGTAATTTAAGTCTTTTAACATTTGTTGGATCCGCTAAATTTGTTTGCCTATCTTCAGGTTCACCTTCGCTCTGACAGTCTGTTGTATCTTGATTACAACTTTTAACTTTCAAATTAGTTTCCGATTTGGATCGCTGAAGCTTCTCACGGTTCTTCATTGCGTCCAGCATACCCTGAAAAATACAAAAAATTAATAAATGATTCAACAGAGAAACATGTAGATCAATGATCATTTTTCAGTAAAATCTGTAAGTAAAATGGAGCTCTTGCTAACTTTTGTTGTAGGTAATTGATTCTGGCATGAAAAGCAGCAAAAATGGGGCTCTTGCAAACTTTTGATATAGGGGATTGAAGAGTTGATTATTTCATAAAAATAACGATGGATACACTAAGAAACCAGGAAATTTGCTCTCAGAATCCGGCTTAAAGGCGGAGAGATGCAGGTATCATGGGCGATTCCTATCTAATTTGAGACATATCTCTGTGTTTCCGTAGAGAAAGTGACATAATAGACAGGAATCTCCCATGATACCAGCATTGAACCGCCATTACGAACTTGCCTTTACAGCAGTTATGTGAGTTTATTACTGAATTTTAAACGTCCTTGGTGTGATTTTCGCAGGTTTTTACATCAAATTGAACTATTCATTTGCTCACAGCAAAAGTTTGCAAGATCCCCATTATGATGAGAGCATTAAAAAAATCAAAAAATTCACTCACAGACTCACAAAATGACTTTAATTTTAAGATGTAATGGTGGAGCTACGTAGGTGTCATATGAGATCCCTGTCTAATTTAAGACTTTTCTCTGTGTTTTTCTATAGAGTGAGAGAATAGTAAAAACATTCTAATAATTAACAGCTATTTTACTGGTTACAAAATTACAGATGCGATGATTCGTCAAAGATCACAGTCAATTAGCCCTCCCTGTCTTGTCAGAAAACTTGAAAAATCAAGCGATACAATTGGTTTAAAAGTTAAGTCATTATATGGTCACATCTTTCTGAAATCTAATTCCAACAAAGCGGCAATGCAATAAATCTGGACATTTTTGTTCAGCCAAGTTTTCTGCTTTTTCATGGCTGAACTTCAAAAGAAAAATAAATATTCTCCATTGAAAACAAAAAGAAAGAGACGGAGGAGACATTACCTGATAAGTTTCAAGTTGTGCGATGAAATTCGAATTAGGTTTGATACAGTTGCGTTTCATTCTCACATGATCAAGAGCTTTCTTGAAATCCCAATTGTATGCTTTCATCGCGTACGCAATGACAACGCTTGCAGATCTACTAACTCCCATTTTACAATGAACTAAAACTTTTGAGCCTTCATTCCTGCAAAAGAAAGGAAAAAAACAAAAGTGTTTCAGTAATGAAAACTTATTTGCAAAAAGGTACACAAATTTCAAGAGGAAACAAAAGAGTTTGTATCGACACTGAAAATAAAAAGTTCTGGTTTTACTGAAAATATATTTCGAGAAGCTATGGAAGGCAAATCCGTACCAAAGTTCTGCTACTAACAAACATTCCTATACTACCAGTGAGCCAAAATATTTTGGTGCTGAAGCACCAAACATCTTGCTTCGGCTTTAAAATATTACCGGGAAACACATGCAACATAACATGAAACCAGTAGGATCTGCTGCCATATTTTCTCTGCCAAGTCTCAAAGTAGAATGGATTTGCCTGTGGTTAAATGGGTCTGTTGCAAACTTTTGCTACAGCGCTGTAGAGTGTTCAATCTCATGTAAAATCGCGTGAAAAGACCATTTATGGCATCAGAAAGTCATAAAATACAGTATAAAACTCACGAGGGACGTTTAGTGAAATCCAAGATGGCGGTAAAATATTGAGCAACCTGTATGCATACACCACGAACATCCAAGGATAGCCAACCTCACAATATCGATCACACCCAATCACAACGTAAATAAACACATAACCTCTGAAGCTGTGAGGTTGTCAACGTTGGCAATCTTTGGATGTTAAGGTGCATGCATACAGATTGCTCGATATTTTAACGCCATCTTGGATTTCATTAAACGTCTCTTGTGAGTTTATTATCGCATTTCATGACTTTCTGATGCCACCAATGGACTTTTCGGGCGATTTTACATTCGATGTAACACTCTTTATCGTTGTAGCAAAAGTTTGCAACATACCCATTTCCTCAGTTAATTTGTCAAAGGCGATGGTCTGAAAGAACGCTACAAAACAATTCAGGATCATACTCACAGGTTTGCTTAATTAACTCAGCCCATGAAAAAGGTTGAGGCAGCTCAAGAGCCGCAACGCGCCATCTTTATAGACACAACATTCATTGTACGTTCTCCACAAACTTGTAGGAACGCAGTGGTAAACCACTGGTGGCTGGGATGATATGCGTCCATGGTTCGATACCTGCTGGCATTGTTGTCTTTTTTTCACTCTTTAAACGATGTTTTCCAGAAAATTTTGCTCAGGCTTTACACAACCTTTCTCCGCAAAGCTATATGAATCTGCGAGTGATTTGGTTCTACCGGAGCTTTGAATGTACTGCCAGAGTTCAATTTTTTCAGTGGAGAGGACAAAGCGACCGCATCAAGAATAGTCAAGTTACCATAGTCTTTCCAGAGAGAAACATTGTTGGTATTTTCATGAAGAGGCATAACTAAATACCAGAGCTGCCGTCTTGCGTATAATCAATAGTATTTTTCAATTCACCAATGATTCCACCAGTTGAGAAAAGATTACACAGTTCTACTCAGTGTATGACTGTAATGCATGAAAATACTCACATCTGTAATCTTTTCTCAACCGGTGGAGTCGATGATGACTTTAAAAAACTTGCGGATATTTTAATAATTTAACGGCAATTGCACCGATTGAGAAAAGGTTACAGATTAGAGGATTTTCGTGCTGTACAGTCATACACTGAAATAAACTGTGTATTCTTTTCTCAACCGGTGGAATTATCGGTGAATTGATAAAATACCATTGATTATACACAAAACAGCAGCTCTACTAAATACAAAGGCCTTGGCACAGAATACAATCAATATGAAAACTCCTATAAGAGCCAATCGAAACATTATTTGGTCATATTTGGAGATTTTCCACGATGATGAACATATTGTCTCTGTCTCTGTCTTTTGCATTGCTTTGCATAAGGATTGTTTTGAACTTCTCAAAATTAAAGACCAGATAAAAATGTTTCAAAATGAACACAAGTTTCCATCCAGATTGTAGTATTCTGTGGCTTTGGTCTTGTTCTTATTTAGGCCAGTTTTTTAACACTTTTCTAAAAAATTTACTGTCAGCAAATAAATGTTTTGCCATTTACATCATCAAGATGCAAGCCTTGCACTGAACCATTAGAATCATTAAAGGTAATAATTTTATACTCACTTTGCACCAGTAATGTATTTGAATGTATCATCCCAATGTTTCAGGAGATCTGTTTTTTCATCGTCATAGACTCTAACGTTCAAGTAGTGAAACATTCCAGGGAAAAAGTTATCTATCTCTCGCGTTACATTCAAAATATGACAGACACTGTGAAGCAAAATAAGAAAAAATGGAGGAAAGGAATTAGAAAAATATCCATGGAGTAATGGATAAGAAAAAATTGGATAGCAAAATATAAGCTCAATGTATGAATTTTGGCTCCGCTATGAAAATTGTACCTCAGCAACCAATTATATTTAAAACATGGAAAATACTGTAATAAGGCTGGCAAATAAAGAGCAATTGATGCCGTCTAGATGACACCGAGATCGAGCATCCGTCCAAACAAAGGACTATTGCACTTTGATGGTTTGGTTGAAATGTGTCTAAAGATATGTTAAATTAGGTAAATAAGTATAAATGTAACAATTTACATGTATTTAGCCACAAAGGCATCATGAACCAGTTGAAATAAATAAAAAAGAAAAAAAAAATGTGTTAAAATTACCCATTTTTATTGAGCTCTTCTAAATTCGATGCATTCCATTCTGAACCAAGGAAGACGTGTGGAAATATTTCAGTGGCTTCGTCCATTTGTCCTAAAATTATGAGCATCTCTTGATCGATGAAAGGTTTGTACTCTCCCAGATCCATGTCGAGCTGTTCTTCAAGCCGAGTTCTGATATGTTTTGAAGTTACTTCATCAAGATCTACCGACATCATGATTTCTTTTAATGTGCACCTAATTACTCTTTCTGTTTCTTCACGTTCTCTGGGTCTGAAATAAATAAAAGTAATCAAATCAATACATTACATTAATTAGGGGAATAGAGTATTTAGGTGCCCAAATACATTAGAGGGTTGATCTCTCTAAAACAGCTCATAGTACCTTCTTTATTAATTAGAATTTTATTTTTATTTTATTTTATTTTCAAATTTAATACATAGAAGCCTCAATTTGTGGCTATGGTACAAATCATTTGGTGTACAGAATAATGATGCAAATTACATAGTTACATACATTTCATAAATTACACAAATTAGTGACCCAGAGGAGCCCCTACCTGGCAAGTAAGAAATCCTTAAGGTCACAAAAGGCCCTTAGAATTCTACACGCGACTGAGTCCAGGAAAGGAGATCTCATCTTCGAAAAAATAAAAAACAAGTCATTGGTACCACTTTTGCGGGGGGTCATTTTAGACAGTTAGAAACCAAAAACATCCGAATACTTCAAAAATTCCAGAATTAATGATGATTTGAAGTATTGATTCTGAGATATTGAAAATATGAGAGGTCAAGAAAAATTGATATAAAGTTTCCAGATAAAGTGAGGTTACGGAGAGCCAGACAAAAATTTTAAGAACCCACAAAGTTAGAACTGATTTCTAATCGAGTACTTCTTGTGCAAAACCACTTATTTTGCCCTTTAGTTCAATAAATCGATGGGAGTGAGCCGTAAGAAATGAAAAGTCCGAAGAAAAACAGAATCTCATAGAAAATTTTGATGATTCAAATTTTTCTAGGCTTAAATACATAACATGTACGCAGGCCTGCAGAATCATCCACAACCTCTGTATTCTTCTGCAATCCCAAAAAGTTTTTGCTGCACGAACTCTGTTTTGCCACACTTTTTGCAAAAAGGTAACCACAAAACTTTTCATTTTTGCCACAATTTGCCTCAAAATTTTTAATTTTTGCCACAATTTGCTACAAAATTTCCCATTTTGAGACACCCATCACGTGATCCGAGATTGCCGGAAAGGGAATATTCTGCAAGCCTGCACGTACGTTTCTAGCAAGAACTATTGTTCCCTGAATAGCAATATAATTCTCCTAGTAATAGACTAGTGGAATCGTGGACCAGGAACTCCCGAAATCAGTTGATCAGAAGAAATGGTGACTTACTTGTGCCGGAGAGAATCTGGCGAGGGAGGCCTCCTCGATTCTATACTATCCATGGCATGCCATTCATTGAGACAAGACCGATCTGACTGAATGATTTGCTCATAGTAAGATACCCACTCATGGGTCAAACCGCCGAGAAAGAAATTATGCTCCCTTGCTTTCGAACTAACTTTGTGCAAAGTTTGCAGTGCAGACCTAAAGAACAGAAGAAAAAAAGGAAAATTTAGCAACAAAAAAAAAAGATGATAATAACAGCAAATATTTTAGGTGCACGCCATTGGTGGATCCAGCAATCTGCCAACTGCACAGTGCACATTCTTCCCATTTAAACACGGGAAAAAAACTACGGTGAAAATAACCATACGGATACCTGATTTTGGCACCTGCTAGATGTTATGGTAATGTTAACCAGAAGTATACTATGTTTTGACTAGGTACTAGGTGATGTTACCTGATTGCATGTCGAATTTACTCAAAGTATCGGTAAATGTATCATCCTTCTGGTCAAGTTTACCATAACATCTAGCAGGTGCCAAAATCAGGTATCCATATGGTTTTTTTCACTAATCTTTTTTTTCCATGAATTTATGATTAACAATCGATTCTTGAAAGGGACTTTGATTCTTTCTCATACAATGAAATGGGAAGAATACACCGTTGCCAGATTACTGGATGTGCAAATGTAGGTATCGACAAGGTTTGTGAAATGAACTCCCAAACTTTTTCGGATTTTCCTGACGGAATCAACGAAATTTCCTGGAAAAATCCTAGTTTGTTTTCTTGGTGCTGTCTACCCTTGATGTAAAAAAACAATTAGGAAATTACAACTGTCGCATAAAAAATTAAGTGATGAAGAAAATTCAAATTTCATAAAAGTAGACCACCAAGTTTCTCAATTCGGCGAGTTTGTAAGGGGAGTAGTCAATTTATTTTTATGGGAATAGTTAGAAAAAGAGAATTTCTGTTGGGTAGGTAACTGCTAAACAGTTTTAGAAATGAAAGAATTCTTTGGCTGCGGACTAGCTGAAATTGGCAAAGATAATGGTATGATTGAGGCTGGCGATATGTTCAATCACCTTTGATGAACTTCATTGCAATTCTGCCAAATTTACAGAGTAAATAGCAGTTTATTTTATTGTTTGGCCTTTAACGAGGTTTACCAAAAAAAAAAAAAAAATTACAGACATTAAAACCTATGAAAATTTTTACAGCTCATTTTAGGCTTGAGAGCTCAATACGTAAGAAAAAAAATAAAAATAAAATAAAACACTAACGGCGAGGTCACTAATGAAAAGATAAGAAAGAAATGGACATTTTAAATTGATTAACCCTTTTATACCTGGTGTACATTTCAATGTAAGTACACCTGAATAACAAAGAATCTTAAGTAGAAAATGAAAATATCATATCATATCGTTTGATAAGAGAAAATTGTGCCCAGATCAGCTAAGATGGCCAAAATTCCGTTCCTGAACAAAAAGTATTTTCAAGTTTGAAAAGGTTAAAAGAACACATTTTTGCATTTTCCCATGAGCCTTCACAACCGATGGCGGAACTTAAAATTTGGCAAGGCAGCGTTTTCTTCATGTAAACACACATCAAAGATCGAATTTGAGAGTGCGCAACGAACCACAATCGTATCCAGGAATTTGACTTTCTCTCTCTTTGCCCATTTGAGCCCACAGGTTAAAAAAAGAAGTGGAGATGGGCTGTTTCGTGATTTCAGCCCCTATTTCTATCCTTTCTCAATACATGCATTCAAATGGGAAGAGAGAGAGAGAGAGAGAGAGAGAGAGAGAGAGAGAGAGAGAGAGAGAGAGAGAGAGAGAGAGAGAGAGAGAGAGAGAAGAGAGAGAGAGAGAGAGAGAAAGAGAGAGGGAGAGAGAGAGAGAGAGAGAGAGAGAAAGAGAGAAAGAGAGAGAGATAATTTTGCTATTTTTAGTGATTTCAGAGTTTCAATAAAGTACCACTTGAAAGTATGCCTCAAACAATTTTAAACTCTTTGGAAGATGATGAAAAAATTTACTAAAAACAATGGAGCTGTTGCAAACTTTTGCTACAGGCTTATTAATAGTTGATAATTGGGTAAAATCCTATAAAAATAATGATTGGCGCACTAAAAATTCACGAAATCCACTCTCAAACTCATACAATGTTTACATGCAAACACGAGACCGTAATGGCGGCCGTTGCCGCCTAAACCTTATGGCAATTTTATGCTTCTTCTTCCTGTTCTTCTTCATGTCGCAAGAACACCTCCGTGAGGATGGAGCTGATTGAGATAGAGAAACTCAATGTAATCGGCGGCAACGATCGTCATTACGGTATCGCGTTTGAAAGCATTTCGTGAGTTTGGGAGTGAATTTCGTGATTTTTTAGTGCGTTGATCGTTATTTTTACAGGGCTTTACCCCATATTCAACTAATAATAAGCCTGTAGCAAAAGTTTGCAACAGCTCCATTTGAATAGAGGACTTTCTTTTGAAAGCCATAGTACATCTAAAAGCATCGATCCTCTTCAAAGTTCAAAGTTGGCAACGCTGTGCATGAAACGACGCACGAAGGAATGCCGGCCGAAAAGCGAGAAAAAGTTCGCGAAAGTTCACGAGTCGAAATAGTGCGGACGGACGGAGCCAAAGTTTTGAAATATCAGAAGAGCTGTTCTGATTAAACAAGACCCGGAGAGCTTAAGTGTTGCTGAAAGAGGGGGGGGGGGGGGGGGGTGGTCGTCGGTGGATCGGTGCATGTTATAGAGACTTGCGTGATCCGGTGATCGGTTTAGGAAAATTCGTAAGACGGTTGCGGTCTGTGCCAGCGACTGTTGACAAAGGAGCACAGATGAAAAGAGGAAGGGGCGAGGGTATAGAATCGACAAGTTGGGGGGGGGGGCGGATGCTGAAAAGGTCAACATACCAGAATTTTTTGGGATGAACTGGCGGGCGTGGCTGCGCACATTTCGGGGAGGAAGGAAGAGGAAAGCAGGGGAAGAAAATTTGGTTATACCAGAGTCGGCAAGCTCATCAAACGAAACTAAAAGCGTACTATCGCACAACACGATCGAAGACGCAGTTTCTTTTAGCATCAGTGATGCCTATGTATTTTGCTATATTTGCTTGAAAATCAAAACCGCAAACAAGTGTAATGATCATATTTCCTGGAAATGACGCTTTTTTGATGATTCTGAGGCCATTAAATGACAATAGAAGCTATTTTACAGCAGATTTCCGCATTCATCCGGTGCACTATGGTCTGAGATCAGAAAAAAGTGGCCAAAACTCGGTGAAAAACAGGCATCCAAAATAATCTTTTTCTAGTTTTTACGCTTACTCTTAAAACCTGTCTATGTCATTTCTAAGTTTAAATTACGTGTTCCAAGTGTTCTCTGAGCATAAAATTGAAGCTGAAAGTTTATAAGTGACGAATTTATGAGAAATTTGCTTTCTGACTTTTGGCCAATTTTTGATGATTTCAAACCATAGTGCGGTGTCACCAAACGTCGTTCGGTGCGTCACGCATTTGGGCACAACGATCTGGAACTTGGTGGCCAAAAATGACACTTTTGGTGACAGCAGAAAAATACGAAAATCTGCACTGAAAAAATAGCGGTAAGTCATGTTACCAGATTCTAGACAGCTAGTCCAATTACCAGAATCACAACGATATGCGAACGACTGAAAGTCTAGAGGGTACTTTGACCAAAAAATTCTAGTGTTGATACCAGAGTATGCGGTCATAAAACTAGAATTTCCTAACAAATTTCAAGAACTATGGTGCAAACAATAGAATTCTGATAGTTGTACAATCTCTCGCGGCTCTGTAATCTTTGCAGTGGACCAAAACACAACAACGGCCTTCAGAATGTAAACAAATGTGCAAAATCGCATCCAATGGCTGCTCCCATGGTTTAACTTGACTAAACACTCTACATATAGGGACTGTAAGTACTATCGACGAAATAAAGATTGTCGCAATATTTTCACACATTTTCAGTTATGGGTGTAGTGTGGGACTGATCTGTAACGGCTTTGCCGCTTCACCCTCACTGGCCTCTCGCCTGCAAAGTGTGAGAAGTATGAAAAGTGGCCGAACCGGAACCTTGAAGGCGACACTTACTATCTCGTGAAAATCTCGCGACAATCTTTAATTCGTCGATAGTACAACGTCATACACTGAAACGAACTTTACAATCTCTTCTCTACCGGTGAAATCATCGGTGAATTGAAAAACGTCAATAATTATACGGAAAACGGCAGCTCCGGGGCCGAAAAATGTTGGTCCGAAAAAGTACATGATAAGAAGCATGGTGAGGCCGTAAACTACCGACTAGCATGTTCAAATCCTCACCATCCACCAATGTAGTTTGATCATTCCGGACCGACATTTTCCGGCCCCTGATCGTGGAGCATCAAAACCAGTCGACATTTCAACCATTTGAGGAAAGACTACATTCTGACAAGAAGAAAGAGAAGCTACAGTTAATTTGGAGAGGGAAACATACAAAAAATCGGTGCGAAAATAGACAAATGTTTTCTTTTTATCTTTCTTTCTTTTTTTTTCCTTTCTGCTCTTCAAAGCCACTACTAGCATGTTCAAATCCTCACCATCCACCAATGTAGTCTGATCATTCCGGACCGACATTTTCCGGCCCCTGATCGGGGAGCATCGAAACCATTCGACATTTCGACCATTTGAGGAAAGACTACATACTGACAAGAAGAAAGAGAAGCTACAGTTAAGTTGGAGAGGGAAACATACAAAAAATCGGTGCGAAAATAGACGAACGTTTTCTTTTTTTCTTTCTTTATTTTTTCCTTTCTGCTCTTCAAAGCCACTACTAGCATGTTCAAATCCTCACCATCCACCAATGTAGTCTGATCATTCCGGACCGACATTTTCCGGCCCCTGATCGTGGAGCATCAAAACCATTCGACATTTCAACCATTTGAGGAAAGACTACATTCTGACAAGAAAAAAGAGAAGCTACAGTTAAAGTCGGAGAGGGAAACATACAAAAAATCGGTGCGAAAATAGACGAATGTTTTCTTTTTATCTTTCTTTCTTTTTTTTCCTTTCTGCTCTTCAAAGCCACTATTAGCATGTTCAAATCCTCACCATCCACCAATGTAGTCTGATCATTCCGGACCGACATTTTCCGGCCCCTGATCGTGGAGCATCAAAACCATTCGACATTTCGACCATTTGAGGAAAGACTACATTCTGACAAGAAGAAAGAGAAGCTACAGTTAAGTTGGAGAGGGAAACATACAAAAAATCGGTGCGAAAATAGACGAATGTTTTCTTTTTATCTTTCTTTTTTTTTCCTTTCTGCTCTTCAAAGCCAAGGTCAAACATTCGACGAAAACGCGAGAAGTTGTTGAACTGCCGAGGTGCCGAGCGCTCTGCCATGCCATTCCATGAGGCGCGGCATCGCTCTATCTCCACGAGCCACCACCACCATGAGCCTCGAATGACGGTCCGCGGACTCCGCCGTGCTTGATTTACGACAGTTAAATGAAACAGTTTTGGCGTGTTTTGGCCTCGCTCCTGTTCACGGTTTCCGCGCAGTATAAGAGAGGATGAGCGAATAAAGTTCATTATGTAAAGGGTCAGAGTGACAATAAAATAAAGTGCCTATACCAAAACGCACGGTCGCACGCAGTGGCGTAGCGTGCAATATGACAACATTGTACTGTGCCCATTTAAACTCATGAGAAAGATCGGACTCTTGGGTGTTCGGTGAACACCTTCGCATTCGACCTTGTACGTTGGTTTAAATGGGTACAGTACAACGTTGCCAAATGGGGCTCTTGCAAACTTTTGCTATAGGGGATATAGGGGAATGAAGAGTTGATTCTTGCTTAAAAACCAGTAAAAATGACGATGAGTACTAAAGAATCACGCAATTCACTCTCAGAATCGGGCTTAATGGCGGAGAAACGCAGGTATCATGGGAGATTCCTATCTCAATGGGGCAGTTGCAAGGGTCTGAAAAGTTGTATTTTTTATAAAGAAAATGTAAGTACTTGATGAGCTGAGAACAAAGATGCCTTTGGTTTCTAATTGTGTCCCATCGTTCCAGAGAAGAGATTTTGGCCCAAAATACATTGTTTTCAATGGGAATTCAGCGTAGTGACGTCACTACACACACGATTTTTTACAACTTTACACGTATGTATCTCCGAAACCGAGAAACTCAAGAAAAAACCAAAGGCACCATTGTTCTCAGCTCATCAAGTACTACCATTTTCTGTATAAAAAACACAATATTACAGACCCTTGCAACTGCCCCATTGAGACATACCTCTGTGTTTCCGTAGAGAATGTGACATAATAGACAGGAATCTCCCATGATACCTGCGTTGAACCCGATCTTGCCGTTATTGCAGTTATGCGACTTTATTACTAAAGGACATGGCACAATCCTTATGGGAAATGGCTTACCCCTAAATTTTTTTTAAATATGATAAATCGACAGATTATCACTTAAAAAGAAAAAGCTCTCACGGCACCAAAGTGATCCCATGTCCAGTTTTTTAGCTATTAAAGCTCAAAGACGGGAACTACTTCTCTCGTGCTTAGGCGCGCAATGATGAAGTAGTGCCGGCCGCCTCACCACTCGGCTCAACGTAGAGTGTGGTCGGCCCATTTCCATTCATTCATTCACCCGCTCGACTACCTGTCGAAGTCTCTCTTTCTATTCCACTGCTCGTCTCTCTCTCCCTCTCCCTCACCCGCACCCCGCACGCTATTCTTTCCCCACCCGAGTACGTTTAGATTCCAAGAGACGAGCAAAGACAATTCGTCCGTTTTCGTGTTTATACATTTCTCGGCTTTTCTTTTTCTTGCTTCTTCCGAATTCTTTCGGTCACATTAGTTTACTGTCATCTCTCTCGTAAAGAGTAGTCGCGCGTGGCGCCTCGGACGCTTTAAGATACCGAAGTTGTTGATACTCCAGCTTCAACCTCCCCTCTCCCCTGAGGATACCGATTACGGAATATAAACAGAAACACTTTTCCGATCGCATTGAGGGAGAGGGAGAGAGAGACGAGCAGTGGAATGGAAAGAGATACTTCGACAGGTAGTCGAGCGGGTGAATGAATGAATGGAAATGGGCCGACCACACTCTACGTTGAGCCGAGTGGTGAGGCGGCCGGCACTACTTCATCATTGCGCGCCTACGCACGAGAGAAGTAGTTCCCGTCTTTGAGCTTTAATAGCTAAAAAACTGGACATGGGATCACTTTGGTGCCGTGAGAACTTTTTCTTCTTAAGTGATAATCTGTCGATTTATCATATTTAAAAAAAATTTAGGGGTAAGCCATTTCCCATAAGGATTGTGCCATGTCCTTTTAGACTTTCTTAGTGTGATTTTCGTGATTTCCGCTGGTCGTTCAATCAGATTGGACTATTTATTTGGTTATAACAAAAGTTTGCAAGAGCCCCGTCGCACGCTCCGCCACTGGTCGCAAGGACAATTTTACCTCTTCTATGAATCCTACAAATCGATACAGGGTAAGTATCGTGAAGCAAATGGAGCTCTTGCAAGGCTTTCCTGCAGGTAAATAGAATATCAATTCCAATGTAAAATGCTGCGAAGATAACGACGAGACCAATAAAAAAGTCTAACACTCACTCCTCGCAGAGAAAACTTGACTTGAAATTTCGGGTGACCACCCTTGCATATATGCACCAACCAGACCAACCTCACCCCAAACAAAAGAACATAACCTACGAATTCGTAGGTTATATTCAAAGAGTAAACAAGAGTCGCAATTGAATGGAAGGCCTGCGTGGTCAACGTAGATAAGGGATCCGAACGCGGGCTGGCCTGGGCTGGCCTCTGATTGGCTGCAACGGGTGGAGCAAAAATGACTCGAGGTATAGGGAAAATAACACGGGATTTTCGTTCCGGGGCGTTTATCTCGAAACCTAAGCAAAACCGTATCTAAACAATTTATACGAGTCGATTCAGCAGATTTTTACGAACAATTTGATAGGTCATAAGTGCCACTTCATTGCAAATTCGAAAAGACTGTTTCAGTTTAAAAGTACGCACAATAGTGTGATTACATGCTTGACGTGTGTTTGAGCAGTGTTTGAGTAACTCACTATTGTGCGTACTTTTAAACTGAAACAGTCTTATCGAATTTGCAATGAAGTGGCACTTATGACCTATCAAATTGTTCGGAAAAATCTGCTGAATCGACTCGTATAAATTGTTTATATACGGTTTTGCTTAGGTTTCGAGATAAACGCCCCGGAACGAAAATCCCGTGTTATTTTCCCTATACCCCGAGTCATTTTTGCTCCACCCGTTGCAGCCAATCCTAGGCCAGCCCAGGCCAGCCCACGTTCGGATCCCTTATCTACGTTGACCACGCAGGCCTTCCATTCAATTGCGACTCTTGTTTACTCTTTGGTTATATTCTTCGCCTATAGCAAAAGTTTACAAAAGCTCCATTGCTCCTCTAAAGATCTCAAGTCTAACCAGAATTTTAAAAACAGACAGACGCCTTATATTAGGGGAGACTCAATACCGGTGTTTGACTTGTTCTATACAGACTCTGAGTATGACTTGAGCACTTAGCATCCGAGCTATCATTTCCATCTCCGATGGATGCGCACTGCACAGAGCACAGCCACACGGAGAAACGGACGGCTCGCACAGGGAACGTGTAACTACTTCCTTCCTGATTGCTGCTGCTCCAGTCGAGTGCCAATAAATTCTGATACGCCAAATATACCATAACGAACAGACTGTTTTAGCACAGCGATATATCGTATCGATTTCTGTTCGGGAACCTCTTTCTGGTTACAAACCAGAAACAAAGAGAGACTCAGCAGTGGCGGTCCGTGGGTTCAAAAGTGGATTGGGGGGGGGGGGGGGGGTGTGTGAAAAAATGAGACGACGTTTCTCCTTCTTTTTTACTTTTTCACTTTAACGAAGTTAGAAATTAACCCTTAACTGCAGATGAGCCCAGATCTGGAACAATTACTTTGAAGCCTTATCTAAAAGTAGGGGACTTGAGTTGTACTGTCGCTGCATGGTGGGTCACATGTGGAACAGATACTAAACGAGTAAGAATTGTCGATTTTGTCCTAGAGCGCGCAGCACAAGATAGAGAACGTGCAGAGTGGTTGAAAATAGCTTACTGAAAATCTGATCGAGATTTTCCGATTTTTATTGTTATGTTTGGGAGTAACGCAGGGGTACCATATACAAAAAAAACAACTATTGAAACTTACTAACTTATTTTTTACTACTTTAATTTTTTTTTTTTTTTTTTAGCTTGAAAACTTTATTTTCAGTTGCATGGATACCTAAATGCGGGTATGGCCATATTTGGAACAATTAATATTCAGGCTCTTTACCATTGAAATATAATGGAAAGATTTTTTTCACTATTTTTCCCTGTCTCAAGGATCAAAATTGTACAGAAAAAAAATTATTTTATTGAAAAAAAAAAAAAAAATCATGCAGTAAAGGGTTAAGAAAGTATTGCAATGGCGCAGATGTCTGTATCCCGGCATAGCTTTTGAACCAATGGTCCGTATACATCCAAATTTTGCAGAGAAGTTGCTTCTGACATTCCTCAGAGTGACTTTTTTTGTTTTTTTGTTTCATGGAGGATAAAAGGACATAGGTTTTCATTAGTTTCAAAGGAAAACGGGTAAACCCAGGGAATAATATAAAAATTTCAAATGCAGTTGTTTGAATTTTGATTAAAATTTTGCGCAAAAAAAATTCTCATGTAGAAGAGGGGGGAAGGGCTTAATGTATTATGGCCTTTTGTTTTTTACTTTTTTGAGCTCTTTTCCAATAAATCCCCCCCCCCCCCCCCGGAACGGAATGGACGGAATACAACGTTGCCGCATGCACGCAACGCCATTGATAGAAAGAGAAGAGCGTAGAAGAAGAGAGAGAGGGATAGGGAGAGAGGGGGAGAGAGAGAGGGAGGGAGAGAGAGGGGAGGGAGAGAGAGGGGAGGGAGAGAGAGGAGAGGGAGAGAGAGGAGAGGGAGAGAGGGGAGGGAGAGAGAGGGGAGGGAGAGAGAGGAGAGGGAGAGAGGGGGGAGAGAGAGGGGGAGAGAGAGGGAGAGAGAGAGAGAGAGAGAGAGAGAGAGAGAGAGAGAGAGAGAGAGAGGATGATAGGATGAGTCGAAACTTACCACATGGCCTGAACAGAGACGGGTTTGAAAATATGTTGCCGCCCACAGACGCAAACACTGAATCCGCTGAAAACAAGAAGAAAAGATGGTCAGTAATTGAAACAAAAAACAAAAACCAGACAAAAAAGAAAAAACAACAAAATACTGTTGGAAAATCATTAAAACTAAATTAGTCGCTGCGAAAATTTCAACACATGGTTTTCAACAAAAGGGAATAACGGGAAAAAAATGTGTGACATAATAAGGAGAATAAACATACATATGATTACAAGTTCTTTTGCGTTTCTTTTAAGTTTAAGGAAGAAGCAGATGTGTTTTCAAGGACAGCCCTCATAACTGAGCGTTATCAATTAACTCATTAATCGATCTGAATGCGTACAGTTGAGTACAAAAAAATGTCAGACGACTCCTGGAATTTTATGTAGGTATGTTGTTTGCAATACAGAACTGGAGCACGGGATTGCTGGGTCAAAGCTACTGGTTTCAATTGCTGCGGTCTAGATATGCCCGTACTCAATTTGCACAACGCGGGCAACAAATCCACGAAAAAATTCAGGGGCTGTCAAACATCCATGCTTTCTTTGAATGTATGTACACTGTACAGATGTGCGTATTCAATTATCTGTCAACAGTTTTGATTTTTTATTAACTTTCATTTTTTTTTCGGGATTTTTTACCTATCTAGTAATCTCAGATTACTCTGTATAGAAAAAGGAGGACGTCTGGTTGGGGCGGGCGGGCGGGGAGGGCGGGGGATTAGGAGACTATGAGGGGGAGCGGGAGGGGGGGGTCGGCGATCGCCATCAAATAAGCATGCAACACGTTCGTCCAAAACGCTGTTCAAAACGTCATCGAAACGTCGGTTTACGTCATGAAAACCCGCCTTAGTTCAAAATTGATAGTAAAATACCTAAAGCTTTGTTTACTCTGACACAGAGATAGCGGTTTATTGACGTCCCGACCAAATCAGCTGTTTACTTCAACGGACGTAAACAGATTTCGAGGATTTGATCATACCCATAGCCGTAGCCAGAATATCGTCTTTCTCTCTCTCAGCCCATTTGAACTCAAGTGTTAGAAAAGGACAGAAACAGGGGCTGAAGTCACGTAACAGCCCCTATATCCATCCTTTTCTAATAAATGCGTTTAAATTGGGCTAAGAGAGAGAAAGATAATATCCTGGCTATGGCTTTGATCATACCGACTTATATTTCGAATATTATATCATTCGAAAAATCAATACTCTGACTCAGTGATTTATGATTACACCCTCAAAACGCAAAAATTTTGAAAAATGATGGACAGTAGGCGAATTTTCGCGATCGGATGTCATAAACAATACCAACCTAACTACATATTCGAGGAAACTTAATTGTGTTTTCAGATGAGTTTTCGGAGCATCGATGGCAACAATTCGCTTTTGGATTCACCTCCGGACCAAGGTACTTATATTTAAGGTAGATGTCCCAATTACCGCCCCCCTTAAGAAAAAATTGCCGTAAAATGCCTGTAAAAATGTTAATTTTTATCAAATCTATGATCGGTTTTCACTAGGGCCTCTCAAATACTATCTAGTTTTATGAAAAAAATATAAAGTTGGCGTAATCAATCAGGAAAAAAAATTATTAATAAAACTCGAAAAAATGACCCATGTCCCAATTACCACCACACCAAAAGTGGCTATGTCCCAATTATTGTCATATTATCAGGTGCCCTAATTATAGCCATACAAATTTGCGCTGGCTTTTCATTCAAATCATCATGTTTATTGTCAGGAAATAATGACATTATAAGAATTTAAAAAGCAGAAAGTAAAGGGAACAGATTTTTAATAAGTAACTGCTGAGAGAAATCGGCAAAAATAGGTAATACGGGGGCAGGTGTCCTGTGTCAACTTCTATGATTTTTTAAGGGCACAACGCTGCTAAATATCAACTTCAAACTTTTTTCACCAGTTCAGCCAACCTATGAAAAACACTTATCCCATATACGCTTAAATTTGTCTGCTAAAGTAGGCTTATTTTAAAGAATAAATGAAAAGGGGGGCGGTAATTGGGACATCTACCTTAACAGGTATGCTCGACTCGCTTCCCGCGTCATCTTCAGTGGCGCGCAGTTCAAAAAGCATTCCAAGATGGCCGACAAAAGATGAAAACATTGTATACTCTTTCCAGAAAACATTGGGCTTCCCTCTCCAGAAAAGCAGAAAATAGCCCGATGTTTTCTGGAAAGAGTATACCATGTTTTCTTCTTTTGTCGGCCATCTTAGAATGCTTTTTGAACTGCGCGCCACTGAAGATGACGCGGGAAGCGAGTCGAGCATACCTGTTAAATATAAGTACCTTGCCTCCGGACTTGAATTCAAAATCGAATTGATGCCATCGATGACTGAAAACACCGAAAAAGTTCGAAAAACACGATCCAATTTCGTGTCATCCACTGTTGTCATGCGTAGGTTGGCAATGTTGTTGTCGAATATATTCGTCGCGAAAATTCGCCCAGTATAATCAAGAACCGTTTCGATGAGAGGAATTTCTTTTGAAGGTTATAGCACCTAGACTTTTTTTTTCTCTGTGTGCAGTGAACATTTTTCAAACAACTTCAAACATGGAAAAAAAAAAAAAAATACCGAATTTTGCGATGACTTCAAAAATGACGCGGCTCATGACGAGAGAAGGAAGAATCGCATAAGGATCACAATCACTGGCATATACTGCCCACATTTCAAACACACACAGTTTTAAATACACACACACACAATCATCTCACGCGAAGATTAATCTTTATGTTGGGGCGAATAATAATCAAAAAATGAAGGAAAGGGCGAAATTAAACGGAGAACTCATCACTCAACTATGCATAGTCAACACTCAACAATCGCACAATATTATGAATAAGAATTCAACAACCGGGATCTAGCGAAGTTCAGCGTTGAGACGTAGAGGAGGGAAAAAGATTTACGGCCAAGCATGTTTCGGGAAGTTAGATCCACAAGTTCAGCTTCCTTCATTTAAGTGTGAGAGAGAAGAGAATTAAACGATTTGGTGACAATTCGGCGGTCTAGTTCTGTCATGGACACTGGAATAGAGCTGCCGTTTGACGTATCATTAATGGCATTTTTCAATTCACCGATGATCCACCGGTTGAGAAAAGATTACACTATTCAGTTCAGTGTATGACTAAAACGCACGAGAATACTCGAATCTGTAATCTTTTCTCAACCGGTAGAGTCGTCGATGACTTTAAAAAATTTGCGGATAAATAAATAAATAAATAAATAAATAAATAAATAAATAAATAAATAAATAAATAAATAAATAAATAAATAAATAAATAAATAAATAAAAAATAAACAAATAAACAAATAAATAAATAAATAAATAAATAAATAAATAAATAAATAAATAAATAAATAAATAATAAATTAACAAAGCGCGGCGTTTCCATCGATTGAGAAAAGATTACAGATTAAAGTACTTTCGTGTAGTACAATCATTACACTGAAATGAATAGTGTAGAGACAACAGAGACCACGCACTAGCCGATTGCGCGGTGGACGATTTTATTTTCGGAGACTCAACAAAATAACATGGGGAACGACAACCGCCAACGACTCCTATGTGGATTGTTGACCAACGACCAAAACAATGATGCTTCGTTCTGATTAGCTACTGACATCAAAGCATATTTGCTCAACAGTCCACATAGGGGCGGGCCGTTGGACGTTGCTTCGTTGCGACCCCGAAAAAAAAAAATTGACATTACATAGGCGAGATAGGTAGTGAGTGGTCTTTGCTGTCTCTGGAACTGTGTAATCTTTCCTCAACCGGTGGAATCATCGGTGACTGAAAAATGTCATTAATTATACGCAAAACGGTCGCTCTGCATTGAAACGCAAGCTTCATTGTGCCCAAGTGACGATTAAGTCACCGAAGAAGAGAGAAAGAGAGAGAGAGAGAGAGAGAGAGAGATAGAGAGAGAGAGAGAGAGAGAGAGAGAGAGAGAGAGAGAGAGAGAGAGAGGCCCTGCATGTATCTAAAAAAATTTCAGAGAAAATAAACAACATGGAACTATTCCAACAAGAAAAAAAAATAATGAATAATCCCTTCCGAAAAGAGACAAAAATACATACAAAATTTTTATCGGCACGGAGAAAATTTAATAGCGATGCGCTGTCTCCAAATATTTAAATACAAACACGACAACGACAAGATGGGGGAGGTATGCGGAAACTACATAGAGAGGAATGAGGGGGGAGACTAGACCGTAAAATGTGTGAGCGTGTGTGTGTGTGACAACTGACAAGGAACAAGAACAAGGTGAAATTGACGGAGTCTGTGGAGAGAGATGGCTAATATTTTCTCACATTAATGAATATCGATGAAAGGAAAATGGGAGAAAGAGAGAGAGAAGGGTCAAAATAGAGTCGAGAATAAACAAAACGAGAGTTGTCAAATTTTAGGAGAAAATAGTCCAGTTTTTTCTGTTTATTTAGATAAGTTTACTTCAGGGCTGCCCAAAGCCCTTAAATGTATAAGGGCCTAAGGGCTATTGTGTATATTTCGTAGAATTTTTCAATTCACCAAAGATTTAAACGATTGGCCAAAAGATTATACAGTTCAGTTCACAAACAGTGTATGACTGTAATGCATGGAAAATACTCGCACCTGTAATCTTTGTCTTAACAGTTGTGGAGTCTCCGTCACCGACTTAAAAAAAAAAAAAACGGATACTTTGTTACTTTAGCGGTATTTTCACCTAGAAATGGTTGCTAATGTTACGAATCGCAACTTCCGATTTTCGAACAAAGTAAGATACGTGTAAGATTAGAAACCGTATATACTCTCGCATCCAAAATTACAAGAGAGTTGGAGACGTGTCTTGCTAAACGATCATAGGATTCACAGAGGTGAGTCAAAAAGTCCATTAAAAGACAACTTTTTCTAAAAATTCTCAAATATTTCACAAACTGTCACCGAAAGAAATGGCAAAGCTTATTCTGAATACCGAGATCTCTGATTCTAGCGCGCGGCAAAGCCAATTTTTTTATTCTTCTTTAATGACGTTAACGTTTCTTTTTCTTCTTCTTCTTTTACAGAACCCTAATTGCCGAGGAAAGAAAAAAATCTGGACGTTTATAAATGTGATAAAGAATAATGACCCATGCATCATCATAGTTTTGGCTCTTGTGACGGGATGATTTTTTTCGTGTGGCAACAGTGCTGTCACTGTCAGTGTGATGACCTCTAAAAGTTTATAGATGGCACCGTTTTAACCTTAGACTTTTCTCGTCTTCTTTTTGTCTTTGTCTCCATGTCCGCATTTGCCAGATCTTTTAAAAAAAAACACTAGATTGAGTGGTTCAAAGCAGTTGACACAAGACAAGTTACTACATTTTCTTTTATTCTACATTTTATCATACGCTTTCTGTCGTTCTGGAAAGATTTTTTTTTTTTTGTTTTGTTTCCTTCTTTCTTTTTTTAAGTAATCATTTATATCTTCAATCTTTTGAGCCAATTCGTAGATTATATTCTTTTGTTTGATTAATCGAAGTGATGTCTTGAGCTGTGACGCCACAATGAATGCTTCTTCACTTACAACAATGAAATTGTTATTTTCCCTCCGCTCTGCGATGCTCTAAATAAACCAGAGATGCCGCTCTGTGTACTGTGACCAGCAAAAGAAAGTCATCTAATTCAAACTGTTCTTGATACATTTATCTATTATTTTCGAATAGTTTTAGATTTTTTCAATCATACTTTCAAGTGGTAATCCTATAATCTAATAAAATAAATAAACTCTAAAATACCCGAAAACCGCAAAATTCTCTGAAATTATCCGAGAGATTTAACGATGAAAATTTCTAAGAAGATACTTTCTTTTGCCGGTCACAGTGTATTTAATTACATTTATCAATTCTGAATTCACCGATGAATTCCATTGTTTTCAGCTCATCAAGTACTTTCATTTTCTTCATAAAAAACACAACATTTCAGACCCTTGCAACTGCCCCATTGACCCTGAACCTTAACCCTTTCTTTACCAGGTGACTGATCGATAAAACAACGCTCGATCGTAGTGCGTTCGGCCACCGCCACCCCACCCCTCCTTACCGATCGTTTAAATTATGTGCAGGGTAGTTAAATATTCCTGCTCCACGGTGTTTATTTTGCCTACTCATAGAATTGAAGGCGCTCACCGATAAATTATTTTGGAGTCACTTTTAAAGTCAATAAGAAATTGACATTTTACATCTAGTCACTAGACCGAATTTATTCGGGCGGGTCTCAAAAGGGTTAATTCGCCTGTAGCATAAGTTTGCAATTTCTCAAAGCTCGAACTTCTTTTAAGACAGACTGTCTATTATGATTATGAGAGTATGCTCAGGATTAAGGTGATTCCAAGCGAAACTTTTCCAAATGTCAATCCGATGGATAGCGCCACTAGTCGCTTTTCGGAAAAGTCGAGTTTTTGGCGTTTTAAACTGAAACCATAGATAAAACGCAAAATCCAATAACGTCAGCACCTGCGAAATTTTTTTATGGATTTTTTGAGCCCAAAACGAGCAAAATGGGTTTAGAATTAAAGCCGTAAATAATGAAATTCATTTCGCCATAAGCTTAGTGAGTGAGAGTCAGTGCGAGTGATAATACGTCTATCTTGCCTCACTCGCACGTACTGATTGAGGCTTATGGGATTTTTCATATTTCATAATTTCCGGCTTTACTTTTGAGTGTATCAGCTCGAAACTTTCAGGGTATCTTCCTGAAGTATGCTCGCAGGTGCTCGTAGTATTTCATAACTTCCGGCTTTACTTTTGAGTGTTTCAGCTTGGAACTTTCAGGGTATCTTCCTGGAGTATGCTCGCAGGTGCTGACGTTCCTCAATGTGTTTCCAGCGTAAATTCGTAAATTTTAACCAAAAACTGTCGATTTTTTTAGCAGCGAGACGGCGACGTGGTGTCAACGGTTGGAACTAATCGACCCTAGAATCATCTTACAATTTAGATGTTCGGTGAGCAGTGGCGTAGCGTGCAATTTGACGACGTTGCATTGTGCCCATTTAAACCCATGTAAAAGGTCGAATGCGAAGGTGTTCACCGAACACCCAGTAGTTCGATCATTTTAACCCTTGTGAGCCTAAGGTATTTCGGTAACACAAAGGACTAAGGGGGGGGGGGGGGGGGGGGGGGTATTTTTGTACCCCAAGGATATTTTCATGCAGCACAGTCAGTATCAATAATTTTGAAACTTTAATGGATGGATTATGTACTTATGTACCCTAAGAGAGTAATTTATGTGAAATTTGAGTAAATTTTTGCTATGTTGCTAAATTTACACCTACTTTTAAAAAAATGTAAAAATAAAAAAAATGGAAAAAATGAAATGAGGTACCATCTTATTTTTCCATTTTTGATAAATTTCCAATTTTTTTTTCAATGATCTGACTTAATATTCTTAATCTACATAAAATTTACGTGAAATTCACTGTAATAGATGGTTCCAAACTTAAAACTGGCAGGACGAAGGGGGTATATTTGTACCCCAACACTTTAAATTTCTATATAATATCCACAAAAATTCATAAAAATTAATGAAATTTGGTGGACGTGTTCTAAGTATCCTAACTTAAAATGTCATGAAGACCCAAAAAATGTTGAGCAGTTTTGACAAAATGGCGTCAAAAAAACTGGCCTGGGGTACAAATCTACCCCCCCCCCCCTTAGGCTCACAAGGGTTAATGGGTTTAAATGGACGAACTGCAACGTTGCCAGATTGGAGCCTTCGCCACTGTTGGTGAGAGAGTGAAGTGTTTTCGACTTACCCGTCTCCGTCGAGGGTGATGGCCGTGTCTGCGAGGACCCTGAGGACGAGTCCCACGGTGGTGCGTTGATTGCAATCTATACCCAAGAGACAACTTTCCTCGGCGTCCCCGCGACCGTTGCAAGAGACGACGACAAGGTACCTCGTCCGCCCTGGGTGAGCGCTCTCCAGTTTCACAGCCTAAAACATCAAACAGAGAAGAATATAGGTTAAGACAAATAAATAAACTGTTGGGAACAGAGACAATATGTGACCCAATCTGTGAAAAGGGACCTTATCTTCCGGATTCTGAAAACTGAGCTATTAGGACCACTGCATAGAGGACACTCAGACGAGAATTTTGACATAAAGTTGACCCCAAAAGCTCAAAAATTGACCGAGTTATGGCAGCTGACAGGAGAGGGACCTTAACTTCCCCGTGTTAAATTGCATAAGGAAGTTAAGGCCCCTTTTCTGAATTTTGACATGCTCTCAAACAAGTACCCGTAGCGCGTTCTGTGGTCACTAAAATGAACTAATTCTCATTGCTAGTTACTTTTAGCCCGTCAAAACAGCGTTTTCGAATATTTTGACTTTTTTCACTTAAAATCGCTCTCCTGAAAAATTTTGTTCCAGAAGATAAGGTCCCTTTTCACAGATTGGGTCACATATATGTATAATAGCATGGGCGCCCGCAGAAAAATTTCCAAGGGAGGGCAAAATTGTTGAACCCCAATGGAAGGTCTAGGGACCCCCCCCCCCCCAGGCAAAAGGGAAAACATTTTCTTTTTTCTTTTTCTTCTTCTTCATCCAAATACTGTACAATTATGAAGCCATTGTAGGTGTATACAAATAATAATAATAATAATTTCAATGTGTTTGATACTATAAATAAAGGGACAACAGATGATAATAGTACTTAGAAAACTGTATAATTCTACTATTCCTTGTAAAAAGTGAGTTAAAATTACAAAATAAACTAATAATGAAGTTCTTCAACTGTTGCTCCTTTGATTCACATTTCAATTTCTTTTGGTCCTTTCATTTTTCTTCGTGAAATTTGGACTATTCTGAATTCCAGGGGGGGAGTGCCCCCTCTTGCCCCCCGCTGCGGGCACCCATGTATAATAGAGACCACGCACTAGCCTTGCGCGCGGTAGCTTACTTTTTTTTTGGAGCTCAACAGAAATTAACATAGGAAGCATGAAGGAGCACCATCCAACAAATGGACCATACGTTGACTGATGCAATTTCGGTGCTTCGGATTCACTAGGCAAAAATCTCAACGACGTTTCTCATCGGTCAACGTATGGTCCATGTTTTCGGTGTTCTGTTGAGACCCCGAAAAAAAAAAGGTTGCCACCGCGCGCAAACATGGGCAAGATAGATAGTGCATGCGTGGTCTCGTATTATATATTTTCTCTGGTTGGGAATACCCGAAAAGTAAACAAGAGTCATAAAATTGCAATGAGAGCTAGCGTGGTCAATGCTGATAAGAGTCGGCTTTTGATTGGCTGGAAATGGAGGGAAATCGTTGGTCCAAATTTTTTGTTTGATCTTATGAAAATGAACACAAGGGTTTCGTTCCGGGGCGTTTATCTCGAAACTTGTGCAAAATAGACAGGGGAAATTAATACGAGTCGATTTAGGAGAATTTTCTCAACAAATTGATAGGTCACAAGTACCAGTTTATTGAAAATTTGACGAGACTGTCTCACAATCAGTTGAAAACTACACATAATAGTGAGTTAGTCAACACACGCCGAGCATGAAAACACAATATTATTTGTACTTTTCAACTGATTGTGAGACAGTCTTTTCGAATTTTCGATGAACTGGTACTTATGACCTATCAATTTGTAGAGACAGTTCTGCTAAATCGACTCGTACTGGCTGCGACGAGTCAATTTTGCACAGGTTTTCGAGATAAACGGCTCGGAACAAAAACCCCATGTGTAAAAGTACGTCTTATTGTCATATGTATAATTCAAAAATATTTGTTATAAATATAAAACATTTTTCCCCCCTTTGCCAGTAAACCTAGGATTTTCCCCGAAAAAGTAATGAAAAATAGAAAAAACCGCGAAAATCCCCCCCCCCCCCCCCAAAATTCGGTATACAAGTTGGCAACCTAATTACATAACCTCAAACCTTTGGATTCTGGTATGTTAAGATGGTATTGGGATTTGGCCGATTTGGGTAAAAACCTTACGAAGCGCAATGCTTTTTATGACTTCAAACTTCTCTCATTACAAGGAGAATCAAATTCTTTGCCCACTTAAACTTCAAATCATAAATAAAACGTCTAGTTTCAAAACCAGCAATGTCCAATGCAACATTCTCACGATTGAGCAATGATTTATATTTTCTGTGCGAAACAATATTACATAACATTTTCTTAATTAAAATAGCTACGACCAACGAATATTCAGCGACGAAACTTCGTATAGTGAGAATATGATGCATTAGATTCGTCCAGAAAAATAAAAAAAAATCTGCACACTCGTAAAAAAGCAATTCATATTAATGATTTAGAAATCGAACGCTTCAAATCCGTCCTGTAACCCTATTTTTAGCTGCATGTCAGTAGAGAAGAAAAGGGGAGTAGCCCACAGCTGCCTTATGGGATTTTTTATATGGTGGGGGGGAGTAGCCCTCACCACGTGCGGATTGCCTATATTTCTTTTGAAGGCGCAGCTATGCGGGCTGCCTATATTTTCCCTTTCGAAGGCGTAGCTATGCGGGTTGTCTATACGTTCATTTGAAGGCGCAGCTATGCGGGTCGCCTATATGTTCCTTCGAAGGGTTAGCTATGCGGATGACCTCCATGTTTTTTGAAGGCGCTGCGGGGTTCCCTGATCCTTCGAAGGCGCAGAAATGGGGGTTTGCTTATATTTTCATTTGAAGGCGCAGCGATGTTAATATTTTCCTTCGAAGACGACGCTATGCGGGTTACCTATATATTCTTTGGAAGGCACAGAGAGGGGCCCCTGTATGTTTATTCGAAGGTGCAGCGGGTTGCCTGATTTGAAAGCGCAGGGGACGTCACGGGATCGGAACCGGGACAGGGACCGGGACCGGTATCTGGAACCGAAATTAATTTCACCAAGAGCTCAGTACTTTGACTTATTACAGGATCAATAATCAGCAACATGCGCCAATGAGAATAAAAAAAAAGCACTGTTTGAATTGACGTTCGTTCGTTGACAATCATTGGGTCCTGATGGAAGCGGGAAATAATGAGGTCCGCGATTAGACCTATTTTCGAAAGATCATTTTACGAATGCTTACTTCGAACTTTTTCAGGGGTTTTACGTGGCGACTTTATGTATTGTTTTAAATGATCCAGCATAGCAGTGGGTTCAAAAGGGAGACACATCCTCGAAAGTTCACGTGCGCTCACACTTACTACTTCGATCTTTTTCACGGGTTTACACGGCGACTTTTTGCATAGTTTTAAATGATCAGCATTGCGACCACCCCCTCCATCCTAACGCTCCTGTCCCCCCCCCCCTCCCCCCCCTCTTTCCCCCATCATCTATGTCTCGCAAGTCACCCAGTTCACGCATGTTGCCGAATTTCGCTCATGAGAGAACTCGTATACATTATGGGGGATTTTACAAGTTGGGCGCCATCGTATGCATTGATTCATAATTTTTTTTGTTTTGTTTTTTTTTTGTTTCAAATCGAACATCGAATTTATATGATATATCGAACATCGACTTCACGATATATCGAATACGGATTTCATACAGAAAGCGAACCATGTCCCTTTATCTCTCAGATTTGCATCGAAAGGGCGTTCCCTGCACATCGGCTCGTGTCACCAATTAACTAGCTCGCCCTCATTGGCTACCACCGCCATCATATACGTCATAGTCTCCACATATGACCTTATTAAAAGGGAGAAATGGAAAAAAAGGGAAAGGAAAAAAAGGGGGAAAAGACCAGTTCTGGAAAAAACTGAGCACCAAAGAAAACCTAACATTGTTCCAACTGTCACCAAAATCAGGTGATCCACACCAATCACATGCTAAAATATATACCACATCACTATATCTTTTGATCAATTGAATGATCCATTTATCTACGTTTGACCCATTTACTAAGTGTGAAAGCGAATGTAAATGACAATATGATCAATCAACAGCTTCGAATTACAATTTTTTAAAACGACAAATAGCGTTGAAACAATGATTCGATAGCCCGATACGGTCAGACACGCTTACTTCGATCTTTTTCATGGGTTTATATGGCACTTCGACCTTTTGCATTAATTTAAATGATCATAAGCAGCATTTCACACTCTCATCCCCTTTCCGTCACCTCTATTCTCCATTCTCCTCTCTACCCATATACTACGTCTCGTACAAGTTTACGAGCTGCACTATATCTCACACATAAGTCTCGTTTTCAGTTTTTACACACATTTCACCCTGTTTTTATTTTATTTAAAGAATATCTTTCCGCGTTTCTATTAACATTGGGCGACGAACACTCGAACGAATGATGACGAAAACTCTTAGGAACTGATCTGCATGAGGGTGAAAAATCGGGGGAAATTGGTCAAATGAGCTGAGATTGAAAATTTGCCGCAAAGTATAGACGATCCACGGGGAAAAGCGGGGGGCAAAAGGGGGGGAAAAAAAGTCAGAATTCTTAGGATTTACGGTTTTTTGGGAGAAAAAAAAAAAAAAAATTGATCAAATGAGCTGAGATTGAAAATTTGCCGCAAAGTATAGACGATCCACAGGAAAAGTGGTGGCGAAAGTTGGAAAAAACAGAATTCTTAGAATTCAGGGTTTTTTTTGGGGGGGGGGGGGGATCCCTGGAAATTGATAAAATGAGCGGAGATTGAAAATTTGCCGCAAAGTATAGACGATCCCAGGAAAAGTGGGGGGCGAAATTTGGGGAAAAAAAGTCAGAATTCTTAGGATTCACGGTTTTTCGGGAAAAAAAAAATATCCCTGGAAATTGATCAAATGAGCTGAGATTGAAAATTTGCCGCAAAGTATAGACGATCCACAGGAAAAGTGGTGGGGGAAAAGTTGGAAAAACAGAATTCTTAAAATTCAGGGTTTTTTGGGGGGGGGGGGGGGGGGGGAAAAATCCCGGGAAAATTTGATCAAATGAGCTGAGATTCAAAATTTGCCGAAAAAGTATAGACGATCCAAGGAAAAGTGGTGGCGAAATTTGGGAAAAAAAAAGTCAAAAATTCTTAGGATTCACGGTTTTTCGGAAGAAAAAAAAAATCCCTGGAAATCGATCAAATAAATGTGTTTAAAAATTTGCCTCAAAGTATAAAACGATCCACGGGAAAAAAATGGTAGCGAAAGTTGGAAAAAGTCAGAATTTAAGGATTCACGGGTTTCCTGCCGGATTTTTACATACGTTTGAATGGCATGAACGAATGAACGGATGAACAATTGAACGAAAGAACGAATGAACGATTAGATCTTTCTCTGATGTTCACACACGCCTTATGAGAGAACAAATTTTTACATGGGTTTAAATGGTATGAACGAATGAAAGAACAAATGGACGAATGAGCGAAAAGAACTACTGATCGCTGACAGTCAATGGGATCTAATGCTGAATGTTAAAATGAATTTATTTATCGCGACCAAACAGTGAGTCCAAAGGCTTCAATCATTCCCCACACAGACACCCCATATCTCTCATCCTTCGATTTTTCACACGTCTTATGATTGGAGAATGAATTTTACATGTATTTAAATGGGCACCGATCAGCATGTATGTATTTTAATGGACATCAGTCGAATTATAACATATCGATTTATTACACACGTCGTATGCGAATTTCACATGACAGTAAATGGGTAATCAACCAAAATGCATCACAAAATATCATGCAAGCGGGTTTAAAAGGAGTGTTAAGTTCTAAATTTCATCAAAACGAATTGCATCATATACATTGAAACCGATGACCGTCGTACATATTACCAGGATACCATTTCGTACCCCCACCCTAAGTAAAATAGTACTCGGTAAAAAGAATACCCCCAATTTATATTGCAGACATTTCCAATAACCAAGCGATAAAAACAATTTTAAAAGGTAAAGACTGCGGTTAGCCTCCCAATCAGTAGCGGTGGATCCACAATCCAACATCCAGCCCCCGCATCCTCATCATCCCGCCCTCCCTCTCTCAGTGACGTTTTTCTGTATCATATAGATTTTCGCTTATAATTTTACACATTTCTTATGAAAGAACGAATTTTACATGCGGGATTAAAAGCGCACAGTCTAAATTTTTTATCAATTGCATTACATTGTCCATCAATCGGATTATTTGGGTCCCAGCTAACGAGTTTCATTGATCATCGATCACTTATGTTACCCACCTTTCGCATTACACTGAGCATCCGGCGCGTTAAACGGATAATCTAACGCAATTGACAATCCATTCTTATGTATCATCCTCACTTTCACCGCATATCGGGCGCAAATCGAGGGGCTAATGAAAAGAAAATCGGTGCTAATCGAATGCAAATCGATGCATATCGTCGTAAATCGAACGCAAATCGATGCGAGTCGTCGTAAATCTAACGCAAATCGATGCAAATCGTCGGAATTCTAACGCAAATCAATGCTAATCGAACGAAAATCGATGAATATTGAACGCAAATCGCTGCGAATTGATGCTAATCGATCGCAAATCGCTGCAAATTGATGCTATTCAATCGCAAATCGAGACTAAGCGACACAAATCGCCATGTTATCAATATTTATCATCACCATGAATGGAAGTTGGCTTACAGGTTAATCAATCAGAATTATACTTGTAAAACGACCAATTGCGTTGAAACAATGAGTCGATACCCCGAACAAATCTATTTTTTTTTGGGTGAACAGTTCAATTTCGCTCAGTAATTAACGCATGTTTTTTGATATTTAAAGTATAGTCGCATGGTTTAAATGGCATTTGACCTAGTCCATGAGTTTAAATGACAATTCTACCTTTTCCATGGATTTTAATGATCATTAACAGCCTGCATTCATTTTTTATATAAGAAAATGTCATCATCGCGCGTCTCCCTAAAATAAAAAGTATTTGTTGCCCAAAAAATATCACATCCACGAGATACCCACACATACCCTGTTTTTTGGCCACCCCTCCTTTTTACTCATTTCCACACACACACCCCCCCCCCTTTTTTTTCCTTGTTCCAGATCCTTCGGGGGAGTTTGGTCAACTGACCTGTTTAACATCACGAATAACCCTGGGATTCTGCCTGTGAAAATCGGCCCTGCTTCAAGGTTATAGATTAGAAGGTATCCTCATCTGACTCCGTGCCACAAATTCAGTGGCGCACAGTTCAAAATCACTGCAGGCAAAATGGCCGACAAAAGCAAAAAACGTATACTCTTTGCAGAAAACATTGGGCTGCCCTCTGCAGGAAAGCAGAAAACCAAACCCAATGTTTTCTGCAAATCACGCTTAGTCTCGGTTAGTCACATGTAGTCACGCTTTGTAACGCTTTGTCACGCTTTATCACGCTTTGTCACGCTTTTTCACGCTTAGTCACGCTTTTGTCTTGCTTTGTCACGCTTTGACACGCTTTGTCACGCTTTTTTACGCTTTATCACGCTCTGTCACGCTTTTTTACGCTTTGTCACGCTTTATCACGCTTTATCACGCTTTGTCACGCTTTTGTCCCCGCTTAATACGCATAGTCTTGCTTAGTCACGCTTAGTCACGCTTAGTCTTGCTTAGTCACAGGTGGAGTCAAGGAAAAAAAAAAAAGTAATATTGCTAAAGTCCAGTTTACAATGGAATTTTTTTCTCATCTTCCAAAAAGAAAAAAAATTAATTCTGTGAATTTCGTAGTCTCGTTTCCCTCCTCCATGCTCCGATGGAGACAAAGTCTCAAAGTAACACCGGCCCTGATTAGCATATACTTAACTGCTTTATGAAAACAAAGGAAAAAAAAATTATTTCTGATGTATGATCCTGTTCATACTGGAATACTTACCTTCTTTACATCTTCGCAAAAAAAAAAAAAAAAAAAAAACTTCCCCCCCACAATATTCTCCTCCATAATTAAACCTCTTCATATTGGAATACTTTCCTTCTTTACACCCTTTTCCTCTGTCAAAACCGTCGAAATTGTAATTTGTTAATAAACCTTTGCTTGTTACTAATTGTAACTTTCGACTTCTTCATTTTTCAATTTTTCTGTTACTTGTTTTTGCGTAGCTCTTAACTTGTACATGTAATGACACTCTCTTGGAAACAGGACTGACAGAATACTCAGAGAAATTCCACCTCTTTCGAAAATATTCACCCCTCATGGTTGGAAAGAGGTAGCATTTAACCTCTAGAAAGTCTCGAAAAGGTCCGATCTAAATATGGCCTCAGTATTGTAGCAAATATAATCGTCCGAGATGAGACGTTTAAGCAGCGTTTGCCATCGGTTTACAGCAAAACGTTGTCAGACGCAGCTATAAACGAAATCAATGACGGATATTATAACCTCCACTATCTTGGCCCATGGGGGAAAAAAATCTCACCGCTAGCTACACGATGACTGAGCATTGTTTCTCGTCAGATACAGAGTCCAACGTTAGCGTCGAAAGTTCACGGGAAAAAAAAATTTGTAAAATCAAAAAAAAAACAACTTATACGCGAATCACGGTGATGAGTCCTTTCATCGACAGAATACTACTCTGAAACTAAAAAGAGGGGGGGAGACCGGAGATAGTGCGCAAAACAGCCCAGTGCAACGATTCGCAGCCAACTTTTTTTGCATTCACGCAAAGTGTGCAAAAATGTTTTATTTGATGGTCAGAAATCGGCAAGTTATGAACCCTTATAAGATCACTATTAGCGGACCTATACATACATTACACTGAAAAAAAAAGCTATAGTCATGATACCAGTTTCTATAGTCATATTGCCAGAAGCTCAACGATACGTGATTGACAGAAAAATCTAGCACTTTGACCATAAAATTCTGGAGTTTTGTACTAGAATATGGTCATACAACTATAGTCACGCTTAGTCTCGCTTAGTCACGCTCAGTCACGCTCAATCACGCTTAAGCACGATTCGTCATGATTCGTCACGCTTCTCCACACTGTTCCACACTTCTTACTTCTCAATGCTTAGTCACACTTAGTCACACTTAGGCACGCTTCTCCACACTTCTTCACGCTTAACGTTTTATGTATAAGGAAACCAATGTAATATGGTTTGAATTCGAAAAAAGTATGGTCAACTGTCAACAATTAGTGGAGGATAATTATCAAGAAAAACATCGTTTCCGACCGTTTAAAAACTTTTTAGTCACATTGCTAAGTAATAATTGATAGTTGAAAGTATTCTCAGTGTTTCAAATTGGTATTGAAAGTTTGTACATTCATGATTTTCCTTTCTGATCTTAGCCACTTTTGACCATCTCAGACCATAGTGCAAAGGTAGTTCGACGAAAAAGGGATAAATCTCGCACTTTGAGCGAAATAGAATTAATTTACTTTTAGAAGTAAGTATAAATATTTTAATCCATATCACGCTGGATTTCAACAAAACACAAAAAAAAAAAAACAAAACCAAAACAACAAACAGAAAACAAAAAATTAGGTTTTATAAGGAAGTTGAATGGGAAAGCAACGCAATTTCCACCGACTCCGATAAAGTTGTCAAAATGGGCTTTTATCTCTTTGCGCTAATCCACGTCAACAATTTTACACTAAAAAAAAAAATAGACCAGAAGCATGACGATATGTGAACTAATGTAAAGGGTAGTACAATTACCTGAAAGCTAGTGTTTGTACCATAGTTCTTTGAAAATGTTGAGGAAATTCTACTTCTACAACCATATTCTGGTATTAACACGAGAATTTTCTGGTTAAAGTACTAGACTTTCTGTCGTTCACATATCGTTGTGCTTCAGGTAATATGACTAGAAATCAGGAACTATTTTTTTTTTTTTTTTCAGTGTTGGTCATTTAATCCCTTCGTTTTCGGACACCAAATCGGTCACTTGTGCTCAATGCGTGAACGAAGGGATCCGATGGACAAGAAACTTCAACGCTGCCTCTAGAAACCTTTCCCCCCAAAATTGATAGGGGACAGTCAATCGAATCAAGATGGAAAAAACAGTGCAGGAAAAGAATTTGATAGATTCGGGTGAAAGGTGCGTTCTCGAACTTAGGCGAGTCTCTTAAAAAGGGGACGGAAAGAGAGCCTGGGTCCGGACCACTATGATCTCGAATGAGCAGGTTACAATGGAAACGTTCCATCTCTACACAACTTTCTATGCTGCGAAAAATGATTAATTGTAGAGAAAGTTGTGATGAGATGAAACTTCTCCATTGTAACCCACTCATCCGAGCGTCATCTTTGAACTTTGTTAAACGCATTTATTGAGCTTGACACTTTCCAATGTTTTCATGCGATTGTTATTTTTCGTACAAGTTTACACTTAAAAAGACCATCAAGTGAATCTTTGAAACGCACCCATTTCTTTCAAATAAAGGATGCAAAAAACGAGTGAGACCGATTTATAGTTTAGTTTATCAGTTTATCTCAATGTAGTACACAATAATGTAAAAAAAGAACATTACGAAAGGGCGTTACAAAAATATTTCTCCGAAACGAAACATAAAGTTCACAAATTAGATTATCATAGTGAAGTACAAAAAAGAGATTAAGTTTAGTTTATCACAATGTACTCCGAAACGAAACGTAAAGTTCACAAATTAGATTATCATAGTGAAGTACAATAAAGAGATTAAGTTTAGTTTATCACAATGTAGTAGAAAATAATGAAAAAAGAGCATTACAAACATATTTCTCCGAAACGAAACACGAAGTTCACAAATTAGATTATCATAGTGAAGTACAATAAAGAGATTAAGTTTAGTTTATCACAATGTAGTAGAAAATAATGAAAAAAGAGCATTACAAACATATTTCTCCGAAACGGAACATGAAGTTCACAAATTAGATTATCATAGTGAAGTACAAAAAGAAAAGAGATTACAAAATGTTTACCAACATTTCTTAAAAACTATGGTGGAGAAAAAAAAAAAAAAAAAAAAAAAAAAGAATTATCGCTGTACAACTTTTTTTTGTTTTTTTTTTTTTTTTTTTTTAGACGACTGAGAATGTTCCCAAACACAAGTGGATGAATTTCTCCACTTGCTTGTCTAAGCTGACAACATTCACATTGTCTATTTTTGATCTTTCTTTCAAGTCCCTCAAAACCATAACTGCAGTTTTTTTCCGCTCATGCAGAAGGCACAGAAATTTGGGTTGCCTGTATGTTCATTTGAAGGCGCAGCGATGTTAATATATTCCTTCGAAGACGTAGCTATGCGGGTTGCCTATATGTTTATTGGATGGCACAGCGATGGGCGCCTGTATCTTCTTTCGAAGGTGCAGCGGGTTGCCTCATTTGAAGGCGCAGCGACGTCACGGGTTCGGAACCGAGACAGGGACAGGGACCGGGACCGGTAACGGGAACCGAAAATAATTTCGCCTTTTTCCCGCTTCTGGGATCTTTATTCTTGATTTTAAGTCGTTTCCGTTGTTGTAGGAATCCCATGTTTACGATTCACGAAGAATGATTCAAGAAGACGCACGTGATGAAGATATATTTATAACACGAATGAAGTTTCATGATATTTTCGTTAGTCCTGACACCGCCCGTCTAAGTGTCATGCAATATGTCAAAGTACTGAGCACCTAGCGAACATAATACAAGTTCCCGTTACCGGTCCCGGTCCCTGTCCCTGTCTCGGTTCCGAACCCGTGACGTCGCTGCGCCTTCAAATGAGGCAACCCGCTGCACCTTCGAAAGAAGATACAGGCGCCCATCGCTGTGCCATCCAATAAACATATAGGCAACCCGCATAGCTACGTCTTCGAAGGAATATATTAACATCGCTGCGCCTTCAAATGAACATACAGGCAACCCAAATTTCTGTGCCTTCTGCATGAGCGGAAAAAAACTGCAGTTATGGTTTTGAGGGACTTGAAAGAAAGATCAAAAAATAGACAATGTGAATGTTGTCAGCTTAGACAAGCAAGTGGAGAAATTCATCCACTTGTGTTTGGGAACATTCTCAGTCGTCTAAAAAAAAAAACAAAAAAAAAACAAAAAAAAAGTTGTACAGCGATAATTCTTTTTTTTTTTTTTTTTTTTTTTATCTCCACCATAGTTTTTAAGAAATGTTGGTAAACATTTTGTAATCTCTTTTCTTTTTGTACTTCACTATGATAATCTAATTTGTGAACTTCATGTTCCGTTTCGGAGAAATATGTTTGTAATGCTCTTTTTTCATTATTTTCTACTACATTGTGATAAACTAAACTTAATCTCTTTATTGTACTTCACTATTTCACCAAAAAACTTTTTCACAAAAAAAGTAGTCGAGCGGCCCAGTCAGAAAACGGCGTTCAATTTTGCTTCTTGGCAGGTTATTATTCTCTTTCGGCGTTCAAAGGTACTGATATGTTTCATTGAACGCCCAGTCAAAATTCTTTCTCCCCTCCCCCCTCTCGCGTTCCTCCCCGCTCTTCCCTCTAGAACTTGGTACAAGTAGTGCAGTTTCTTTGAAAGAAAGTAATTCTCTTTCGGCGTACAAAGGTACTGATATATTTCATTGAACGCCCAGTCATGAATTTTCCCCCTCCCTCTCTTTTTCTCTCTCGACCCCTCCATCCCCTTTTTATTTGGTGCTTCGTAAAAGATTCTACGCTGCATGTAAAGTTGCATTCGCTCTCCAAGTATAAAAGCGAAAGAAAAAACGTAAGTAAAAAACTAACTAAAATAAAAATAAAAATTTCAAAATTACAGGAGGGGAAAAAAACTGGGCCGGTTGTTCTTCTCCCCCCCCCCACAACCAGTCTTCTTTCCCTGCCTTTTTTAACTGCGGTGCTTTTTACAGAAATTTCTACGCTGCATCTAAGATTGCATACTTTCTCAAATCTCAAATCTTGTTAGGTCCCGAGCTCTCTGATTGGTCGAAACCGCGCGCAAGTGCACGCAAGTCGCAACGCTCGGGATTTGACAAGATTTGGTCCCAGGATAAAACAACAGTGTGAGACTGGGAGCGGGAGGGAGAGAGAGGAGTGAAAGATTCAAAGGAAAGAAGTGAAAGGGAAAGGAGAGAGGTGAGGGTTCTTCCTTTACGGACAGGTAATACAAAACAACCGGCCCAGTTTTTTTCCCCTCCTGTAATTTTGAAATTTTTATTTTTATTTTAGTTAGTTTTTTACTTACGTTTTTTCTTTCGCTTTTATACTTGGAGAGCGAATGCAACTTTACATGCAGCGTAGAATCTTTTACGAAGCACCAAATAAAAAGGGGATGGAGGGGTCGAGAGAGAGAAAGAGAGGGAGGGGGAAAATTCATGACTGGGCGTTCAATGAAATATATCAGTACCTTTGTACGCCGAAAGAGAATTACTTTCTTTCAAAGAAACTGCACTACTTGTACCAAGTTCTAGAGGGAAGAGCGGGGAGGAACGCGAGAGGGGGGAGGGGAGAAAGAATTTTGACTGGGCGTTCAATGAAACATATCAGTACCTTTGAACGCCGAAAGAGAATAATAACCTGCCAAGAAGCAAAATTGAACGCCGTTTTCTGACTGGGCCGCTCGACTATTTTTTTTGTGAAAAAGTTTTTTGGTGAAAATTTCAGGAGTTTTGAGAAGAAAAACTTAACATTTATTTTTACATCTCTCTTCCAGTGCTCAAGCAAATGCACTTTCTTTTCTTTTCTTTTCTTTTTTTTTTACGTTAATAATTATTTATATTTTATTTTGAGCAACCTCCTCCATTCCCCTGATAGTTGCTCCTATCCTCACCTTCTGCAGTAAAGTGCCTTGATCGACTGACAGTTGCAGTTCCATTTATAAGTGGGTAATATGAACGAGACCACCGCAACAAACCATGTAATTTTCTCCCTTTCTATTTTTTAATAATGAAAGGAAATTCGGTTCAGTATTGTGTCTTTAGAGTGTATCTTATCTGACCTAGAGTCCCTGTTGTATATACTATGACAGGGACCTTAATTGAAGCTCAATGGTGTCGGGACTTCATAACAAACAGGTTGCGTAAGATCTCACCAACTCACTAACTCACTCTGTTAGTGGAAGTTTGCACTAGCGGCACTTTAATCTTCCGAATTTAAACCTGTAGAGTGCGCGTAAAGCGCGACGCGACAAGTCTTTGGACGCGACGGTGCGGTAAAATCGGAAGGAGCTGGATATGCAATTTGTCCGTCACAGCACACTGCTTTCACTGCTAATAATAATAATAAATAAGGAAACACAGCTGACTTTGCATTTCGTATATTGGTCAGTAGGTCATTGCAAGAAAGATTATAGATACTGTAAGGAGAAAATGTCATCTTTGTTGGTCACATTAACTCTATGTTTACATGACAATGTTACACTTACGCCTCGAAACGCGATGGGAATCGTACTGCAATGAAACATAGTTCTTAATTAACTTCTAATTATTATTTTAGTCATTCATACTTCACTCTCTCAAATTTCTCAACACTACCACAGTGCTTTTTCGTCGAGCCTCGTATCAACCTTGAAATGATTGGAAATGTGATGCAGAGCTACAACCGGTTTTGTGGCAACTTTGCTTTGGTTTCTTTCAAAATAAATTATTACTGTTTTTACTATCACCTACTTTTCTTTCTCCGATCCAAACATGAACTTGAACTGCACCAAGTATTTTGGTGTCCATTGGATTTGGAGCAAATCTAATTTTATGAGTACCTACTATGAATAATAATATTAATAATTTCCTCTATCAACTTTGCGGTAGAACAGCAAATAGGCATTCTCACTACCAGCTGGCCAGTGGTGCTCCTTAGGTAATTTGAGTGTTCTCAGCCAAGTTAAACTTGTCTCCCAACCGCACATCAGCTGTATAGAGACAAGACCAAGATGAAATATTGCCACTTGCAATTTGAAAAGATCTGACGTTTCAAATGAATACAGTAATACACATCCCGTTGATAATCACTGCGGTACGGGGTATCATGTGACCGCACCGAAGTCAACATTCAACAAGTTTCTGATTCCAGAGTACTATTGCTACATGCTTAGGGGGAAGAATTTGCCCACAGTTTGTAACATTTTCTTTTTGAAATCACTCAAGAAACTCTGTCTTAAATTGTATGGGCTTGGGCGACTGTTGACGCTGGCTTGCGATCAGCCGGGGTATGGGCAGTTACCGCTGCCTTGCGTCATTCTTAAATTATACTACTTACAGGGGTGGTTCAATGCAATTACACCCCTAAGCAAGATTTTGCAATGGCCATGGCTAGAGTATACTATAAGACCCAAATATTCTCAACGACGCCATGTTCGGTTAGCGAAATTGATCGCGCGGTTAGAGGACAGTTTTGGCGCGTCATTCAAATAAGACGAGGCACCCTTCCCCTGCTATCAAAATATGTTGATTAACTCATTGTGCTGTTTTAAATTCACAACCATGATTAATGTTGCACCGAAAAAATTACCAATAAATAAGAAACGACTGAAGAAACGCGATTGCTCACTCAATGTTTACATTCCTGATATGCTGATCGCCGCCATTTTTGGTTAGCCTCAGCTCTCTCATCAGAAGCATCGATCGGGAATACTCGGGTCTTATAGTATACTCTAGCCATTGCCCAATAGTTGACTTTTCTTTTCGGAATTACTCGGAAAAACTCTGTCTTAAATTGTATGGCTGCCCCGGGCTGTCACCGCTTATAATCCGCATAGACCTGGGCAGCGACCGCTGCTCACTGAGCAAGATACAGCAATATCCTTGGCTTGGGACCACAGTCCTTGTTCTATAGTGTAAGGAACAACGTCTATAGTTGTGACGGAACAATCTGCCGCAGTTTATGATCAAAAGTGAGAATTGGCAACTTGGAGTCGAAAACAATGTCCGTCCACACCGAACATTTGTTGGATTGAGTAGTTTTGCGGGGTGAGAGAAGTAGTTACGCATCAGAGAGCACAGGTAAACTTAAAAAGAAAAATAAAGAGCCGAAACTTACTTGCATTGCATGTCTTCAATTTTGGTGCACTCACGACTAATAACACACAAATTTTACAAGTAGCGGAGTCCAGCGACGAAAAAACTTTCTGCAGGCAAGGACGAATAAACCTTTGTTCTAACCAAACACAGATCATAGGGTTACAGTTCTTCACCGACAGATGATGATTCAAGCAGGTAAGGATAAGTTTATCATGATCATGACGTTCTTACCAAGGAAAGCTCTTTGGAGCCAACATTTCTTGGACAACAAAGGCTTAGTTTTCAAAGAAGACTGAATGAACACCGTCTGTAATCTGGAGATCGGTGAGGCACTTTGCAGAGTTTCTAGAGAAAACTTCATAGAGTAAAATGAAATAACCTGCTCTTGCTAATCATCTAACCCTCTTTAACAGTGAGGAACCATTGGACTTCTCTGGAAACTGATGAACGAAACCTTACATTTCCTAGCTTTCACACATTTAAGTGACGAAAGTGAAGCGGCGAAGAAGTTGATCGCGAATTGAAAGCTAATAAGAACTTTGAATATTTATTACCACGTTAATAAAGTGAATTGAAATGATTTTATTTGGGGGTAAATAGTCGTGTTGATGAATCCACGAGTAAAGTGTAAACCTAACCTACAATCGTGATGCGATTATATCGATTGTATCGATCTGAAAGTTTTGGCTGGATCTCCACTTGAAATCTGATTTGAAGCTGTAACTTTCTTAATAAGCGATGGAATTTAGCCAACTTGGCAAAGGTTTCTTCCTTAGAGCATGAGGAAGTCAACCGTACCAAGTTTTTTCCATTACGCGCTATGGTTATCGCTGCAGCCGTGACTAAAGTATGGTCCTAAAAAGGGCATTTTTTGGCACTCTTTCTTCAATATCTCCCTCCACACTTTATGGATTTACATTTTCTTGAAAAAGCACCGTACGTGAATAAAATACGATTCTAATGAGACCAAGTTTTTAACGATCCGTCTCACGGTTGCGGAGGAAATGAATAGGAATCATCGAGCACGCACGAACTCCGGTTTCTGCGACATTTCGTCAATCTGAAGCAGTTTTTTGGCCGTTACTCTCTCAGATTGACATTAAATAAAAATCGCTCTCGTCAGTCACAGCTCTGTGAAACGCTGAACCCAAATATATAGCACACTTATGGGTTTTATTCTACGGTGTGTTCACATAATCGGTGGACATTTTCGAAAATCCACGAAAACGCAGTTTTGAGCTGTTTCGTGTATAATAAGCGGTAGGTGTACCCTCCCAGGCTCCATCGGTGTTTTCTTACTGGGCCTGTGCGGCTACCGCCGCTTATGATGATAATCTAATTTGTGAACTTCGTGTTTCGTTTCGGAGAAATATGTTTGTAATGCTCTTTTTTCATTATTTTCTACTACATTGTGATAAACTAAACTTAATCTCTTTATTGTACTTCACTATGATAATCTAATTTGTGAACTTTACGTTTCGTTTCGGAGTACATTGTGATAAACTAAACTTAATCTCTTTTTTGTACTTCACTATGATAATCTAATTTGTGAACTTTATGTTTCGTTTCGGAGAAATATTTTTGTAACGCCCTTTCGTAATGTTCTTTTTTTACATTATTGTGTACTACATTGAGATAAACTGATAAACTAAACTATAAATCGGTCTCACTCGTTTTTTGCATCCTTTATTTGAAAGAAATGGGTGCGTTTCAAAGATTCACTTGATGGTCTTTTTAAGTGTAAACTTGTACGAAAAATAACAATCGCATGAAAACATTGGAAAGTGTCAAGCTCAATAAATGCGTTTAACAAAGTTCAAAGATGACGCTCGGATGAGTGGGTTACAATGGAGAAGTTTCATCTCATCACAACTTTCTCTACAATTAATCATTTTTCGCAGCATAGAAAGTTGTGTAGAGATGGAACGTTTCCATTGTAACCTGCTCATTCGAGATCATAGTGGTCCGGACCCAGGCTCTCTTTCCGTCCCCTTTTCAAGAGACTCGCCTAAGTTCGAGAACGCACCTTTCACCCGAATCTATCAAATTCTTTTCCTGCACTGTTTTTTCCATCTTGATTCGATTGACTGTCCCCTATCAATTTTGGGGGGAAAGGTTTCTAGAGGCAGCGTTGAAGTTTCTTGTCCATCGGATCCCTTCGTTCACGCATTGAGCACAAGTGACCGATTTGGTGTCCGAAAACGAAGGGATTAAATGACCAACACTGAAAAAAAAAAAAAAATAGTTCCTGATTTCTAGTCATATTACCTGAAGCACAACGATATGTGAACGACAGAAAGTCTAGTACTTTAACCAGAAAATTCTCGTGTTAATACCAGAATATGGTTGTAGAAGTAGAATTTCCTCAACATTTTCAAAGAACTATGGTACAAACACTAGCTTTCAGGTAATTGTACTACCCTTTACATTAGTTCACATATCGTCATGCTTCTGGTCATATTTTTTTTTTTAGTGTAAAATTGTTGACGTGGATTAGCGCAAAGAGATAAAAGCCCATTTTGACAACTTTATCGGAGTCGGTGGAAATTGCGTTGCTTTCCCATTCAACTTCCTTATAAAACCTATTTTTTTGTTTTCTGTTTGTTGTTTTGGTTTTGTTTTTTTTTTTGTGTTTTGTTGAAATCCAGCGTGATATGGATTAAAATATTTATACTTACTTCTAAAAGTAAATTAATTCTATTTCGCTCAAAGTGCGAGATTTATCCCTTTTTCGTCGAACTACCTTTGCACTATGGTCTGAGATGGTCAAAAAGTGGCTAAGATCAGAAAGGAAAATCATGAATGTACAAACTTTCAATACCAATTTGAAACACTGAGAATACTTTCAACTATCAATTATTACTTAGCAATGTGACTAAAAAGTTTTTAAACGGTCGGAAACGATGTTTTTCTTGATAATTATCCTCCACTAAATTGTTGACAGTTGACCATACTTTTTTCGAATTCAAACCATATTACATTGGTTTCCTTATACATAAAACGTTAAGCGTGAAGAAGTGTGGAGAAGCGTGCCTAAGTGTGACTAAGTGTGACTAAGCATTGAGAAGTAAGAAGTGTGGAACAGTGTGGAGAAGCGTGACGAATCATGACGAATCGTGCTTAAGCGTGATTGAGCGTGACTGAGCGTGACTAAGCGAGACTAAGCGTGACTATAGTTGTATGACCATATTCTAGTACTAACTCCAGAATTTTATGGTCAAAGTGCTAGACTTTCTGTCAATCACGTATCGTTGAGCTTCTGGCAATATGACTATAGAAACTGGTATCATGACTATAGCTTTTTTTTCAGTGTATATGTATGTATAGGTCCGCTAATAGTGATCTTATAAGGGTTCATAACTTGCCGATTTCTGACCATCAAATCAAACATTTTTGCACACTTTGCGTGAATGCAAAAAAAGTTGGCTGCGAATCGTTGCACTGGGCTGTTTTGCGCACTATCTCCGGTCTCCACCCCTCTTTTTAGTTTCAGAGTAGTATTCTGTCGATGAAAGGACTCATCACTCGTGATTCGCGTATAAGTTGTTTTCTTTGATTTTACAAATTTTCTTTTCCGTGAACTTTCGACGCTAACGTTGGACTCTGTATCTGACGAGAAACAATGCTCAGTCATCGTGTAGCTAGCGGTGAGACTTTTTCCCCCATGGGCCAAGATAGTGGAGGTTATAATATCCGTCATTGATTTCGTTTATAGCTGCGTCTGACAACGTTTTGCTGTAAACCGATGGCAAACGCTGCTTAAACGTCTCATCTCGGACGATTATATTTGCTACAATACTGAGGCCATATTTAGATCGGACCTTTTCGAGACTTTCTAGAGGTTAAATGCTACCTCTTTCCAACCATGAGGGGTGAATATAGTTCGAAAGAGGTGGAATTTCTCTGAGTATTCTGTCAGTCCTGTTTCCAAGAGAGTGTCATTACATGTACAAGTTAAGAGCTACGCAAAAACAAGTAACAGAAAAATTGAAAAATGAAGAAGTCGAAAGTTACAATTAGTAACAAGCAAAGGTTTATTAACGAATTACAATTTCGACGGTTTTGACAGAGGAAAAGGGTGTAAAGAAGGAAAGTATTCCAATATGAAGAGGATATATTATGGAGGAGAATATTGTAGGGGGGAAGATTTTTTTTTTTTTTTTTTGCGAAGATGTAAAGAAGGTAAGTATTCCAGTATGAACAGGATCATACATCAGAAATAATATTTTTTTCCTTGTTTTCATAAAGCAGTTAAGTATATGCTAATCAGGGCCGGTGTTACTTTGAGACTTTGTCTCCATCGGAGCATGGAGGAGGGAAACGAGACTACGAAATTTCACAGAATTAATTTTTTTTCTTTTTGGAAAGATGAGAAGAAAAATTCCATTGTAAACTGGACTTTAGCAATATTACTCTTTTTTTTTCCTTGACTCCACCTGTGACTAAGCAAGACTAAGCGTGACTAAGCGTGACTAAGCAAGACTATGCGTGATTAAGCGTGACTAAGCGTGACAAAGCGTGATAAAGCGTGATAAAGCGTGACAAAGCGTGAAAAAGCGTGACAGAGCGTGATAAAGCGTGAAAAAGCGTGACAAAGCGTGTCAAAGCGTGACTAAGCAAGACTAAGCGTGACTAAGCGTGAAAAAGCGTGACAAAGCGTGATAAAGCGTGACAAAGCGTGACAAAGCGTGACTACATGTGACTAACCGAGACTAAGCGTGATTTGCAGAAAACATTAGGTTGTTTTCTGCTTTCCTGCAGAGGGCAGCCCAATGTTTTCTGCAAAGAGTATACGTTTTTTGCTTTTGTCGGCCATCTTGCCTGCAGTGATTTTGAACTGTGCGCCACTGAATTTGTGGCACGGAGTCAGATGAGGATACCTCTCTAATCTATAACCTTGAAGCAGGGCCGATTTTCACAGGCAGAATCCCAGGGTTATTCGTGATGTTAAACAGGTCAGTTGACCAAACTGCCCCGAAGGATCTGGAACAAGGAAAAGAAAGGGGGGGGGGGGGTGTGTGTGTGGAAATGAGTACAAAGGAGGGGTGGCCGAAAAACAGGGTATGTGTGTAAAGGTATCTCGTGGATGTGATACTTTTTGCAACAAATACTTTTTATTTTAGGGAGACGCGCGATGATGACATTTCTTATATAAAAAATGAATGCAGGCTGTTAATGATCATTAAAATCCATGGAAAAGGTAGAATTGTCATTTAAACTCATGGACTAGGTCAAATGCCATTTAAACCATGCGACTATACTTTAAATATCAAAAAACATGCGTTAATTACTGAGCGCAAGTGAACTGTTCACTCCAAAAACAAAATAGATTTGTTCGCGGTATCGACTCATTGTTTCAACGCTATTGGTCGTTTTACAAGTATAATTCTGATTGATTAACCTGTAAGCCAACTTCCATTCATGGTGATGATAAATATTGATAACATGGCGATTTGTGTCGCTTAGTCTCGATTTGCGATTGAATAGCATCAATTTGCAGCGATTTGCGATCGATTAGCATCAATTCGCAGCGATTTGCGTTCAATATTCATCGATTTTCGTTCGATTAGCATTGATTTGCGTTAGAATTCCGACGATTTGCATCGATTTGCGTTAGATTTACGACGACTCGCATCGATTTGCGTTCGATTTACGACGATATGCATCGATTTGCATTCGATTAGCACCGATTTTCATTCGATTAGCCTCGACTTGCGCCCGATATGCGGTGAAAGTGAGGATGATACATAAGAAATGGATTGTCAATTGCGTTAGATTATCCGTTTAACGCGCCGGATGCTCAGTGTAATGCGAAAGGTGGGTAACATAATGTGATCGATGATCAATGAAACTCGTTAGCTGGACCCAAATAATCCGATTGATGGACAATGTAATGCAATTGATGATAAAATTTAGACTGTGCGCTTTTAATCCCGCATGTAAAATTCGTTCTTTCATAAGAAAATGTGTAAAATTATAAGACGAGAAATCTATATGATACAGTAAAACGTCACTGAGAGAGGGAGGGCGGGATGATGAGGATGCGGGGGCTGGATGTTGGATTGTGGATCCACCGCTACTGATTGGGATGCTAACCGCAGTCTTTACCTTTTAAAATTGTTTTTATCGCTTGGTTATTGCGAAATGTCTGCAATATAAATTGCGGGTATTCGTTTACCGAGTACTATTTTACTTAGGGTGGGGGGTACGAAATGGTATCCTGGTAATATGTACGACGGTCATCGGTTTCAATGTATATGATGCAATTCGTTTTGATGAAATTTAGAACTTAACACTCCATTTAACGCTTGCATGATAGTTGTGATGCATTTTGGTTGATTACCCATTTACTGTCATGTGAAATTCGCATACGACGTGTGTAATAAATCGATATGTTATAATTCGACTGATGTCCATTAAAATACATACATGCTGATCGGTGCCCATTTAAATACATGTAAAATTCATTCTCCAATCATAAGACGTGTGTAAAATCGAAGGATGAGAGATATGTGTGTGTCTGTGTGTGAATGATTGAAGCCTTTGGACTCACTGTTTGGTCGCGATAAATGATTCATTTTAACATTCAGCATTAGATCCCATTGACTGTCAGCGATCAGTAGTTCGTTCGCTCATTCGTCCATTTGTTCTTTCATTCGTTCATACCATTTAAACCCATGTAAAATTCGTTCTCTCATAAGGCGTGTGTGAACATCAGAGAAAGATCTAATCGTTCATTCGTTCTTTCGTTCAATTGTTCATCCGTTCATTCGTTCATGCCATTCAAACGTATGTAAAACTCCGGGCAGGAAACCCGTGAATCCTTAAATTCTGACTTTTTCCAACTTTCGCTACCATTTTTCCTGTGGATCGTCTATACTTTGAGGCAAATTTTCAATCACAGCTCATTTGATCGATTTCCAGGGATTTTTTTTTCTTCCGAAAAACCGTGAATCCTAAGAATTCTGACTTTTTCCAACTTTCGCCACCACTTTTCCTATGGATCGTCTATACTTTGCGGCAAATTTTGAATCTCAGCTCATTTGATCAATTTCCAGGGATTCCCCCCCCCCCGAAAAACCGTGAATTCTAAGAATTCTGTTTTTCCAACTTTCGCCACCACTTTTCCTGTGGATCGTCTATACTTTGCGGCAAATTTTCAATCTCAGCTCATTTGATCAATTTCCAGGGATATTTTTTTCTCCCGAAAAACCGTGAATCCTAAGAATTCTGACTTTTTCCAACTTTCGCCACCACTTTTCCTGTGGATCGTCTATACTTTGCGGCAAATTTTCAATCTCAGCTCATTTGATCAATTTCCAGGGTTTCCCCCCCCCCCCCCCCCCCCCGAAAAACCGTGAATTCTAAGAATTCTGTTTTTCCAACTTTCGCCACCACTTTTCCTGTGGATCGTCTATACTTTGCGGCAAATTTTCAATCTCAGCTCATTTGATCAATTTCCAGGGATTTTTTTTTTTTCTCCCAAAAAACCGTAAATCCTAAGAATTCTGACTTTTTCCAACTTTCGCCACCGCTTTTCCTGTGGATCGTCTATACTTTGCGGCAAATTTTCAATCTCAGCTCATTTGACCAATTTCCACCGATTTTTCACCCTCATGCAGATCAGTTCCTAAGAGTTTTCGTCATCATTCGTTCGAGTGTTCGTCGCCCAATGTTAATAGAAACGCGGAAAGATATTCTTTAAATAAAATAAAATCAGGGTGAAATGTGTGTAAAATCTGAAAACGAGACTTATGTGTGAGATATAGTGCAGCTCGTAAACTTGTACGAGACGTAGTATATGGGTAGAGAGGAGAATGGAGAATAGAGGTGACGGAAGGTGATGAGAGTGTGAAATGCTGCTTATGATCATTTAAATTAATGCAAAAGGTCGAAGTGCCATATAAACCCATGAAAAAGATCGAAGTAAGCGTGTCTGACCGTATCGGGCTATCGAATCATTGTTTCAACGCTATTTGTCGTTTTACAATTGTAATTCGAAGCTGTTGATTGATCATATTGTCATTTACATTCGCTTTCACACTTAGTAAATGGGTCAAACGTAGATAAATGGATCATTCAATTGATCAAATGATATAGTGATGTGGTATATATTTTAGCATGTGATTGGTGTGGATCACCTGATTTTGGTGACAGTTGGAACAATGTTAGGTGTTCTTTGGTGCTCAGTTTTACCAGAACTGGTCTTTTCCCCCTTCTTTTTCCTTTCTTTTTCTTCCATTCTCCCTTTTAATAAGGTCATATGTGGAGACTATGACGTATATGATGGCGGTGGTAGCCAATGAGGGCGAGCTAGTTAATTGGTGACACGAGCCGCATGTGCAGGGAACGCCCTTTCGATGCAAATCTGAGAGATAAAGGGACATGGTTCGCTTTCTGTATGAAATCCGTATTCGATATATCGTGAAGTCGATGTTCGATATATCATATAAATTCGATGTTCGATTTGAAACAAAAACCAAAACAAAACAAAAAAACTTATGAATCAATGCATAGCGATGGCGCCCAAACTTGTAAAATCCCCCATAATGTATACGAGTTCTCTCATGAGCGAAATTCGGCAACATGCGTGAACTGGGTGACTTGCGAGACATAGATGATGGGGTAAAGAGGGAGGGGAGGGGGGGGGGGGACAGGAGCGTTAGGATGGAGGGGGTGGTCGCAATGCTGATCATTTAAAACTATGCAAAAAGTCGCCGTGTAAACCCGTGAAAAAAGATCGAAGTAGTAAGTGTGAGCGCACGTGAACTTTCGAGGATGTGTCTCCCTTTTGAACCCACTGCTATGCTGGATCATTTAAATCAATACATAAAGTCGCCACGTAAACCCGTGAAAAAGTTCGAAGTAAGCATTCGTAACATGATCTTTCGAAAATAGGTCTAATCGCGGACTCATTATTTCCCGCTTCCATCAGGACCCAATGATTGTCAACGAACGAACGTCAATTCAATCAGTGCATTTTTTTGATTCTCATTGGCGCATGTTGCTGATTATTGATCCTGTAATAAGTCAAAGTACTGAGCTCTTGGTGAAATTAATTTCGGTTCCAGATACCGGTCCCGGTCCCTGTCCCGGTTCCGATCCCGTGACGTCGCTGCGCTTTCAAATCAGGCAACCCGCTGCACCTTCGAATAAACATACAGGCGACCATCTCTGTGCCTTCCAATGAATATATAGGTAACCCGCATAGCGTCGTCTTCGAAGGAACATATTAACATCGCTGCGCCTTCAAATGAACATATAAGCAACCCGCATTTCTGCGCCTTCGAAGGATCAGGCAACTCGCAGCGCCTTCAAATAAACATGGAGGTCATCCGCATAGCTAACCCTTCGAAGGAACATATAGGCGACCCGCATAGCTGCGCCTTCAAATGAACGTATAGACAACCCGCATAGCTACGCCTTCGAAGGAACATATAGGCAGCCCGCATAGCTGCGCCTTCAAATGAACGTATAGGCAATCCGCACGTGGTGAGGGCTACTCCCCTACCATATAAAAACTCCCATAAGGCAGCTGTGGGCTACTCCCCTTTTCTTCTCTACTCATGTCAGTATCTCAATTTTGATTTCAGGTCAGATAGCTGGTTTAGCAAGTGGACCATTCGTACGTTTTCTATAGATGCATCTCAAAAGGCACCCTGCAGACTCTATGCAGTCTTACTGGGTATACGCGGCTGTGAGCCGCGCCTTTGGCAGGCCCTCGAGTTGAAAATGAGTTATTGAAGTTATATCGACGACAAAACACATCCGCAAAACAGTCAACAGAAGTGGGATATTGTGGCGATGCAGACAAACGCACAGTGGTTCAAAACCCAAATTTTTTTTAGCTTAAGATAATGTTTGTATAAACGCGGAGTTTTCGTCTATGTTACAGCAATACCGTCTCTAAACACACCAAGCTGCTTCTTTGAGGTTAGGGTCGTCGTATACGTACGCTTATGGAGAATGACACATTGGTGAAATGCAAAATCGAGATTTATCCTCACAAAACACGATTTTCAACTCTTATACTGCTTCAGGGTAGAAACTAAGCCCTAAACTTTCTCTATACTGACGTACTTTTCCAATTTTGGTTGAACTTCAAAAAACCAACCGATTCCTCGATAACGCCATATGCATTCCATAAGCTTACATACCTATACCAAGGCGAACCCTAACCCCACTTTTTCAAAAGAAGCAGCCGGGTATGAGCAGAGGCGGTATTGGTTACAGTATAAGAGGGGCTGCCGTTTCGCGTATAATAGAGGGTTTTAGTAATGGCGACTGCCGGTGATGAGCGTTCCAAACAAATAAAGTCAGTTTGTCTCTCTCGCTCTCACGTGACCCCCATGTATTGCCACCTCATTTTAATTTCACAAATCGTACATCGAGACATCTTTCGTTAATTTTTTTGGCTGAAATTAATTCCTGGAGGCATTTTAATGCGATTTTGATAATGATATGTCGTAAAACAAGGTCCTGTATACGAATTTCGAAACTAGAAGGAGATGGGTATACATGGGGGTCACGGGGGAGTGAGTGAGATAGTTTGGAAAGCTACGCGAGTTTTACTACAACCGATTGCGACCGATGAGTGAATATTGTTGTGGTTGTTGGCTAACCGGTGACTTCGCACTAAAACCGTCTATAATACTTCTATACTATAAGAAAAAACCATCCGGAAAAATCAGTTGAAACCGAGTGTGCGCCTGCGAGGTGACACGAACCGAAGATTATTTACTTGCGCAGTTACTTCATATAATTACATCTGAGCGTGCTCGCCACTCGTGCTTGCAAATACGCAACAAACTCCCAACCACCCCTCCCCCTCCCCCTCCCCTCACCCCTCTCGCGGTATATATTTTACGACCTCTTTCATGCGAAAAGAATCGTGTTCCTGAATTTACTCCAAAACGACACAAACTGACGTATTATTGATAGTTTTCATGCCGAGATAGTTCTTCCTAGAATCCAAAGAACACCATAAAGTGCACAAATGACATGGCACTTCTCCTACTTCAGGATGGAGTAGACAGCGAATGGGGCTCTTGCAAAGAACCTTATTCAAAATGAGCCATTTTGGCCCTGAAGAATTTGTTTTGGATTATTCTTCCAATGGATAGAGCATCGTTTCGCGGTTCAAAAACTGGGTTTGTTTTTGTCTTAGCCCCTCTAGGAGCGGCGGGGGAGGGGGTCAAAGTTGAAACCTATTTTCGTCAATAACTTTTCACCAAATTAAGCTACGACTCTCAACTTTAAACCAAAATGGTCAGCGTAAAAAGAGCTTTCTTTTGATGAATACTCTCGGAGATTTGATCGGTCAAAATTGGTAAGGTCGCGAAAATTCTTGAAAGTTGCGCGCTCCAAGGGTTCGTATTTTGCGCCTCCGTACGTACAGTCACGAAAGTTGGAAACGAGCTTATGCAAGTTGTCAGAATGACTTCTGCGCAAGGGGGGTGGGTATTTTGGGTGGCTTAGGGGCATAATTATCGACGGAAATCGGTATGCAGCGTTGCCAAATGTTGTCGAAAATCATACGTTATGTGAAGGAATACATTTACAAAGATGGATGGAATAGTCGGAATTTATGTTCTGAAATTTGGCAAACACAGCTGAAAATATGGTTAGTGGTAAACTGGCGGATGAGAGATTTTGTAAGTACTATATGCGTATCTCTTGCCTGACAGCCGCCTTGCACAAGCAGCTTCGAAATTCATCGGCTCCGCTTATCTCCGCTAACTCACCTACAAATGGGATGACATCTGATAAAAATACTATTTTTATCACACAGATAATGCACCGAATTGATACCGATGACATAAATTCCGACTATTCCATCCATCTTTGTAAATGTATTCCTTCACATAACGTATGAGTTTCGACAACATTTGGCAACGCTGCATACCGATTTCCGTCGATAATTATGCCCCTAAGCCACCCAAAATACCCACCCCCCTTGCGCAGAAGTCATTCTGACAACTTGCATAAGCTCGTTTCCAACTTTCGTGACTGTACGTACGGAGGCGCAAAATACGAACCCTTGGAGCGCGCAACTTTCAAGAATTTTCGCAACCTTACCAATTTTGACCGATCAAATCTCCGAGAGTATTCATTGCCGACAAATGAACTTTGCGCCATTTAAAAGAACAAAGAAAGGGCTTTCTTTTAAATAGTTTTTGAAAAAAATCGAAGATGGTATTCATCTATAAAAATTGCAAATTTTAAAAATTTTGAGTTTGTAAGAAACAAAAAATTGCAATTTTTACCTTGAAAATTGAGATAAATACACTATCATATACATCAAAAGAAAGCTCTTTTTACGCTGACCATTTTGGTTTAAAGTTGAGAGTCGTAGCTTAATTTGGTGAAAAGTTATTGACGAAAATAGGTTTCAACTTTGACCTCCTCCCCCGCCGCTCCTAGAGGGGCTAAGACAAAAACAAACCCAGTTTTAGAACCGCGAAACGATGCTCTATCCATTGGAAGAATAATCCAAAACAAATTCTTCAGGGCCAAAATGGCTCATTTTGAATAAGGTTCTTTTGTTATTGAAGAGTTGGTTCTTGTATGAAAACCTGTAAAAATTACGATGATTACACTAAACAATCACGAAATACACTCTCAGAATCGGGCTTAATAGCGGAGAGACGCAGGTATCATGGGAGATTCCTATCTAAATTGAGACATATCTCTGTGTTTCCATAGAGAAAGTGACATTATAGACAGGAATCTCCCATGATACCTGCGTTGAACCGCCATTTCGATCTTGCCGTTAGAGCAGTTATGTGATTTTATTACCGAACTTTAGACTTTCTTATTGTGACGCATATGGGCAGGGCGGAGCAACACAGGTATCACGGGCAGCGGCGGCTCGTGAAATGCGATAAATCGATGTCCACTCCATTTAAAACTACAGAAAAGTATCGATTTCTCGGGGGTTCAATTGCACTCCCTTACGGTCGATACTTTTCTATAGTTTTAAATGGAGCGCACATCGATAAATCGCATTTCACGAGCCGCCACTGATCATGGGAGATTTGTCACATTCTCTATGTGCAAACATAGAGATAGGAACATAGGAATATCCTATGATACACCTGTTTAGCTCCGCCATCAGTGGCGTCGCGTGTTATCTGGCAACAATGCAACTGCTCCACTTAAACTCATTAAATATATCGACTTTTCCTCGTGCACTGTGCACCCCCTGAATTCGATATTTTACATGAGTTTAGATGGATAGAATACATTGTTGCCAAATTGCACGCGACGCCACTGTCCGCCATTCAGTCCAATTCTGATAGTAAATTTTATATTATGATTTTTTGGTGTACTCATCGTCATTTTTACAGGTTTCAATGGAAGAATCAACTCTTCAATCACCTGTGGCAAAAGCTTCCAAGAGCCATGGGCGGATCCTGCAATTTGGCAACCATGAATTCATTTCCATTTGAATACACGACAAACAATCGATTCTTGACGGGGCCATGTCCCTTTCCTAATCGATTGTTTCTCATGTATTCAAATGGGAATAAGACACAGTTGCCAGATTTCTGGATCCGCCTTTACCAAGAGCCCTATTTTATTTCTACTCTCCTGAAAAGTTGGGAAAATTGACTTACGCCTAGATACGTCAGATGGAAGACGATAAAATCTTGTTATTCTTACCATTTTGAGCGTTTCTTCGGGCCTTAAAAGATAGAACATAGACTGTAGGTGCTGTTGTATGTCTGAGCCTCGGCCTCTGAGTTCTGCGGGTTGCTGCGAGAGCCGTTCTCGCTCCCTCGTCTGAAGGGCCACGGCCGCCCCTTTCCCCGCAAAGTAACATTCGCTGAGACTGGAAACAAAGGAAAACAAACAACGGAATATATCAATACACGTATAAAATTCTTTCCTTGCAGCTATACAATAATTAGTATCAAAACATATGCCCTTTTAACTGCGTGTGTTAGAAAAGGACAGAAACAGGGTTTGAAGCACAGTTGGGCACAGTTCCCCAGAAACCTTTCCACTCCGGTGTCGGATTTATACAAAACAAAGTCAGTACCAGTGGCGTAGCCAGGAATTTTTCTAAGGGGGGGGGGAGGTCCGGGGTTCGAAAATGGTCATGGGGGGGGGGGGTCCAAAGATACTAATTTGGTAAAATTTGTCTGAAAACGCAAAAAATTACCTTTTTTTAGGACAAATTTTGATGTCATGGGGGGTTCAGACCCCCTGGACCCCCCCCCCCTCCTTGGCTACGCCACTGGTCAGCACAGGAAATTAAATGGTTTTTAGAACATTAAAAAAAAAAACAAAAACAAAAACAAAATATTGTTTTTGAACAATGTAAAAACTAAGCAAATAATGAAGGAAATAAATAAGTAAAAATCAAACCAATTTTTTTAAGATTCAAAAGGACAGTAATCGCAGTAGTAATTTCTTTTACAAGCTATTTATAATTCTGAGATTCAAATCAATGTGGCAACACTAGAACGAGAACCCATTAATAATTTGCTAAATTTTAATGGGTTCGTTCTAGTGTTGCGAACCTATTAAAATTTAGCAAATTATTAATGGGTTATATGAGACAAACATGCTCTTCAGATGGCGCAATATTGCAAAATTATTAAGCTTGAATCGCGTTTACGCGGGAATTTAAAAACCGCGATTTAGCCAATACTTGCATAAAAGCTTCACGGATGTGTAAAATGGCTGTTTTTTTTTTTAAACATAAACCATCCTCTTTTTAAATTTGGCACCATTGCAGTGGATGGCGTCAACACTGCGTTATCGCAATCTATGTGAAGCAAGAGCGCGGCAAAATTCGACGCGACACAAATTGGAACCAAACGAAGCAGAGCATGTTACTAAGGGTTGCCAAATTGAATAAAATCGATCGATTTCAATCAATCTACTGACAGCATGGGTGACATGAAGAATGTGGGGCTGAATTTTCATCTCAGAGTGTCAAACTCCTCCCACTAGTTGTACAGTCGGGGACAAAAAGAATGTCATAGACGACTCCTTGAGGTAGGCAACCTGCAATGCTTAAATTTATTGAGATAAGTATTGCGGGTGGCCTACTTCAAGGCGGCCCTTGTCATTTTTTATGTCCCCGACTGTATACAGTCGGCAAATTTAATAATGTCAGTCGACTCCTTAGATTTTGACTCAGTTAGGCCACCCGCAATGCTTGAATTCACTATGACGTGTATTGCGGGTAGCCTACACCTGAACCAACATCTGAGGAATCGACCGACATGATTTAACTCAGCGACTGTACTATGACTTACAAAAGAAAGCCCCCTGATCGAAATTCTTACGGTTCAATTTTTCCATTGTTTTCAATAGAATTTTCGATTTTTCATGATAGTACTTAAATGTATTATTCTGCTTAGTCCTTAAACACATAAAAGCCGCAAAATTGTTTAAAGGTTGCGGAGATTCAAAAGAGTAAAAATTTCAACCTGAGTACTTTCTTTGGAAGGTCAAAGTACATTGCATAAGATAAGTAAAGCAGCGTTGAAAGAGTTTGACAACAAATGAAGTCATTTTGGCGGGGGGGGGGGCGGGGGAGAGAGAATTAATGGGGTCCATTATTAAATTTTTCGGCAACAGTAAGTAAAGTCAATTTCTTGTGAAAAATCACGGGAAGCATCAAAAACTTCCGAAATTGACTCAGAAACCCAATTGATGCGTTAGAACAAAGTTCCGAGATAGTTGTCGCACAGCAAGTCCAATGGTGGTTCATGCTGGCAACCATGCTTTAGTGCCATTTAAACCAATGCAAAAGTATCGATTTATTGGGAGGAAGAGTTGGACCTCCTGCATCACGAATCGAAAACACGTACTTAACTCATTACAGACCAGGTTCGCTCAAAAGAACGCCACTCCTCCATTTACATAGTGAAGGTATAGTTATTAGTTAACTGTTCGTACTCGGGGGAGTTGGAATTGCATATACGACGAATTGAAGGCACCTGACGAGATCTTATCCTGTAAGTGTTTTCATCGTTATTCGCGTTAATCCGGAATGAAGACTGGAGCAATGTGAAATAGACGAGAGGAGGGTAGTTAAGTGTTCGTACTCTGGGGAGTTGGAATTGCCTATACGACGAAGGCGCCCGAACGAAACCGATTCAAGTGTTTTTATCGATAATCGTGTCTATACGGAATGAAGACTGAACGAATTTGAAATAGACCAGAGGAGAAAAACGAGTAATCTCGGGCTTGGACCATAAAGGATTAGTTACTTAATTTTAATGAGAAACAGATCTGCTCGATATCATGTGCCGCATTTATCATACGAGTAATCAACGGACGATTCTGCCAATCTACGACTATCCACCAGACCCGTTGTTCGTCAAAATGAGATACGAATTTTCCGTCTCTTTGAGCCTGATAGGGACTTGAGACATACGCCGCAAAAAGACGTCAAATATGATACGCCTTACGTGCCATGATCCCTCGACGAATATTGCTCGCTGAAGCTTGAAACATGTTGCAACCTTGCAATTGACGATACAAAAAGTTAGAAAGCAAAAAATTGCTGCAATCGTGATGATTTAAAAATAATTGAGATTTCAGGTGGTATGTCTACGGCATAGCATGAGGGCCCAGGGGCAAAAATAAAGTTTTGAGCGAGGCAGGCTTCAAGTTTCTAGTGCCGGACACAACTTGACCCGATCGCGATTTGAGGAATCGGTTGGAAATTCATACAGCAAGATGATTTCATGACATCATGCCAAAATCGAGAGGTATCGTGGAAAATACTGTTTTAGTGAAGCGATATATTGTATCGATAGTCGTCAGAGGAATTCAGTTTCCAAACAAACTACGATTCAATGTATTTTCCCCATAAGCGCATTTTTGAACGAAAATTTAGGCTATTAAATCTAAGCATAATCATAATCGCCAAAAGGTCGTATTAATGGGGCTCTTGCGAAATTTTGCTACAGATGATTGAAGAATTGATTCTTGCATAAAAAAAACTGTTAACAGGATGAGGAGTACTTACACTAAAAAAAATCACTAAGTTCATTCTCAGAATCGAGCTTAATAGTGGAGCAACCAGTGCCGTAACAATAGCCCCCTCAGCCCCCGCAATTGCGGGGGGGGCGCAAGGCGTCGGTGGGCGCAAAGAGAGAGGAGGAAAATGCGGGGTGCAGAAAGAAAAGGAAAAGAAGAGAAAGAGGAAGAAGAGAAGAAAAAAATCTGAAGAGAAGAACAAAAAATAGGAAAACAGGGACGAAGACGACAACGACAACGATTTCCCTCCATTTCCAGCCAATCAGAAGCCGACTCTTATCAGCATTGACCACGCTGGCTTTCAATGCAATTGCGACTCTTGTTTACTCTTTGCTTGACACCCTGTTACGGAAAAAGTTTGCAATAGACCCATTAAAGCTCGCGTTTTGAACGCACGCGAGTGGAGTGAGCGTCACGTGGGGGGGGGGGGCGTATATATACGTGTGTGCGGTTAATGTGGCATTGATTCGGTGCGACTGAGACTACCGAGCGACGGCTGCGGCGCGGCGGCGCACAGTGGAACAAGATAGTGAGAGTGGTCGGACATGACATTTATGACTAAAAACACAATTAATTTGTCTGTGTTTTCACGACCACAAAGTACATTTTATGGGGCAATTCTTATGGATAATTTTACGAGAAAACCAATAAAATTACTTTCGAACATTTACGTTACGTACAAACAAAGATATAAGCGTTTATAGATGCGATGCAATGTCCGGTCTCTCCCATTAACTCGCCCCACTGTGCGGTGTGCCGCGGCGCGGCGTTGATTTGAGCGTTGATTCCGAAATAGATTTCGAGCATGGCTCACGCTCATGGCTCGAGGCTTGACCTAGAGACATTATCCTGGCACCCGGCGCGGCGCAGCACCGCACCATCATTCACCAGCCACCGTATACAACTACCGTATTACCGTATTGCCCATATTGCTGTAAAAACCCTTTTACTGAAACCCTCTGTTGTCAGATTTATCGGAAAGAATCCGAAACTCATGGCCAACAAACATCCAAAAATGCACCGCAAAAAAGAGATTACCAAAAGCATGACCGCCGTAGTCACGCGCGCCCGCGGTGAGCCACCGTATACAACTACCGTATTACCGAATTGTCCATAATGCTGTAAAAACCCTTTTACTGAAACACTCTGTTGTCAGATTATCGGAAAGAATCCGAAATTATGGTCAACAAACATCCGAAAATGCACTGCAAAAAAAAAGATTACCAAAAGCATGACCGATGAGTGAACCGATGTAAGGGATGGTACAGTTACCAGAATGTTGGTTTTTGTACCGTAGTTCTTGAAACTTTTGAGAAAAATTCTAGTTCTGCGATTATATTCTCATATTAACACCAGAAATCCCTGGTCGAAGTACTAGACTTTCTGTGGTTCACATATCATTGTGCTTCGGGTAATATTACTCGAATTTAGAAATTCTTTTTGTCAGTGTGAACGACCAGTGTTGCCAGATCGAGAGAAAAAGCCGTATTGTCCCCCATTTAAATCAATGGAAAACATACGGCTTTTTCACCCCAATCTGGCAACACTGTGACCGACGAACAATGAGGCTCTCCCAAACTTTTTGCAACAGTTGATTGAAGAGTTGATCTTTACATAAAAATCTGTAAAAATGACTATGAGTACACCAAAAAATCATGAAATTTCCTATCAGAATCGGGCTTAATGGTGGAGAGACGCAGGTATCACGGGAGATTCCTATATAAATTGAGACATATCTCTGTGTTTCCGTATAGAGAAAGAGACATAATAGACAGGAACCTCCCATGATACCTGCGTCGAACTGCCATTACCATCTTGCCGTTATAGCAGTTATGTGAGCTAATTGCTGAATTTTAGACTTTCTTAGTGTGATTTTCGTGATTTTTGCTGGTCTTTGCAGAAGATTGGACTATATTTATTTGTTTATAGCAAAAGTTTGCAAGAGCCCCATTATCACAATTTTTGTTTGGACCATACGCATATGCTCTGCTAAGCTTTAGACGAAGCATTTAAATTTCATAACACAAAAGTTTTTGACAGCAATGAATTTCTCGAGTCATTTAAATGTGATTTTTGTTCGTTAAACGTAGTGAAACAACCTTGGCACAAATAGTCCATACAGGTCCATACGGTCCATAACCAATTCCCTGTACAGAGTATGGATACGTATGGATATGCGTGTTGACATCCTTACAGATCCACACAAATCCACAAGAATCCACACATATCCATACTCTTTTATAGGGCATTGGTTATGGGCCTTACGGACCTGTTTGGATCATTTTTGCCAGGGAAAGCCCTGTGTACGAATACTAACACTAAAAAAAGATGGCTATATGCATTATGCATAAGGGTCACGGGAGAGGGGAGAGGGAGAGGGGGAGAGAGAGAGAGAGAGAGAGAGAGAGAGAGAGAGAGAGAGAGAGAGAGAGAGAGAGAGAGAGAGAGAGAGAGAGAGAGAGAGAGAGAGAGAGAGAGAGAGAGAGAGAGAGAGAGAGAGAGAGAGAGAGAGAGAGAGAGAGAGAGAGAGAGAGAGAGAGAGAGAGGAAGAGAGAGAGAGAGAGAGAGAGAGAGAGAGAGAGAGAGAGAGAGAGAGAGAGAGAGAGATAGAGAGGGGGAGGGAGGGAGAGAGGAAGAGAGAGAGAGAGAGAGAGAGAGAGAGAGAGAGAGAGAGAGAGAGAGAGAGAGAGAGAGAGAGAGAGAGAGAGAGAGAGAGAGAGAGAGAGAGAGAGAGAGAGAGAGAGAGAGAGAGAGAGAGGAGAGAGAGTTTGGAACGCTACTCGAGTTTTGTCACAGCTGATTGCGATCGATGAGTGCCAGTGTTGCCAGATTGGGGTGAAAAAGCCGTACTTTTACATTGATTTAAATGAGGGCGATACGGCTTTTTACCCTCGATCTGGCAACACTGATGGATGAGTGCATTGTTGTGATTGTTGGCTAACCGTTGAGTTCGCACTAAAACCGTCTATAAAATTCGCTTACTGCGTGCACTGTGCTCCACCCCCCCCCGTATATCTCATACTCCTCTCTTTAGAGCCCCCCTCCCTTCCCATCCCTCCTCGATACCTCATTATTCTCGCACGATCGAAGGAAATTCGACAGGTTATTAATCGGTATCAGAGCTTGCCACAGGCCACAGCTCATCGAGTGTATCGAATTTCCTCGATTCCGATTTTCCCGTTTCGCGGTTTTCGATACCTTTTTATAGTTTTCTCATTTTCTCTCATGCGGCCTCTCCGTCCTCCTCTAATAATTATTAATCGGAGCAGTCTCCTTCTCCGTGCAGTAAAGAAAGGCCCGTGAAAACAAGTCGTTTGCTCTTCCGATGAAATCACCATTGTGTTTTAGATTAGAAAATCTTCGAAACGGCGCACCTCATGTTTAACGGTCTCGGTCTCTCGCGGTTTGATTAGCAAGGAGAATGAGGAACTTGCCGCTTCTTGCCGGTCCATTAGAGCGCGCTAGTGTGACCGCGGCCCAGTTTCGCTTCTCTATACCACCGCAGCGTTGCCAAATGTCAAAAGAAAGGTCGTTGAAGGGGGGTCGAAGATACTGGAGCAGAGTATAAAATGCGCAACACGCTTGATAATTAACCTGATGCATGAGTTAAATTGCATCTCCTGCATTGCTCATTGCATACCCTGCCCCTGTATATACATAAATTTGTACCCAGCCAGCTGTTGATGCTTACATTCAGCATTGCACTCAACGAGCTATAACTATAGACATAGAGGGGGTTTCTGGGACGTGCTTTTGAGGGGAAACGGAGGCAGCTATGATGTGAATCTCTTACAGACATTCTCACGCAGGCTCTGTTTGTTTGCCTCTAATATTTTAACTTTTAAAGTTTAAAAACTAATGGGTCTGTTGCACACTTCGGCTACAGCGTTTTAAAGTATCAATTCCCATGAAAAAAGCCGAGAAAATAACAATGGCAGCATCAGAAAACACTAAATTTCAGTATTGAACTCACAAATTGCGAAAAACACTAGACCCCCCCCCCGCCCCCCCTTGTATCACCCCTGTATCTTTCCACCACGTGCACGATATTTCGCGAAATTACCGCGGCACATTCAAATAATCACGGCCGACTGTCATCACAGCTGATTTTATAAACAAAAAACAGTAAACACTGACGGCGTCTGTTTGAATTCTTACGTTTCAATATCCTCAATTCCTCACAAAAGGTTGTGAAAGGTACGGAAACCGATATTTGTGTCGAAAACTTATCAAAATGAAACAATAACTCATAGGAGTTCCAAGCATGATTCCAACTTCGATCTTCATGCTTGGAACTCTTGCGAGTTATTGTTTCATTTTGATAAGTTTTCGACACAAATATCGGTTTCCGTACCTTTTACAACCTTTTGTGAGGAATTGAGGATATTGAAACGTAAGAATTCAAACAGACGCCGTCAGTGTTTACTGTTTCTTTGTTTATAAAATCAGCTGTGATGACAGTCGGCCGTGATTATTTGAATGTGCCGCGGTAATTTCGCGAAATATCGTGCACGTGGTGGAAAGATACAGGGGTGAATAGTGTCTAGTGTTTTTCGCAATTTGTGAGTTTAATACTGAATTTTAGTTTTTTCTGATGCTACCATTGTTATTTTCTCGGCTTTTCACATAGGAATTGATACTTTAAAACGCTATAGCCGACGTGTGCAACAGACCCATTGGGGACAGATCCATTTGAAATTGGTTTGAATTGAAAGTGAAAGTGTTTTGGAAAGTGCCCCGCGGGGATCGCTCATTTGACCGCCATTTTTGAATTCTGTTAATCACCGTTATTGAATTGGTGAGTGGATTTTGAAACTTTTTGATGCTTACGCTGTGATTTTCACGCGATTTTACATGAGGATCGACTCAATCTCCACAAATCTGCAGCAGAAATTTGCAACGGACCCATTTTCAGGAGGGATCCCGGCTATCTCTTTAAAAACTGAAATGCAAGTGAAATAGAGTATATTCCACATGTTTGCTTTCACCCGTTAATAAGATAGCTGCAATCTGTTCTCAAAATTACTATACCCGTGGCGACTCGTGCTATTTGGCAACACTGTTTTTCAACCATTTGAAACAATGTTAAAAAACCGAATGCTGGCGAAGCGCTGCTTTTCTTTCGTATCGAATATTTTGAACACAATCAAATGGAACAAATGTTGGGGATGTTGCCAAAATGCATGAGCAGCCACTACGCGTGCTATCCTTTACTTCTCAACCAATTTTGATGATTGATGATCACTCAAAAAATTCATAAAAAATTGAAGAGAGGCGTTCAACTAATTAGTGTATTTATCTGCATTATCGCCCATTTAATTATCCTTAAAAAAAAAAAAAAAAAAAAAAAAAAAAAAAAAAAAAAAAAAGTTAGGTTAGTTGCGAAAAATGATGACTCGGGACCAGTAGCGCAACGAGAGTTTCTGCATCTCTCTCTTTTCTCCATTAAGAAAAGTATGTTAGACAAGGGTGGACAAGGGGATAAGACCCCATCTTTCTGTCCTTTTTCTACTTATACATTCAAATGGAAAATTAGAGAGATGGAAGAGATCTTGGTTGCGCCAGTGCTCGGGGCGCTATGCCAAGCCATATACCGGAGAGTGGCGTAGCGTGCGATTTGGCAACGTTGAACTTTCTCCATTTATACCCATTGAAAATATCGAACAACTGGGCGTTCGGTGAACATCCTCAAATTCGACCTTTTACGTAGGTTTAAATAAACAAAATACAACGTTACCAAATCGCACGCTACGCCTGCGCCACTGACAGCGGCCTGATTGTGAGAGCGCCTCATTCCGGCCTTAGCTTTCCGACGTACTGGAACCACCTTAAACGATGTTTGGCATCGCTTTCCATTCCATGTGCCATGTTTTATGACGTTATTACTTTGACGCACGCGAGCTATCGAGTAACTTTTCATTGTCGGCATTGTCGCTTTCTTTCATCATTTGCCGACAGCCGGCGCTTTGACAATAGGACATCCAGATTAAGACCCGAAGGGAGATTCTTGATGTGCATCGATAAATTGAACGAGCCGCGAATTCAAAGCACAAGCACACCACTAAACAATATGTGCTAAGTACTTACTTGAACTAATGCACACATCCTCAAAGTCCCACACAATAATAACATTATTTACTGGACAAACATTGTTGATGCGTCCAAAAGTCAAGAAAGTGGACCGAGAAAATAACAATATCCAGTGGCGAGGCGAGAAACTTGGCAACAATGCAATTTTCTCCATTTAAATTCATCAAAAAAGTCGAACGGTTCAGTCATCGGCGATGACCAAGCACTTCGATCTTTTTAATTTGTTTAAATGGGAAATAGGAACGTTGCCAAATCGCACGCCTCGCAAATGACTATCTCTTTTAGGAGCAGAATCTCCTTTACTTGCCTCCATAATTTTCACACACACGAAGGACAGGGTCTAAAATTTTTGATGACCCCCCCCTTGTGTATCGTGTATTTGTGTATGTCCTTATAATACTCATTTTTAGAGATATATAGGAGGGTTCATCGACTCAATCCAATAAAATATGGGACAGCTGTAAGGTTATGAAATTTTGTGTTTTTCATAAAGAAAATGATAGGACTTAATGAGCTGAGAATAGTGATGCCTTTTGTTTTTTTCTGAAGTGTCCCGGTTTTTGAGATAAACGCGAGTAAAGTTGTAAAAAATCGTGTGCGTAGGAACTTCACTACGCAGACACCCCATTTAAAACGATATATTTTGGGCCAAAGTGTATTTAGAAACCAAAGGCATCTTTGTTACCAGCTCATCAAGTACTTCCATTTTCTTCGTAAAAAACACAACATTTCAGACCCTTGCAAATCAAGGCGAGCATTCGAGCAAACCCCCTTATAAGTATTTCAACTAGAATTACAAAACATCAATGTATCTAGTGACCCACAACTTTCTAAGTTTTCTTTTTTTGAGCGAGGTTTTCTAGATCCATGACTAAGCGACTAAGCTCAACCTTGGCTCTACTCATCTGAAAAACAGCAAACTTCACCTCAAAAAAAAAAAAAAAAAAATCTGTTCCGCGTCTCGCGACAGCGTAAACATCAAACAACTTGTCCATCGGATTTGCAAGCATCCGCATTTCAGAACTAAGCGATGTGTAAACAAAAAGTTCGGCAGTTGGTTGCGCTCTGAGCTTGAGTCACGGCAGGTAATTTACTAACAGGTTTATGTCATCGAAAGTAATTAACCGTTTCGTTTCTGTCCGCGATGTTTTGAGACGGAGCACTATGGTCTAAGATCGTTAAAAAAAAGGCCAAATAATAGAAAGTTAATTTCTCATCAATTTATTATTTTGTTTTTTTAATTTATCATTTATTTTTATTTATCATTTTCTTTTTAATTTATCATTTTTTTTATTTATCATTTTTTTTAAATTTATCATTTTTATTTTCAATAATCTTTTTTTTAATTTATCATTTTTTTTTATTTATCATTTTTTCCTTTGATTTATCATTTTTTTTTTATTTTTTTTATTTTATTTTTTTTTTATTTTATTTTTTTTTTATTTTATTTTTTTTTTATTTTATTTATTATTTATTTACTATTTAACTTTCAGTACCAGTTTTAATTACAGAAAACACTTTCAAAAAGTGATCTTAAACTATAAATGTTGCTGGTAAGTTGTAAATGAAGCTTAACAGGTCGAAAACGATGGTTTCTTATGGCTTTTTTCTAATAGATTAGCCCTCTAAGCACACGTAATCCACACTTTTCTTTACTTTTTTCTTCCTTTTCATTTTTGACCAAAAAGATAATAGGACATGACCTTTCATGAGACAGGTCCTATCTCATTAATCTAGGATAAGAGAAAATGCCACTGGAAAGTTTTAAAGTAAGCTTCAAAGGTCGGAAACGATGATCATCATTCATAGACTTCCAACACCAGCAATTTCAATCATAGAGAATGTTTCGTCCTGGCACTGCTAATTAAAAGGGTGTCAGGTGGTTGAATAAAATGACGAATAAAGAATATCCGGGTTGATAGATAAACTGAATTGTATAAAAGACAAATGATAAAACGGAGTGAAAATCGATAAAAAGAGATAGTAATTATAACAGATAGGAGCAAGAGGCGAGTCTGCTCCGTCGCGTTGACCAAGGTCAGGAATCGTTAGATGGTGGTTAGCGACTGACTTTGACCTTGTTTATGACTAGTGGCGTAGGGCCCATTGCGTATTGAAAGGGTTGAAACAACGGTACGTTTTACCGGGACCCAAGAAGAAAAGGAGGGAGAGAATCGACGTAACTCTCTTTGCTGTAAAAGAGGGAGTTTTGTTAATTCTTAGCCTCGAAGAAGGGACGATTTTAACGTTCACCAAAAAATAGAAAAAATAAATAAATAGCTGAAAAAAACGAAGTACGACGAAAAAGAGAACACTTTCACCAAGTAATTTTAAGCTATTAAGGTCACTGGAAAGTTGTAAATGAAGCTTAAAAATCGAAAAAGATGGTTTTTATCAAGGTACATAGAGAACAGTAACGGACAACACTTGACTCAGGGGGCGTGAACACTTGGAAAAAAGCGACTTCGCCGCCATCTTGTCTCCTATTTACTCCGTGTATCTCGCAATGTTGTTTGTGGTTAGGTTTGAAGGGTAAGTTTATCTGAAGCAATACTTTATTTATTTGAACAATGAAAAGTAATTTTTATCTTTAAATTCTAATGTTATGACTACAGATTGGATTAACATCATCAATTACGTTGTTTACTTTCCTTTTCAAGATGTGAAATCTACATTTGAATCGCGCGGCCAGAAAAATGCACATTTTTCACAACCAATCAGGGCCAACCTCAGAGTGTTGTCCATACCTATTCTCCATCTACCTTGAACTGTTAAGGTCACTGGAAAGTTGTAAATGAAACCTAAAAAATTCGAAAACGATGGTTTTTTTTAATGGATTTTTTCTCACTAACTTTTGGCCACTGTTTTTTCGACTTCAGACCTTAGTGCGGAGGAGTTAGTTAAAGTAAATATCCCGCGTTCCAAGAGCGCGGGGGAGGGGGGGAGGGGATAACAACGCTTTTTCCGCAGGTACATACGAGAGAAATATGCATCTTGATGGAGTCACACAGCAAGTCACCGTGACCTTGCTCCATTTTTATATTTTTAGTTCGTCGATCTTGACCTAATTAATTTCCTTCTCTCTACGAATGTCAACATACTCGGTTACTCGCCGTGCCGTCTAGCCGAGCGCGGAAACACCGCGAGGAAACGCGCGTGGAAAGATACAAACGCGACGACCGAAAACGCGCAGAACATCCGAGAAACAAATCTGATCTGCAAAAATCAACAACGAAAACGTCAACATCGTGAGAGGCGTCACGTCAATAATGAGCGATCCGAAGAAAGTGAAATTGAGTGAAGGAAATGTGTGAGCAATGTGTGTTCGGAGGTGTGTAATAAGTGTCGCTGTGTCTTGTCGCCGAGTAGGCCATTATAGTCGGAAGGCCACCGCAAAATTACGTACTTTTCCAATCAGAGTTGAACAAAATATTGACAATATTGCAAATAATTTATTTATTTGAAGAAGTGAGAGCGTAAATGAGCGTTTCCAAGGTAACAGGAGTTATCGTAGACGACTGTTGCGGGCCGATCCTTGAAATTCCCAAGTTTCGGCTGGAATGGAAAACAATGGGTCATTCCTCAGAATGAACTATTCTGCCAGGGACTAAATAATGTTAGGTCCCGAACATTGAATTGCGTGCATCTTGCGTGCGATTTCGACCAATCAGAGAGCTTACGCAAGGTCACATGACCGTGCGTAAGTTACGCTCGGGACCTAACATTATTTGGTCCCAGGTAAATCCGCCATTTTCGGCAAAATTAAAAAAAGCTGCGTGATATCGCGGACAGAGATACCTGATCAAGAAATGCAACGCGCAACGCATAGTTAAAACATGTGTTGGTTGCGTATTGCGTATTGCATACCATAGTGAGGACATGCAACACGCAATGCATAGCTCGAACGTGTTGGTTGAATGGTATGTCGTGTGCTGCGTCTTGCATACCATATTTAGGATATGCAACAAGCAATGCATATCTAAAACATGTGTTGGTTGAATGGTATGTTGTGTGTTATGCGTATTGCTTGAAATAGTCAGGATATGCAACACGCAATGCAAAACTAAAACATGACGTATTGGTTGAATGGTATGTTGTGTGTTGTGCGTACTGCTTGTAATAGTCAGGATATGCAACACGTAATGCAAAGCTAAAACATATGTATTGGATGAATGGTATGTTGTGTGTTACTGTTAATTGCATACCATACCATAGTCAGGATAAGAAACACACGCCTAACCTAACTTAAAACAATTAAGTGTTGATTGAATGGTACGTTGTCTCAACTTCAACCTTTTCATTTTAAAGCGTTCCTCATTGAAAATTCAACGCTCTAATTTAATTTCATTCATATTTATTACGTAATAAGAGAAATAAGGCTAGAAATTCCAGAGATTATCGGTCTAGGGGCATCTACACTTCTGAAACGACCTCTACCGTTTCCGCCAAAACTTTTTTCTTAGTGCGTCATACTATGAAACCGCGTCGATGGCTCTTGTACAATGTACAGTGTTGCTACGATACGGGAGTCAATCCAATTTCAACAATCTGATTTGCGAGTCTCCTAATTTGATTCGCTTTTCAGTAATTTCACGGGTGATGTTCATTGTGTTCGTCAGTTGCGTGGTTACCAGAATCAACAATCAACACGGCGTGGTCGTCTCGACAAGACGGGGCAAGGAGGGGCGGGGCGGCACACATTGGATCAAAATATAGACTTTTCCAAACATGAAATGTTGTTGTTCTTTTACTTTTAAAACATTTTTATGTTGATATTTTCTTGCGAAAAACCATGTTATTCGACTCAATTTATGCTCTGAAATGAAAGATTTTACACATTTTCAATATAATCCAGATATGAAGAAAAATTTTAAAAATATTTTTAAAACATTGACAATATTTTTATAATACTGTCAATATTTTAAAAACATTTTAATAGAAACATTTTCAAGAAATTTTAACAAAAATATTTTTAAAATGTTTTTAAAATGTTTTAAAATATTTCAAAAACATCTTAAAAAAACTTTTGCCTTTTAAAAATATTTTGACAACTAATTGGCATGAAAAAACCATGTTTTTTTAAAATGTTTTTAAAATATTAACAAAAGGTTGCCAAAAACTTTTCGGCAAGATTTTCAAAATGTTTTTAAAATATTTCTTTCATATCTAGGAATTTGCTATTCACTGTTCATGATTTTTCATTCGTAAAATTATGTCCAAGAAATTTCAGATCCTACCCACTTTGTGACAGCGCCGTGCACCGTGCTCCTTCCAGGTTGCTTGCTCATCGAGCTTCAAACTTTGACGTGTTTTACCACCCTTGGGGATTCATAATTTACACCCTGTCAAGGTCCATTCCTCATGACTTTGACCTTGCACAGTTACAGAGAAGCCTCTATTGCGTTCCATTTTTCACTTCACAGAGAAAAATATTGATGCATGATATGCAATAGCAGTAACAGCTCATCAGAGTTGAGGAAACGGGGTAGTACTCAACGACGAAAAGTACCTGTACTCGGGATTTGGTAATTTTTTTTTAATCGTATTCCAATGGTTAATTAGAGTGGATTTTTAACGAATTGGCGAGGATCATGAACATCAATTTTAATTATTTTACGCATGGGGTCATCCTAAATTCGTTAAACTTCCATTCTGCACTGAAAAAAATAATTCCCGAATTCTAGTAATATTACCAGAATCACAACGATATGTGAGCCTTAGAGCAGGTGCGGTTTTTCTGATGAAAACAGGGATTGGGAGCCAGAGCCGTGGTCAGATCTGAATTTTATGTTCTCCTTGGCAGAAAACTGTAGGATTACTAAAATAAGTTACAATTTATCATTCAAATACTGAATCCAAAGGCTCTTGCACCAACAGAACTTGATTTTAAAGATTTGGTTTCAAGTTATTTCGTTGGGAGCTCTTTAAGGAGCACTTTTTGGGAGCCCTTTGGGGAGCACTTTTTGGGAGCCGTGCTCCCAACGAAATAACTTGAAACCGAATCTTTGAAATCAAGTTCTGTTGGTGCAAGAGCCTTTGGATTCAGTATTTGAATGATAAATTGTAAGTCATTTTAGTATTCCTACAGTTTTCTGCCAAGAAGAACATAAAATTCACATCTGACCACAACCCCCGCTCCCAATCCCTGGGTCAAAGTACTATACTTTCAGTCGTTCCCATATCGTTGTACTTCTGGTAATATGACTATAGAATCTGGTATTATGACTATCGCTTTTTATCAGTGTACTTACATGGGTGCTGGCGTTACGCGACTCAGCACCTTGATAGAGAGAAATTGTGTTTCTTGCATTGAATTTTTTCATAAGTAATACCTCGTTTACTTTCCACCTCGAGGAGAGAAAGAAATAGATTGAAAAAGTAGAGGCGACAATTTGGCGGTCGGACGGTTCTGGGTGGGTTGATGCGCCACTCGCGCTGACCGCCGCACAGTGGAGAGAGTCAATGTAAAAGGCCGGACATGGCGTCACGACTATAAATGCGTATATCTTTCTTAATAGGCAACGTAAAAGTTTTAAAGTGGTTTCATTGGTTTTATTGTAAAATTTCCAACCAGAATCACCCTTTATAGTAAGTTATTAACGCTGTAAAAACATTAACGTTTCCATATTTACTTTCTCACAACTAACAAAATTAGAAATAGAGAAAGTATTGCAACGGCGCAGATATTTTTAAGGTATTTAGTTTCGATTGGCCCACTACTACGACTAAGTGAATCATGATAATTGCAAAATAATTGGCTCTCATCATGCTTAACACTATCCTAAGAAATATTCATCCATAAAGTTTCAATATTATTTAACCATTTGTGGCTAGGAGGTGTAAATGCACAAACTTTCTGAGGCGTCTGTCTGTAGCCATAAAACGTGAAACTCAGCATAACTTTTGAACTATTAATCCATATGCATCTAAATTTTGCAGAGAAGTTGTTTATAACATTTTTTTTTTTTTTTTTTTTATTATTAATTTTTAAGTTAGTTATGGACGAAAAATGGTTTCTATTAAAATCAAAGGAAAAAAAGTGTCAAAAAAAGGAAAAATTTAAATACATCAAAAATGGATCATTGGATTTGGATAAATATATCAGAGGGGGTCTGGGGCCCATCAACATATTGGAGGGGGGGAAGGGGTCTCCCCCAGAATAGTAAATTATGGTATGGGGGTCTCCCCCAGACTAAAATTGACGTGAGAAACTGTTTGAAGGGTATTCTCTACAGTTTATTAGACATATATTCCATGTCCAACCACTTCCATTGACTCGCTCCACTGTGCGCCGTTTGATGATGATGCCAACCGGTGCGGGTCCACTGCTGCGGTGAGCCAGACTGCACGGTGCCGAGGCCCGGGACATGGACAGGTCGCGATACAGCAGTAGCGCACCGAGAGTTTCTTCATCTCTCTCTTTTCTCCATTAAGAAACGTATGTTAGGCAAGGATGGACAAGGGGATAAAACCCCCTCCTTCTGTCCTTTTCCTACTCATACATTCAAATGGGAAATGAGAGAGATGGAAGATATCCTGGTTGCGCCAGTGCGATACAGCCGCACCGTGCCGTTCCATTTACCGTTTCACCATTCATCATTAACCATTAAAACCATTCACAACATTCAACGCTCACCGGCAACGAGTGCGAGCCAACTCATGCATGACCAAAAAAAAAGGGAAAGAAAGGGAGAAAAAAAAAGAAACAAAGCAAAACCAAAAAAAAAAAAAAAAAAAACCTCATGGCATGGAAAGAGGGAAGAAAACACAACTATTAAATACTCCTGGCCCCACCCCCTCCCCCAATGGTGTGGCGCTCTGTGTGAGGAGAGCACTTTCCATTATTCGCAATGTCGCGCGGTTAAGTTTTAGAATAAATGAGGTGGGTGTTGCGGTGAAAGGGGGGGGGGCGAAGGTAAATTGAGGAGAAAAAAGAAAGTCCTTCGGTGAAAACAATGGAGAAGTTTTTAAAGAGACAGGAGCGACATCAGGACGGTCAGGACACGCATGGTTGCGTTCGGTCTAAGCGTAGGAGAACTGAGAAAGATATCCGTCAAGCAGCCGCGGTAATAGTCATGGATCACGGTGAAGTGTCTCGGTGTCGCGAAACGCCGTTTGGTAATAAAGGCATCTTCGCGCATGGCGATTGATGGATCAAGGACGCCGACGGGAAACCTCATCTGCAAAAAGTTTAGAAGCCATTCGGGCCAAAAATGCCAACAACAGGGTTATTCTTTGGCGCCGTCAAAGACTTTTCAGAAGCCAAAGTGGAAAGCGCTATAGACTGTTTTAGTAGAGCGATATATCATATCGATTGCCGTCCGAGGGCCTCTGGTTCCAAACAAACTCTGGTTCAATGTAATTTCCCCATAAGCGAACTTTTGAACGGAGATTTAGGGTATTAAATCAAACAATTAATGCGACCTTGTTGCGATTATGAATTCTACGTCCTCGAAAATGCTTAATTATGCCTGGTTCCTTGACTAATACTGCCGAAATCAATAAGATATTACAGATTAAATGTTGCATTTGTAGGTTAGAATCAGAGATAACTAAGCTAAAGAGATATGGCAGAACTGCTCAAAACTGTTAATCGACTCCTACGAAGTAGGCAAACTGGCATACGATCTGGTGGACCATTTTGTAAACAATTCTGAAAGTAACCGAAGTGCGTTCGGCTGGCAGTAAATGACTTTTGACTAAAGTTTTAGTGGTTATTTTGGTGGTTAAATTTTTCCCTTGACATTTTCCATCTTATCAACGTGTTTGGAAAGCAAAAAATTCAGAAAAGTGCGTGCCTAGAATTTATTTCCACTAACAGCAGTAATAGCAATGTTTACGAAAAATGGTCCACCAGGTGGTACGCCGTATTGTATCACGGCCTATTTGAAGGCGTTTTTTACGATTGTCGATTAACGGTTTTCTAACATGGCGGGGATAGGACTTGCCATATCTCTTTAGCTTAGTAATCTCTGGTTAGAATCGCCCGAAATCCCGCCAATTCCACAACAACAACAATAACATTTGGGTGATTCCAACCTCCAAACGCATCGTTTAATCTGTAATATCTTGTTGATTTCGGCAGTTTTACGGGTGGAACCAGACAAAATTAAGCATTTTCGAGGACGAAGAATTCATAATCGCAAAAAGGTCGCATAAATTGTTTGATTCAATACCCTAAATTTCCGTTCAAAAATCCGCTTATGGGGAAATTACATTGAACCAGAGTTTGTTTGGAACCAGAGGCCCTCAGACGGCAATCGATACGATATATCGCTCTACTAAAACAGTCTATGGGCAAAGCAAAGACATTATAGAAGAAGACTAGCCCCTAGCATAGAGGCGAGAATTGAAGCCGGTTACAGTCTCATGCTGGGCTTCCCCGCTCGGGGGTATGGACCAAATTAACATTGCGGCTTATGGAGCCGAGACATTTAAACATTTAAACTCCATGTAGTTGCCGGACTAATGGATCCGCCTTTGCCCCAAAAGGCACTATAGAAGAAGACTTGGCCTCTGCTATCTCTTTACACGGGGGAAAAGTGAAGCCGGCCGCACGGCACGGGCTGATGGGCAGGGGCAGTCGGCAGGGCACTTCCCCTCGCGGGGCTATGGACCAATTTAACATTAGCTACTGTATCTCCCTTCTTTTAATCCACGACTGCTTAAATAATCAAAGAGCGTGATGCAGTTCCACCAGAGGCGAAGTTTGCTATCCGTAAATATGTTATTTTGTCCATTTGAACTCATGGAAAAGGTCGAATTCAAAAATCATCGCCGATCCCATGATAATGGGGCAGATGCAAGGGTCTGAAATTTCAGGTTTTTTATGAAGAAAATGATAGAACTTGATGAGCTGAGAACAGTGGTGCCTTTGGTTTTTTCGTAAGTGTCCCAGTTTTGGAGATACACACGTGTAAAGTCGTAAAAAACCGTGTGCGTAGTGACGTTACTACGCGGAATTCCCATTTAAAACAATGTATTTTGGGTCAAAATCACATCTCCGGAACAATGGGAAACAATTAAAAACCAAAGGCATCTTTGTTCTCAGCTCATCAAGTACTTTCATTTTCTTTATAAAGAACACAACATTTCAGACCCTTGCAACTGCCCCATTGATATTTTTCGTGGGTTTCAGTAAAGTCAAATGGAACGTTGCCAGATTGCAAGCTTCGCCACTGAAAATGAGTTACACATCCGTCCGTCACCGTCCGGGTCCCCAGCAGCCGTGTTCGTTCAGCCATTGCACTGATTTCAATAAAAAAAAAAAAAATATTCAATCATCGGAGAAACTTCGGTCCACCTTTTTAGAAAATAGATTCTTTTCATCGTTCGCCAATCAGAATCTCTACACCTTTCGTTCAAACATTACTTTCGAGAGTATAGTACCTACCTTGTTGGCCAATGGGTCCGGTCACGGGCGACAGCAGCGGGTCCGCGGACGGTGGCTGGCCGCGCCGCACAGCGCACACTGAATCGAAAAATATATTTCCCCGGACATGAAGTTTTTTAAGCGTGCCGTATATATACGGTACGCTTTTTGTTTTCATTTTCATATCTAATATATAGGTTGCATGCTTTGCTTATGGCAAAACCTTGGCGGGAAAGGTTTGAAAAATTAAAAACGTGTTTTCTTAAAACTGGTTTCATTAATCGTTAATTTATTGCTGCAATCCAGGAGGTCTCGGCGTCTATTTTCTTAAAATTGTAAAAGTTTTGGTATTCCTGTTAATTTCAATAAGTTATTAAGCGTCAAAGTCGAATTCCTTTGAACGAGAATTCCATACAGGTCCAGCAACCTAAGTCATTTGTGCCAACCTATGAGTCAAAATTCCAAGGCAGGAGGGGGGTGGAAACATCCTTCACAGAAACCCTCTTTGCCCCTCGGTTTTGGGCTCCACCGGTCACGAGATTTCTTCACGGTTCATTAAGCGGAGAGATTTGTGAATGTGTGGGAGAGAGAGGGTGTTAGAGAGGCTTTGTGTCTCGGATCTCGGAGGGTCTGAGGACTCATAAAAGTGTCAACATCAGTTTGACGACGGTATCGAAAAGAAGTGACGGCGAGGTATTGATGAAGAGCGGGGGGGGGTATAGAAAAGAGAGGGGCTCATTCATATCCTTTAGTAGACCTGTTTAGTGATGACGTCACCATCAAAATAGGTTCCAAACAAATGCTCTATCTCGCTCACTCTCGTTGATTTACCTATAAGAAATCAGATCCAAATTTTCGAACGCATATTCATGCTAGTTAAAGCACAGTTTTCTCAAATTTTATTGCACCATTAGATTCCACGTACCTTAAAGTATTTTTCACTCTAACATAATTCCTAAAAGATCACAAGCGAATTTACAATCACAGTTATACCGAAAGATGTTCTACGTTTTGTCCTCGTCTTACTCACGGTCTCTTATGGGAGTATCACCGCCATGACACTCAATCATTCTAACTTCTCTTCGTATCGAAGCTATTGTTCGAGGTATAACACATGTCGTGATGGTGCTGATGAGCCTATATCCTAGAATGTTGTGCTCATAAGAAACTGTGAGTGTGTGACAAGGACAAAAAATAGGACTTTCTTCGATATAACTGTGATTGTGCATTGTTGCGCGATGTTTCAAAAAGTTTGTGGTAGCGAGCTCACATTTTATCACTGAGAAAAAAGTGGCTGTTAAAACTGTAAGAATAGAACCATAGATGTGTTTCGTCTTATTTCAATCATAAGACCTATCGTTGCTATAGTCAGCGCTCTTGAATCTACACGAATACCGATTGTCTCTATAAAATTTCGATTATTTTTATGGGAAATAAAGCGCGGGAATATATATCATATCGGAAAATTCATCGAAACAATCGGAAATTTTTATAAGAACCGTGGAACCGAATGGTGTGATAAACACAACTGGTGCAAAGTACATGTTGTTTACTAGCACTTGTATTTGAAAATTTGGATCGTATTTCATATGGAAAAACCCACGAGAGCGAGTGAGACGGAGCCTTTTTTTGGAACCAATTATTTTCATGACGTCACACTAAACAGGTCTTGGTCATTGGAAACATTTGAAATTCTGGGGGATCGGCAAATTGAAAACCCCTTAATGAGCGTCTATGCAATCAAGGGATTTTTGAGGAAATTTTGGGCGTTTCGTTGAAGAAAAGGTTTTTAAAATCCAGAACAAAGGGAGGGGGTTAAAATTCGCATTAATAGCTCTAAAAAGTGAGAGGGGCTGTCGCGTGTCTTCCACCCCTGGACAGCCTCCTCCCTGCGGCTATGGAATTGACTCTGGAATAACTTATTTACCTATCCTAAAAAGTTTCTCGCGTGTACAGTATTTTTTACTGGAAGCCTCTTCAAATTTTGGAAATTATAGGTCCATATGAAACTTTGCTTTTCCAAAACGAAAAATGATATCGACCCACGGCAACAGAAAAAAAAATCATATTACAATGCGTTATAGGCTTAGTTTTAACTGTAAACTTTCGATACTTTTCAACAAAATAAATGGGGAGAGGGGGAATTAAAATCCACAATCGTCTTAAACCTCCACACCTACTATAATCTATACCCCTAGAATGCTTGACGTGTAAAGGGCACCTGAAATGGTTAGTTCTGTATATTAAAGGATTATTTTTTCATGAATTCGCAAGTGTTCCATTTATACATATTACATATCTACATCGTGACAATCGCAACAAGTGCTGACAGCACCTAAAACGGAAAAAAGAAGAAAAAAAACTGTTTATTATTTAGAATCACGGCTTTTCCGAATATGACACTTTTTGACTTCAAAAGAACGCAACCTCATTTTTGATCCCTGAACAAGCCGTTTAAAAGGTGGAGGGATTTAGAAATATCTATTGTCTATACTTTATGTGGGTAAAAAAGATCGAGCCTTATCAAATAATTTTCTCTTTTCAGCTTATTCAATGGGTTTGTTGCAAACTTTTGCTACAGCGCTATAGAGTTTCGATTTTTACGTAAAATCGCCTGAAAATTACATTGGCGGCATCAAATAGTCATAAAATCCATTAATAAACCCACAAAACGCATTATAAAGAAAGCCAAAATTGCAGTCGTAAAGCCGAACAATCTGTGCACGCGCACGACGAACATCAGAGATAGGTGACCCATTCTCCCCTTTTTCGTTAGGGGGGGGGGGGGGGGGGAGAAAATATCTCTACAGTCAAACTGTGATTTTAAAAATGTGCATGGTCAAGATGTTGTCTTTTGTGAAGGGAGCGGGGGGGGGGGGAGCAAAATATCAAGAACAGGGTGTTTCAAAACTTGAGTGCCAAACTTATGGAGTGTATTTTTGGGGTCAACATACATATATATAAGACTTTATTTTCCTACATGAGTATGTGCTGCAAATGTTTCTCTTCTGAGCTAGAGCCCTCCAAAGATTTGAAAACAAAAAACAAAAAACAAACACACAAAAACAACGCCTTTGACTCATCTCCTTATAGATACATCTGATCTTTTATTTTTTTCATCATTTCTCACCAAATCAGCTCAATTGGACAGCACTTGTCACAAAAGAACTGAGTGACATTTTTGATAAAATTGAGTTATTGATTGATAGACCTAGCAATACTCAATCTCGAAGCAACAAGTGCTTCTTCTAATAACAACTATTTCCTCATTGAAGCCTCATTGAAGTCATTGTCCATGTGATGAAATAAAATGAGAACTTGGTTCCTTTTTCTTAAACCTTAATCCGAGTCACGTAAGGAACCAACTCCGACTTGGTTCCTTTTATAGAATTGGGAACGGACTTAAGTCCGGATTAACAGATTTTAAAATATCAACAGTGTAAACCAACTCTGCCGTTTGGTTTCTCTTAGAGATTCGTTTTTCGTGATTATGCCAAACAAAAAGAAGAAAGGAACCAAGTCACTTTAAACGCTAAAAATTAAGTAGGTACCTTTCCTGCATAGGAAATTCCACTTTTCCGGTGTTGAAAAGCAAAAACATAACACGGTAGTTGAATGAAATCAAAACGTAAGTAATTCCAAGTTTTTTGTTTAAATGCTAGCTCTTCAACTTTGGACTCAATTTTCTCGAGATCAGCTCCATGTCACATGGTTCCTCTTTGATGAATTATCATTGCTAGCAAAAGCATTAAAGCTGTTCAGACTTTAGTGGCACGCTTTTCCAACACCTGCGTGTTGGAATTTTCCCTGCTTGTTTTTTTTTTCCCCCCCCTTTAATTGCTGTAAAAATATATCAATCGTAATATATAAGTACTTACATTCGAGGTTAAAAAGAACGTCAGGCGACTCCTTATAAGGTAGGTTACCTGCAATGCTTAAATTCATTGCGATAAGTATTGCGAGTGGCCTATTTCAAGGAGTCGGCTGGCATTCTTATTGTCTCTGACTGTACATTCAAAAAACTAGTAATTTTTTTTTTTTTTTTTTTTTTTTTTTTTTTTTTTTTTTTTGCTTTTCACGTATTTGGTCCCTGAAACTCTAACATTCAAGGTTCTTAATGACCCAAATTTCTGTTTCCACATACGATCCACGCAAATTTCGCGAAAAATGGTTTTTTTTTTTTTCTACATCTTTGCCCAAAATTTAAAGCTTTTTCAACCTTTATTCACTAAATTTGACCTTTTATTTTATTTGCTCCTTGAATTTTCCGTGTGAGCCAAAATTTCGGGAAGTGCCAAATCACAGGGTGGGCCTCCATCCTGTGACACCCTCCTCCCCCCCCCCCAAAGACGCTACTGCTAAATTTCCGTTCAAAAATGCGCTTGTGGAGAAAATACATTGATTCAGACTTTGTTTGGAACCAGAGGTCCTCGGGCAAGAAATTTTACAATTCAAGCGTTGCAGTATGAAATTTTGGGCTATTTTCTGTTGAAAAAAGGGAACATTTGAGGCTTCTGAGGGGGCAACAGTGACGGAGCCTGAAAATTTTTAAGGGGAGGGGGGGACGCCCAAGAAATGTTAAGTTTCAAGCATTGCAGTAAGAAATTTTGGGCTGTTTCCTGTTCAAAAAAAAAGGGAACACTTGAGGCTTCTGAGGGGGCGCGTACCTCCCCCCCCCGCATGGATCCGCCACTGGGTGGCAATAATCGTTACGATACATGGCTCTACTAAAATAGCCCATTCTCAATTTTTATTTATATAAAACTATGACCGGGATATTCCATGTTTCGGTTCCACTGTACTTACATACCGTGGCCCAACCGCGAGCCGCTATAATTATCCTCCAACTATTAAGTAAATTGAACTGAGGTCGGGCCGAGTCGAACCGGACCAGGTCCCGAGACTCCCATAGTCCAAAGTACTCGGCGCTTTCGGTTATTCACCTTATTATTACGAGTTACGATCCGTCTCTAATAGACCATTTTGCGATCAGGGAGCTGAAATAGCCGACAAACATTTTGACTCTACTTTACTTCGAAGCCGCGTTTGCGCGTACCCTATCGCGCAAGGTGCACGCAGGCTTTTTAAAGCGTAAGTAACTTAACTTTAATGGCCGGACCAACCACGCCGTTAATCGCTTTCGTATCCTTTGGCAATACGTCTTCTGACTCAGTTATTTTTTTTCTTTTTAACAGTAGTTCTCTTACACTCCTGTTGGAATATCGGTTCTTCGTTGTTGACCAGTGGCAGCGCGTGTAATCTAGAGTCCCTATATCCCTTATGTAGTAGAGTCCCTACAAGAAGAGAGTTAAGACAAGTGAAACCATGGGCGCCGCCAGGATGCGATTTTGCACATTTGTTTACATTTAGAGGGCCGTTGTTTTGTACAAATATTACAGTGCCGCAGAGTTTCTGACAGTGTAATCTTTCACTGCGTTTTTTGATCGACATCTATTTACGCTTTTGAAAGTTCTTTTGAGAATTATGGACATTCTTGAGGCGCAGCATGATTAAAATTAACAAATTTGTCCACATTTAACTCTTTTATCCGTAAAATACCGTTGGACTCCTTCTTTTGTGAACAAGAGTGTGCATGTAAACAAATGTGCAAATCGCATCCAATGGCGGCGTCCGTAGAGCCTAAAACTCTATAACCAACCAGAGGTTGACTATACCCTCTTGTCTTAACTCTCTAAATACCTAAAGGGACTCTAGTGTAATCAAGCAACTTCGCAAGTTGTCCATTTAAACCCGTGTTAAGTATCGATTAGAGGGTTGTACTGTGCACCCCCAGCATATCGACCTATTTAATTACCTTAAATGGACTAAATCCACAATTCCAGCTTTCACACGCCGACACTGATGCCCCCAGGAATGTCCTATAAATCCTACAAGAATCTTTAAAAGCATAAATAGACGTCGATAAACAAAAGCAGTGAAAGATTACACCGTCAGAAACTCTACAGAACAATAATCTTTGCATTCGACCAAAACACAACAACGGCCCTTGGAATGTAAACAAATGTGCGAAAACGCATCCGATAGTCTGTTTTAGAAGAGCGATATATCGCTCTACTAAAACAGTCTATGGCGGCGCCCATGGTTTCACTTGTCTTAACTCTCCAGGGACTATACTTCTGCATAAATTGCTGTGGCGTAACGGCTCATCCAATCCGATTCGGGTTCAGTGATTATTTTGACGTCACATTTAAACAGTTCTCTTTGATATCAGCACAATCTGCGCTTTGCTTTTATAATCCTCGGTCCGTGTAATTTACGTTACGTGCGAATCTATCACGTGGCATGACTCAGTACTACAGGACACTCAGGACAGGCTGCGCATAGCTCCGGGAAACCTTGATCTATCACACTATACACCTTTCCAAAGTGGCTCCTCAACAGCGTTGCCGCATTGCATCAATAATTGCCATTTTCTTTCTCTCTTTTATTAATGAGTCTGTTGAAGTGGCATAGTATGCTATTTTGCAACGTTGTATTTTGTCAATTCAAACCCATGTGAAAGGTCGAATGCGAAGGTGTTCACCGAACACCCAATAATACTTCGATATTTTTCGTACACGGAAAAAAAAGATTAGTGAAAATAACCATACGGATACTTGATTTTGGCACCTGCTAGATGTTATGGTAAACTTGACCAGAAGTATGGTACATTTACCGATACTTTGAGTAAATTCGACATGCAATCAGGTAACATCACCTAGTACCTTGTCAAAACATAGTATACTTCTGGTTAACATTACCATAACATCTAGTAGGTGCCAAAATCAGGTATCCGTATGGTTATTTTCACCGTAGTTTTTTTTCCGTGTAGCTTTAAATGGACAAACAGCAGCGTTGTTAGATTGTACGCTACGCCAGTGCTCTGTTGCGAATTTTTGTTACAACAAAATAACCTTGATTCTTACAAAATATTCGGCAAAAATAACGATATGCGCATTAAAAAGTTTCAAAATCCACTCAGTAACTCAGGAAATCACTTTCCACACTGAAAAAAAGACTACAAGAGGCATGACAATACGTGAACCTATGTAAGGGATAGTATAAAGTACAATGGGGTTCTTTCAAACTTTTGCTGTGAGCAAATGAATCGTCTAATATATTGTAAAAACCAGCGAAAATCACGAAAAGTGCACTAAGAAAGTCTAAAGTTCAGTAACAAACTTACATTACTGCTTTAACGACAAGATCGTAAAGGCGGTTCGAAGCAGGTATCACCGGAGACTCTTGTTTAATTTGTCACTTTCTCTGCGGAAACACAGAGAGTTGTCGCAATTTAGATGGGAATCTCCCATGATACCTCCGTCTCTCCGCCACTATGCCCAATTTTGAGAGTGAATTTTGTGATTTTTTAGTGTACTCATCGTCATTTTTTTTAGGTTGTAATGCAAGAATCAAATCTTCAATCCCCTGTAGCAAGAGTTTGCAAGAGCCCTATTAAAAAGTTTCAAAATCCAATCAGTAACTCAGGAAATCATTTCCACTCAGAAAAAAAAAAGATTACAAAGAAGCATATGGACAATATACGTGACCCTATATAAGGGATAGACTATAATTACCAAACTTCTAGTGTTTGTACCATAATTATTGAAACTTTTTAGGACATTCTAGTTTTATGACCACATTCTGGCGGTACTAACACCAGAATTTTCTGGTCAAAGTACTAGACTTTCTGTCTTTTACATATCGCTGTGCTTCTGGTAATAAGACTAGAATCTGGTATTATGAATATCGCTTTTTTTCACTGCATTTCAAACAGCCCGCGCTACACTAGACATTATTACCACCGATATACAACTAGAGGTACTTACATATAGAAGGAACCACCGCGTTTATGTAAACATTCATTGGCCTGGGAAAGCGGGGAGAAAGAGATCAAAACTTGAATCTGTTCGCACTGGCGGATCCAGGAAATTATCCTTCTCTTTCTCTGGCCATTTGAATTCATGTGTTAGAAAAGGATAGAAAAGGGGCGACTGCCCCATTAATCTGTCATTTTCCAACTCACGCATTTTAATGGTAGAAGAGAGAGAGAGAGAGATAGATTTCTGGTTCTGGCAATGTCCGGTCGCGATTGGATTTGGCATCGCTGCTCTAAGGCCTCTAAGGAGTCGTGGCTTATGGATTATTTTTCTTCCTTTCTCTCTCTCTCTTTCATCGCATCTCATCGCAATCGACACGAAGAGGCAACGATGTTGGCGTTTCATTTTATTGCTTGAGCTTCTCATCCTATATACTCATCGTTTGTCTGTTGGTCTGTTTGTTTGTTTTCCTCGCGTGATTACGTAAACGCTGTTGTCCAATGCAGTAAGAGTATTCAGCGTGCCTCTGATGGCTCGTTCGATCGCAAGAGGCACGCCGCGGTCGCGTCGCAAAGTGGGCAGAATTGGTTTCTCTGTCGGCAAAAAATCAGCAAATTGTGAGGTAGCTTCGAATGGGTCTGTTGCACACTTCGGCTAGAGCGTTTTAAAGTATCAATTCCTATGTAAAAAGCCGTAAAAATAACAATGGCAGCATCAGAAAACACCAAAATTTATTGATAAACTCACAAATTGCGAAAAACACTAGACACTATTCACCCATGTATCTTTCCACCACGTGCACGATATTTCGCGAGATTAGCGCGGCACATTCAAATAATCACGGCCGACTGTCATCACATCTGACTTCATAAACAAATAAAAAGTAAACACTGACGGCGCGGCGTCTGTTCGAATTCCTACGTCTCAAGATCCTCAATTCCTCACAAAAGGTTGTGAAAGGTACGGAAACCGATATTTGTGTCGAAAACTTATCAAAATGAAACAGTAACACACAGAAGTTCCAAGGATGATGAATGAAGTTGGAATCATACTTGGAACTCCTGTGTGTTCTTGTTTCATTTTGATAAGTTTTCGACACAAATATCGGTTTCCGTACCTTTCACAACCTTTTGTGAGGAATTGAGGATCTTGAGACGTAGGAATTCGGCCGTGATTGTTTGAATGTGCCGCGCTAATCTCGGGAAATATCATGCACGTGGTGGAAAGATACAGGGGTGAATAGTGTCTAGTGTTTTTCGCAATTTTTGAGTTTATCAATGAATTTTGGTGTTTTCTGTTGCTGCCATTGTTATTTTTACGGTTTTTTACATAGGAATTGATACTTTGAAACGCTCTAGCCGAAGTGTGCAACAGACCCATTGATACCGTTCATGTCCTCAGCAGAGGCGTGGCGTGCAATTTGGCAACGTTGCTGTTCGCCCATTTCAACCCATGAAAAAGATCGAACTATAGGGTCTTCAATGAACACCTTCGCATACAAACTATTTACATGGGTTTAAATAGAAAAAATACAACGTTGCCACATTGCACACCATGCCACTGGTCTGAAGGGTAGACGAAACGACAGGTTTCCTCGTCAGTAAAAATCAAACGCAATTTGATGCCCTTGGTAAGAGCGAACTTGAGTCCTCAAGTATCAAATGAGCCTAAGTCCGTAATACAGTCGAAATTTTTAAATTCACCGATGATTCCACCGGTTGAGAAAAGATTACAGAGTTCAGTTCAGTGTATCACTACTACAGGAAAATACTCTGGTCTGTAATCTTTTCTCAACCGGTGAAGTCGTCGATGACTTTGAAAAACTTGCGGGTATTTTAATTAATTAATGGAATTTCCCACTGATTGAGAAAAGACTACATAATATGAGAGTATCTTCGTGCAATACAGTCAAACACTGAACTGAACTGTGTAATCTTTTCTCAACTGGTGGAATCATCGGTGAATTTAAAAATGTCATTGATTATGCACGAAACGGCAGCTCCTGCGTTGCGATCCCACGATTCTTGATGATTCTAATTTTTTAAGGCGTTTATACGAAGCTTCTTTGTATTATGTATAGAGTTGAGCTTAAAACTAATACGATATTGTATATAGGTACTCTAATAGTTGATGGTATTGTAGTCTGATAGTATTGTAGTCTCTGGTAGTCTGTCATTTATTAAGCAAATTTTATTTCGTGACCAGGTTACGTTTTACGTGACCAGGTTTCGAAAATCGGTAGGTGACCGAAATTTTATTATTCCGGTCACCTAAAAGTGGGCGGAGCCAAGCAACGTACGGTTATGTACGGTACCGTATCAAAAGGTGACCGGGAACCGCTTGGTTCCGAATTTCGAGACCTACCTCCCGAGGTAGGTTACGTGAAACGTGACCGGACGAGTAGGTGACCGGAGGGAAAATTTGAATTTTGAATCGCCTTGTCTGTGATTGGCTCGCGCAAGTGACCGTGGTTTCGAAACTCTGGTTACGAAAGAAGTAACCGGTGACCATTGGTCACGAAATAAAATTTGCTTATTGTTAAAAGCGCATTAATATGCGATAAGCCAAGTTCAGGGGTGCAAAATGTGCCCGATCTAGCGATCCGCGGATCGCGTGAAAGTGAGGAAATTTCTGGGAAAGTGAGGAAATTTGTCCATTTTTTTTTATTTTAAATAATGGCAGTAAGGATTGCCCAGAAAAATAGTGTAAAAAATGGGAAAATATCGGTCATTTTGCGAACATACGGTGCGGTGTTGAAATGTTAAAATAAGCAAAAAAAAAGTCATCACTTTCAAATTTTTGTGAGGAAATTTTTAAAATCCTGTGAGGAAATAAGTCATGGATCGTGTGGAACTTCCGAAGTTTTGGAACATTTTGCACCCCTGAGCCACATTCTAAACGCGTTTTAATGGCGAGATTCCCTTGACATTTTTCGGCGTCAACGAAAATCATAGATACCGTAGAATCAACTCTAAATAATAATTGTGGGTGTGATTTGCTGTTTTTTTGTTTTCTGTTTTGTTTTTGTTTTTTGTTTTTTTTTTTTGCCGTTAAAGAATCAGCAGGAATCAGCGATTGCTGTATCCACTGCCTATATCCACTGTGCGACCGATAGAATCTTGTCAATTTCAGCCTCGTCAATCAGGCGCGGAAGGTGTAATGATAAAGATAGGCGCTCCTGTAGATCATATCGGATAATCAGAAGACTTCTACATGTCCTAGCTGATAAGCTAATAGTCAGTCTATCACGTCGCGTCACTATACCCTGTCCACCGAAGTACTTACATCAGGCCTTTTTTGACTGTTTTCAGGAGACCAAATTGGATCCTCAAAGTAATTCCAAACAAGACTTGTGGTGATTAGTGCGCAACACATATCCTTTCAAAATATTCGCCAAATAACGGACATGTTAAATTGTTAACGTCAAAACTTTCATATAAAGTGTTCGATATCTAGACGTAATGATTGATGATTTGCGATTCGCGACAAAATCGATGACCATCAAAGGTTTGTGGGTCGCGAAACTATTTTAAACAGATGCGTCTATCTCATGCCTGATTGTGAGAAAGAACTAGAATTGGAGCTTAAATAAGTTTTATAAATGAGTACAGGTAAGAATCATTTTAATGACCTTGCCCTAGACAGAGGCCCGCGGTCACCCGGACGAGATGACAAAAATGTCTGTATATACGTGTAGACTTGTTTAATGTTTATATTTTTCTTCTCTCTTTTTCTCGTCTGTTGCCTGTACAGAAAGCACGTCGTCAAAGTATGAAAATTATAATTAACTCCGTCGCGTTCTTAGTCAAACACGCTTTCTTCTCTTATTTTCATCCTTCTCAGGTTTGACAGGTGAATATTTCTTTTAAAATAATACGGAAAGAACAGGAAAAAACGCTTTGGTAGGGCTAACAAAACCTTTGGTAGAAAAACGACCCTGCGAAGGACTTTGGTAGAGCTAACCAAAGGTCAGTGGCAGCTCGTGGAATGCGATACATCGACGTCCACTACATTTAAAACTATAGATAAGTATCGATTTCTCGGGGGTTCAATTGCACTCCCTGACGATCGATACTTTTCTACAGTTTTAAATGAAGTGGACATTGATACATCGCATTGCACGAGCCGCCACTGCCAAAGGTTTGGTAGGCCTAATTAGAGGGATTTTGTAAGGAGAAAAAAAGATTTGGCTGGCTCAACCAAAGTATTTTTCAACAAAAAGTTTTGTCAGCGCTAACAAAGTGGTTTTTTCATTTTTTTTCCCAGTGAGAGTGATGTCGTGGAGGGGGGGGGGGGCATTTTGGACGAAACACAAGATAAAACAGAGCTGTTGCACAGTGCACGCTTTTGTTATAGGCGGTTTCAGGGTCGATGTGCACATAGAAACGTCCAAAATCCACTCTTAAACTTATAAAATGTGCTTAAACGCGAACGCAGGGCCCTAATTAAAGGCGGAGATTCCCATCTTAATTTCGACACTTTTTCTATATGCTGAGAAGATTCTTGGAGTAACTATAATCACCAGGTTAACAACCGATTAATGGTACCGTGACACCTGGTGACACCGGTGCCAAAAAAAGTCGTCCATTTCCCTTAATCGCCCCCAAAGTCCCAAAGCCCCAACGCCACCTTTACGGTCGCGAGTTTAAAATATATCGTCACTGAATCGACTTTTAAATTGCCTAGAGCAAAATTGTGCATCAGCAAAATTGATTTCAGCGAGGGGGGGGGGGAGGTTGGAGGAGGCATAAAGGTTTTGTCCACTCTCTCCCAAGAAATTGGCATTCTGCGGGGCGAAATCTGCTTTTTGGAGTGGGGAAATTCCCCGTCTCTCCTTCCCACAAAAATCTAAATTATAAGCCCCTTTTCTCCCAAGGAATTGATGAAAGTACGCCTGCTCTGCTGTCATAGTGCCGTGAATGTCAGTTCATGTAGTTTCTCATACCTCACTCATACCTCTATCATTCCTGAAAATATACAAATGATTGATACTATGGCTTTCAAAAGAAAGTATCCTAATAGAAATTTTCATTATTTCATTTCTCGACCAATTTGAGAAATTTTACGGTTTTCCGGTATGTCAGAGTCTCACAGTATTGCCACTTGTGACATTATGCCTCAAAAAATTTAAAACGATGGAAACAGTTGCGAGGCGTGCGATTTGGCAACGTTCCTTTTTCCCCATTTAAACACATTGGAAAAGTCGAAATGCCTGGTCATCGCCGATGACTGGAGCTTTCGACTTTTTTGGTGAATTTAAATGGAGAAAATACTTTGTTGCCAAATTTCACGCTTCGCCACTGGATGGAAAATACTTATAAGAAAAGTTCATCCAGAAAAATTTCGATGAGAAGACTTTCTTTTGAAAGTCATAGTACACAGTACACTCATAATGATAGCTGGATGGACCCCCTTGTCAAAAGATACACCTGTCGCAAGCTTTCCGCCGGGTCTTTATCATTATCTCAGGGTATACGCAGCAGGACTCCAATTTTTCCAATCGCTATATCTGGCAACACTGCTAGGTGAATTGTGAATCCTGCTAGGATTTTGACGGTGCGTGAGCCAATTAGTGTCACCGTCGGCGTCATGTCGCGTCGGCATGGCATTGGCATCAGTATATCGTCGCCGGGCGTCGAAGATCAGCCAAATGGCTTTCCGCTCCTGCTGATGCTGATACGATGGCCCATGCTGATGCTGACAGCAAGTGCTGTAATATTTCCGATCCTTTCTTGTCCTCGTGGGGGTGAGTGTGCTCATGCTGCTACATAGCGGCGCGTCTGAGTCGACGAGACTCACAATCCGGAGTTGGGAGGGAGAGAGAGAGAGAGGGAGAGAGAGAAAGAGAGAGAGAGAGAGAGAGAGAGAGAGAGAGAGAGAGAGACGCTGGAGGCGACCGTAGCGTACAGAGTTGCCATTTGGCGTAAATTTAAAGGAATGATGGGACTCTTGCAAACTTTTTCTATAAGCAAATAAATGATCCAATCTGATGTAATGACCACCGCAAATCACGAAAATCACACCGAAAAAGTCTAAAATTCAGTAATAAACTCACAAAACTGCTTTAACGACAAGATCGTATAATGTCGCTTCAACGCAGATATCATGGGAGATTCCTGTCTAATCTGTCACTTTCTCTACGGAAACACAGACATATGTCTCATTTTAGATAGGAATCTCCTATGATACCTGCGTCTTTCCGCCATTATGATCGATTCTGAGAGTGAATTTCGTGACTTTTCAGTGTACTCATCGTCATTTTCACACGTTTTTACGCAGATATCAACTCTCCAATCCCCCGTAGCAAAAGTTTGCAAGAGCGCCCCATTCCCAAACGCAACAGCGGTATTTCATGGATGAAAAAAGATATTGTATATTGAGTATTTTCAAGAGATATGGGTTAGAGTCTCGACATAAAGTTCGTTTCAGAAGTGTGAGCGCACCTAGACCGATAATCTTAGGAAGTTACCAACTTTCTTTCTCATATAACATGGTAAAACGGAATGAACATGCATTTTCAGTGTTGGCTTTTTATTGAAGGACGCTTCAAAGTGATTCTCCAGCATTTCGTGCCGATTTCTGCCGCCAGAGCGCTATCGTTCGATCATTGTCAAATTATAGGCCAAAAGTAAATTATATTTAAGAAAACGAAAAAGTCAGTTACTAGATTATCATCTGAAGAACGTCTTTGCATAATATCTAGTCAATAACTTTAAAAATAAGGCAATGGAATATCGCAAATAGATTCTTGTACCGAAATGCGATATTCCATGATATCTGGAATGGAATGGCTCCGCCACTAAGTCCAATTCCGAGAGTGAATTTTGTGATTTTTTCAGTGAACTCATCGTCAGTTTTACAGGTTTACATGCAAAAATCTACTCTTCAATCAATCTGTAGCAAAAGTTTGCAACAGCCCCATTGCCATCATTATTTCACGGCATTTCTCACGCGGATCAAACATATCAAAATAGGAATCTGTTGATAGAACAAGGAAGGGACCCATATGACTCGAAAATACTCTTATCCATAATATTTTTATTCATCGATGGACCGCTGAATTGAAATTATAAGCAAGTTATGGAAAATAAAAGGTTTCCATTAGGATCAATATTTTTTTTTTTTTTTTTTTTTTTTTTTTTTTTTTTTTTTTTTTTTTATTATTATTATTATTATTATTATTATTAAAATCAAAGGGGAAATGGGTAAAATAGGAAGACACAGGAATAATTGGGGATATTTCAGCAGTTTGAATTTTTGATTAGAATTTGCAAAAACATTCTACAGTCAGCCAATGGTATAATTAACTCCTTAAGGGAGGTCTGGGGGTCTCCCCCAGAATATAATAAGGGGGTCTGTGGGTCTGCCCCAGAATATTATAAAGGGGTCAGGGGGTCTCCCCCAGAATATAATAAGGGGGTCTGTTGGTCGGCCACGGAATATTAAAGGGGGGTCTGGGGGTATCCCCCGTAATATTAAAGGGGGGTCTGGGGGTTTCTCCCAAAAAACATGAGGGGGTCTGGGGGCCCCCCAGATTAAATTTGATGTAAGAAAGTGTTCGTGGGGTATTCCCTACAGTTTATTTCTTGGCAAATGGCAACATTGGCGCCGCGACGCAACGCGAAGACATCCGATGGCTTTCCAGGAAAACAACGGGATGGAAAAAGAGCCGCGCCGAATGGAGAATGGAGCAGAGAGCGCCGATCGCGCCGCCGTCGAAGAGGACGAACTATGTCGATGACCGACGGAAATGACCGAGCTCTGACGATGCGCGGCGCCGACCGCCTCACAGTGAGTAAAAATCACTGTTCGGGTGGCCAAGAATCAGTGAGGCAAAAGCATAAAATATAATTATTCAAAAAGTTTCAGAACTTAACCCTAGTAAAATTATTCAAAAAGTTTCAGAACTTAACCCTGGTAAAAGTGTTCCATGAATTTCCGTGACAGTATTTCCGAAGGTAATTGTTATTTTTCCATGAAATAACAAAGAAAATCTTATGGAATCCCACAAACCGCCCGAGGAATTCAATGAAATATTACAGAAGAATAATATTTTGCCTACGGAATTCCATGAAATGTAATGGAAAAATAACACTTTGCCCGCAGAATTCCATGAAATGTTATGGAAAAATAATATTTTGCCCACAGGATTCCATGAAATTTTATGGAAACATAATAATCGCCCACGGAATTTTGGTCATGCGGAAATTCATGGAACGCTTTTACGAGGGAATCTACACACTAATACACCATTTACACATTTTTGAGAATCTACAACATTTTTTCGACAGTGGGGCTCTTGCAAACTTTTGCTGTGAGCAAATGAATAATAAAATCTGATGTAAAAACCGGCGAAAATCACTAAAATCGCACTAAGAAAGCCTAAAATAAAGTAATTAACTCACATAACTGCTACAATGGCAAGATCGTAATGGCGGTTCAACTCAGGTATCATGGGAGATTCCTGTCTCATTTGTCACCTTCTCAACGGAAACACAGAGGTATGTCTCAATTATTTAGATCCCATGATAACTGCGTCTCTCCGCCACTAAGCCCGATTCTGAGAGTGAATTTTGTGATTTATTAGTGTACTCATCGTGATTTTTTACAGGTTTTTATGCAAGAATCAACTCTTCAATGTCCTGACGCAAAACTTTGCAAGAGCTCCATTGGTCTCAGCTGGATAATATGAATGGATCCGTCGTAAAATTTTGCTACACTGAAAAAAATAAATTGGCACGAAAAACATGAGACGTGTAACCTTTTATTAAAATCAGCATATACATGGATTGGAGATTTTTGTGTGTGAAAAACACCTGATGTTTCATAAGATCTTATTTGATTTCCATCGACTCCAATATAAAACATCTGGTGTGTTCTTTATTGAAAACACGGAAACAAAAAGACTGGTAGAATTTACCATGTGCATAACTGATTTTGGAGTCTGCTAGCAAGTATGTTAAGTTTTACGAGATTAAGGTGTGTGACCCGAAGGTGGCCCGGCTCTTAAGGTGGCCCACCCCAGCTTATTTCAGTTAATTACACGAATTGACGATAGATGGCGTTAGTGCTGAGTAGCAAGATGCTATCGCTTCCCCCACTCCAAAAATGAAGAGCATCAGGGGATTCAGTCGGCGCGGAACAGTGAAACGTCCATTTTCGCAGGTCTTCAGCTAATTTTTATGGAAGAAAACAATCGTGAAAGCTAAGCCCTTAAATTGATTCCACCTATGACGTTTATTCCATGAGTCACATGATTTCGTGCACCCCCTGATCCTTTAGATGACAAAAATTAAATTTAAACCTTATTATTGAAATAATAAAAGGGGATTTTTGTGGGGGAAAGAGACTGATCAGGAGCTGGCCTTCCGCGAACGCCAGGGATTTCGGAAAGCAGCATTTAGTATGACGAGAGAGAAAAACGCCAACAAGCCACAGTTCAAAAAGCCAATTAAACGAAGCGTAGCGGCCGAAGAGTTTCCGTAAAGACATACTTCAGCCGATTTCTGTGTGTAGTGGCAGTCTGCAATTGGCCCAAATTTTCGATCTAACCTTTGGTGTGACCCTGTCCTCGACACTCAGATTTGTGAACCTAACCGAGAGAGGTGTCGCATTTACCTACTTTCCAGAAAACAGTTCCCTTACACTGCTCGCAAACAGCTATCAGATTTGGGGCTGCGTCGTCAGTCTCTTTCGCCGTCGTTCATCATAAAGAAGCGCTCGTTCCGTTGCAGCAAGTGAGCACACTCACACTGCATCGCTTGTCTCGACTGGGCAAAATTATTTCATATGCGTATTAAAAAAGTAATGTAGGGAGCAGAAATCATTGATTTTTGTAGGCAAAATCACCCTGCAAGACACGGAGGGGTTTATTTTATTTTTCCATGAAAAAGTAGGGTTTTGCAGGTCAAACTACGTCTGAAACTACTCAAAATTGCCTATAGGTGTACCTCAAATTCCAAAAAATTTCCGGGGGGGACCCCCGACCCCCCCTTCTGCCCTGGGGGGGGGGGGGGGGGGGGGGGGGGGTTTCCATACCCTAAAACCCCCCCCAATCGTGCACTACCTATCAAAATCCAGCGAGCCACTGATTCCACCTATGACTTTCAATTCATCATAAAATTATTATTTTTGTGTAAAAGGGTCTAATTCCTTTTTTTAAATATAAAATAGCAAATTTTGAATACTTATTATTGAGATCTAAAAGGGGGTGTTTACTTTTAGGTGCATCAAAAATATTAGGGGTGGCCACCTTACGTGCATGTTTTGCGCGATGTCAAAACCCTACTTTTTTTCAAACGCAAAAAAAACCTCAAAAACAAGCAAATTTTTAAAAAAAAGCAATTAACATATGATAGCCAACGGCCAACTGTCTTAATAGTAAATTGACATATTTAGTTTTTTTTTTATACCTCATGACTTATACGTGCATATTGGCCCCAAGCATAGGTATGGCCACCTTTGGGTCACTTACCTTATGGTGAAATGTACCAACACGTTACCTTAACTTACCTCAAGGTACGTTGCATTTACCATATTATGATGAAATTCACCATACTTGCTAAAATGAAACTTGCAAAATCAGCTATGCAGATGGTAAATCCTACCAGTCATTTTTTTTTTCGTGAATGTCCGTTCCATTCATATTCTGATTTTAAAGAAAAAACACACCAGCTGTTTTACATGACCTGCTCCCGACAAAGTTCTCAATGAATAGTGAAATTTGCGCAATCCAATTTATTGGTGAAGTACTTGCCAGTTGCCTACTAAAATCGGTAAGTGCTGAGTTAATGCCTGGTACCAATTTACCAGTTTATTACAGTAGTATGCGGGGTCCATCCTAGAGTAAACATCGTCACTATTAAATAACGCTGGCAGCATCATAAAGAGCCGAAATTGCGTCGCAAACGCAACAAATACGTTTAATAACAGAATGATAAACAAGATGGCTGTAGCAGTGTAGCATGACACGGATTAAGATTTCTTCTGAAGAACACACGTTATATTTTATTGACTCTTTTTCAAGAGGCTTAAGATTTTGTGTTAAACTAGCTACGCAGACAACTAAGCAGCTTGAAGGGAGGTTGGAGAAAGATGTGAAGGGAGGGGTTTTAAGACCAGAGAGCGGAGAAAGGGGGGGGGGTTATTTTTTGCCACAATCTCATCACTTTTCGGAGCAAATATTCTGAGAAAAATTGCGTTAAGGCGAGGAAGCGTGACTAAATTGTCGGAGAGAGATTCGCAGAATTCAGAGCAATTTGTTCCCCCATTGATACCCGACGAAGGGAAGCGGTTGCCAATTTTTCCTCCGATAAATTTTCTCAAGATAGAAATAACCGATATATAAAGAGAAACGTCTAAATCGGGAGAAATAATTAGAAACTATTGCATGTGATGGTTGGTTGCAACATACGCTTGGAAACAGCCCAAAAACCATTATTCATTTAATGTAACTTCCGTAAAATTCTATTTTTTTTATTGTTCTAATCCGGTGAAATATTTAATTTTGTTTGAAAAGACAAACAAAAGCAGAATTTGAATGTGGTCAAGTTTTTTAGAGCCCTTATAGCTCTTAACTACCCCCCACCATCCCCCCCAGGCGGGTTAAGGAGATTGTTTTCTCTTTTTTGTCCCCATTTGAACGTGTATGTTAAAAAAGGAGGGAGATAGGGGCTAAAGTCACGTGTTCGCCCCCTCTGATATCCTCCTCTAACTCATCACGTGTTCAAATGGGAGGAAAGAGAGAAAGACAAATTCCTGTAACCGCGTGTGCCCTCCCATTCACTCTCTGTCTCTTTCTGATCCCTCTTATTATATTCTCAGGAGCAACTACGCATGGGTCACTATAGCGGATTAAAGAAATCGTCCTTCTCTCTCTCTCCCCATTAGAGAGCATAGGTTAGAAAAGGATGGAAGAGGAGGGCGAAAATCACGTGACTACCCCTAACCATTCCTTTTCTAACAAACGCGTTCTAATGGGAGAAGAGGGAGAAAGATAAACCCCTGAATCCGCTATTGTCATTGGTTCATTCCAGGGCTGCTATTTCGCGTATAGTATAACTTCCGCGTTTTTCCAAGAAAAGTTTTTGAATTCCCCCCCCCCCCCATATTTGGCAGGCCTGGTTCATTCCCTACTGACGAAATATTTTTCCGTTTCGCTATTCACCACTATAGAAAGTTCTTTAGGAGTAATTAAAGTTTATTTTGAATACTACTTCAAAGTTATTTAAAAACCGCCCGCGTCGGCACAAGGGCACACAAAATCGACAAAAATGCCATCAAGATAGGATGATGAAAACAAGGCAGAACTGAAAGATGTGGTTGAGTTTGAGCCGAAAATATTAGACCATGAAATGAGAAAAGCGTGGTTTAATTTTGACTGCCAATTCATAAATTTCGGTCTGCAATCTGCTCGGATAGTTTTAAAGTGATTCTATGGGACACTTTTTCTTTCAAAACGTACAGTTGGCCCCGTGGGAAAAAAGTGGCAAGTTAAAAAAGAGTCGCATGCTGTAATATGCAAATCGTTATTTCAATGGAATGAGTTTATTGCAAACTTTTGCTACAGACTGCACTGAAAAAGAAAAAAAAAAAAAACAAATGCTGATTTAACACTTCATATATGTTAAAAAAGTGTCCGACACATGTTCTAAATGCTGATTTTACATTATGAAAATGCTGATTTTACATTATGAAAATGCCGACTTAACCATGCACTTAGTTAAATGAGCATTTTTAAATGTTGAAGCAGCATTTTCATTACGTAAAATCAGAATTTAGAACATGCCGGACACTTTTTTAACATTTTAAGTGTTAAATCAGCATATTTCCCCCCCCCCCCCCAGTGTGTTTTAGTGAGAAGCGGAAAATTCGAAATAAAGCAGTTGCAAGGGTCTGAAATGTTTTGTTTTTTAAGAAGAAAATGATAGTACTATGATGAGCTGAAAACAATAGCGCCTTTGAGTTTTTCCCAAGTGTCCCACTTCTGGAGATACAAACGTGTTAAGTTATAAGAGATCTTGTGCGTATAGTGACGTCACTATACGTAAAATGCCTATTTAAAACAATACTTTGGGTTAAAATCTCACCTCCAGAACAATGGGACTTGATTAGAAACCAAAGGCATCTTTGTTCTCGCAGCTCATCAAGAACTTTCATTTTCTTTCTAAAAATACAACATTTCAGATCCTTGCAACTGACCCCGAGACCAATCGGAGGCTGATTTCATGCTTAAAAAAGTATTTAAACTAATCAGATTCTTGGATTTTAAAATGTCCCTTTCGTCACTAAAAAAAACAGTCTATGGCATTACGGAAGTCGATCCCAACATTAAATCGCTAAAAAATCATCGAAAAGTCTCAAAATCTACTCTCAAACTTTTACATGGGTTCAAATGGACCAAATGTAACGTTGCCAGAGTACACGCTACGCCACTGCGTTTGCAATAACATACCCATTGTACTACGTCGCAATAAATCGATGCGCCATAGTATTTCTGTAGCAAAATTACGCAACAGACCCATTTGCGTCGAAGTCTCGCATTTAAAAAAACTGCTCGTAAGTTATAACAAAGACTACATTTTTTGGGCGACGGTGGTGGAGCCCGGTGTCGATTTTGGTGCTTTTGGCCAAAGAATCACCATAAATGAGCTCCGAGCTACGCCGCGCGACGAACCACTTGACTGTGAACGCGCACTACACATCATAAATCTATAATTAGATAACACAGTCGCACACGACCCAAAACACCGCACAGAGGCACAGAAGGGACCTTACGTGTTATCCCAACGAGAATCATACATTAAACTTTTCACTTCAAGACCGCGGATTTACAAAAGTGGCAAAGACGATGTGGCAACAACGCACTATGGTCTGAGATCGGAAAATCGTGCAATTTGGCAATAATGTTTTCTCTCCATTTGATTTCATAAAAAACAATCGATTCGATAGTGAAGCAGCGCTTCACCTGCAATCGATTGTTTTTCATAGATTCAAATGGAGGAAACATTTAGTTGCCAAATGGCACGAGCCGCCACTGGTGTTAAAAGGACGAAAATCATCGTTTTCGACACTTGAAGCTTAATTTAAAACTTTCCAGAGACACTACCGAAAGTGGCGTATAGCGTACTGCAGTTTGACAACGTTGCTGTTCGTCCATTTAAACCCATGAAAAAGATCGAACTATTGGGTTTTCGGTAAACACCTTCGCATTCGACCTTATACATGATATGTGTTTAAATGGACACAACATAACGTTGCCAAATGAGGCTCTTGCAAACTTTTGCTGCAGGGGATTGGAGAGTTGATTCTTGCATAAGAGCCTGTAAAAATGACGATGTATACACTAAAAAATCACAAAATTCACTTTCAGAATCGGGCTAAATGGCGGAGAGACGCAGGTACCATGGGAGATTCCCATCTAAATTGAGACATATTATCTCTACGTGTTTCCGTAAAAAAAATGACATAATAGACAGGAATCTCCCATGATACCCATGCGTTGAATCGCCATTACGAACTTGCCATTGTGGCAGTTATGTGAGTTTATTACAGAATTTTAGACTTCCTTGGTGTGATTTTCGTGCTTTTCCCTGGTTTCTACATCAGATTGGACTGTTGATTTGCTCACAGCAAAAGTTCGCAAGAGCCCCATTAGCTGAAATAGCACGAGCCATTGCTGCGTATTGTTATTCCTACTTAGAAGTTATAACCCTACTTAGAAGTTAAAACAAGTAACGCCTTCACGCTAATGTTTAACGATGCAAATTACTACGTAATACCGACTAAAAGATTAAAAGAAAATGAAACTGGAGAGATGAGGAGGAATGAAATTGTTTCTGATGAGCAATTAGATTAGACGTAACCTTGTTTGGTGACCGGGTGTGGGAACGTTTCTGTATAGTTGTTTACTGAGCTTCATTCAATTGCATGCTCTTTGTTTACAAGTTAAATTTAATTGATTCGAGCATTTGAAGCCCGTTAAATATAGCTGACGAATTGCGTGATATTAGTTGTTTAACTTTGACACATGTTATTATGTTACGGTTACATTGGTGGAGTCACGGTTCTTATTGGCAGGATTAGAATGAACCAATTTTAGCGTTAATTACTTGTGAATCATTAAATCTTTACTTATAATCATAAATACTTTAAACCACACAAAGATTACACAAAAAGATTATATAAAAACACGAAGATTCTCAAAGATTATACACAAAGTAAAAAACAGCTAAACTTGATAAAAAAAAAAAAAAATATCAAAAATTCAAATTTCACTCACTTAATGTTCCAAAGTTTTGGTTCGCGGCAGTGATCATTTCATGAATAGACGCATTTGGACTTTAAAGTAACGTCACCGGTCAATAAATAGCTTTGCTGTCTCGATTGTGACCCAAACGACAGGACATAACCTCCAAATTTACGTACTAAGTGAAAGCAACACATTAATAATTCTTTATATGAAACCATTTTAACCCTTTCATTAACACGCCCGAGTACAATTTCGTTTCAGTGACTAGATCTACCTCACACAATACTCGTTTTTTATTCGCGATAACTGCGATTCCAAATTGACCATATTTTAAAAATAATAATCCCTCAAGCGCCTTCAATAATTTGCGTATGCAAAATCAGCACCCCAGTGTAGGAATATTTAACTACCCACTTAATGGAAGCAGTGGCGTAGCGTGCCATTTGGCAACGTTGAATTGTCTCCATTTAAACTAATTAAAAATATCGAACTATTGGGTGTTAGGTGAACACCTTTGCGTTCGACCTTTTACATGAGTTTAAAGGGACACAGTACGACGTTGCCAAATTGCACGCTACGCCACTGAATGGAAGCGAGCAAACATTGAAGTGTCTCCGTAACCAAAAAGGTTATTGCAACTCCGAACCTCTTTATAGACTTAAAATAACGAATAAAAAGTGGTTTTCGGTTTTTACTCTCAACCGTTACCATATTTGGGAGATTGTGGTCTTCTGATGGGTCAAAATCGATTAATCGAAGCGATACATCGACTCTTTGACGTCATCACTGACTGCTTCTTTAACAGTCTAAAATCAAGGTGGAGAAAATAAACGGTCGAAAAAAACACGTTCAGTGTGAGCGCGACTCGGGCCTGGCGAAAGCAGAGAGCAAGGGGCGAGAGACGCGAGTTAGCAGAAGACGATAGCGCGATGGGGGGGGGGGAGTGTTGTGAGGGGGGAAATCGGAGGGGCCAAAGAATAGAGCATCAGCCAAATATCATGGAGCACCTAACTTGGGCCGGCTCGGGCTCGCCTGCTTTGGCTTCTTTCGACGCCCAATACCAAGCCATTAATCTACACAATTAAACAAATTAGTTTCAAACAGCCCTGCTCAATGCTCATTGTGTCCCATCGCGATAGGTCGATAGTGGATATTTCAATATTTAATCGATAACGAGGGACTCTAATGGCAGACTTGTGATAAGACATTGGGGAGCAGATTTATTTTTTGAGTTCATTCCGTGGTTCGATAAAAATCGATCGGGTGCCTTTTGGGTGCAATGCACTGTGGTCTGAGATCGGAAAAAAGTGGCCAAAAATCGGTGAATAAAAGTCATCAATAATCACCTTTTTCGACTTTCTAACCTTAATTTTGAACTTTCCAGTGACTTTAACACAGTTAAATGGTTCGTTGAAGGTGTTTTCTGTGATTAAAGTTGGTCTTGAAAGTTTAAAAATAATAAAAAGATGGAAAATTGAATTGATGATTTTTGGCCATTTTTGGACGATCTCAGACTATAGTGCAATGGGTCTGCTACAAGCTTTCGTTTTAACGTTATGGTTCGGTTTCCGTGTAAAATCATTTGAAAATAACGTTGAGAGTATCTGAGAGTATCAGAAAGTCTCAAACTCTACGCATAAACTTAATAGGCGTTTAAGGTGAATCTTCAGCGTTTAGTGCCGATTTCTGCCACCAGAGCGCTACCGTTCGATTAAAGTCAAATAACAGGCCGAAAGTAATTTATTTTCAAGAAAACGGAGTGTCAGTTACTAGATAATCATCTGAAGGCTGTCTCTGCAAAAAAATCTCGTCAATAACTTCAAAAGCAAGGCTGAAAGTACCAAATAATGAAATACCGCATTTCGATACAGGAATCGATTTGGCAACAGTGTATATTTCCCATTTGATTGCAAGAAAAACAATCGAACGGGGCTATGGCCTTTTCAAGAATCGATAGTTTGTCATACATTCAAATGGGAAGAATGCGCAGCTGCCAGGTTGCTGGATTGCCGATGATGATTATTCCACCTCGTAAAGAAAAATAAGGCAATTATCGATTGGTAATTGATAAATACAAATTTTCTCCTTGAAGCAAACTAGTCTTAGTATGACCTTTATAACTATAAAGATTCATCACATAGTAATCGTGTCACCGAGGAATGCAGTCCCTCTGATACGAGAAATGAGTCGATGGGGTAGCACGGTTGCGACCTTCTGTGATTAGCTGACGTGACGTAGGTAAGGTTAAGCGTGGAGTCACAAAATGTGTTAACAAAACGATTGACACGTATAGTTTTTAGGATAAAATCGTTAATTGTTGTGTTTTTTTTTCTTTTTTTAAAAAAACAAAAAAAAAAACAAGCAAAAAGAATGAGCAATTGTACAAAACGTTAATAGTGAATGGTGATGGCCAGAAAATGAAAGATGACTACGCTTTCTATGGTACCTTTCGATCATCCTCATAAAGTGAGAAGCGATTCGAACATATCTAAATCGATTAATCGAAACAGAGCATGAAAAGACGTTTCTCTCTAACCCATCGCACCACAAAACTGCGATCCGGCTTCTTTTCTCTCGGCTTTGGCTAATTTTATCTCGCGGTTTCAAACACCGGCCGCAATGTTACCAGATCTACGGCAGTGGCGGATAGCGTGCAATTTGGCAACGTTGCACTGAAAAAACGCTATAGTCATAATACCAGAAGCACAGCGATATATGAACCACAGAAAGTCTAGTACTTACATTTGACCAGAAAATTCTGGTGTTAATACCAGAATATGGTCATAGGACTAGAATTTCAAAAAAAAAAAAAAAAAAAAAAAAAATCAAGAATGGGGCTCTTGCAAACTTTTGCTGTGATCAAATAAATAGTCTAATCTGATGTAAAAACCAGCGAAAATCACGAAAATCACACTATGAAAGTCTAAATTCAGTAATAAACTCACATAACTGCTATAACGGCAAGTTTGTGATGGCGGCTCAACGCAGGTATCGCATGGGAGATTCCTGTCTACTATGTCACTTTCTCTACGGAAACATAGAGACACCAGAACGGAAACTCCCATAAGAGCCAATGGAAACAAGTTTTGAATTTTAGGGCACCAATAGGCAACGCTGTGGTCCTACATCCCAACATGGCTGACGTGGTTTATTTTTGTGATGAAACTCATTTATTTCTGTGAATTCTGGAAAGAAATCTTGGTTTCCGGCCTCACTTTTATTCTACTGGCATTTCAGAATGAAAATTTCGCGGATCATGTCCTATATTTTTTTTCTTTTTCGTGCATGAATCCAGATGTAAACATCCTATATCCCAACATGGCGGACGCGGAATGAATTTGCTTCAAAATCCGACAAAGTTTCCGGTCTTATTTTGTGATAGAGATAAGTCTCAATTATTTAGATAGGAATCTCCCATGATACCTGCGTCTCTCCGCCATTAAGACCGATTTTGAGAGTGAACTTCGTGATTTTTTAGTGTACTCATCGTCATTTTACAGGTTTTTATGCAAGGATCCAACTCTTCAATCCCCAATAGCAAAAGTTTGCAAGAGCCCCATTGTGGAACAAACACAAGAATTCTGGTAATTGTTCCATCCCTTATACATAGATTCACATATTGTCATACTTCTGGTAATCTTTTTTTTTTTCTGAGTGCAGTTCGTTCATTTAAACCCATGAACACCATGAACATCATGTGTTTCATGAACACCTTTGCAACCTTTCACCGAGGTTTAAATGGACACAGTACAACGTTGCCAAATTGCACGTTACACCACTGAATTCTACGGTTTTGGTTTTTGGAGCGATATAATTCCCCATTCGAACAAGTATACAAAGCGTTGATGGGCTAAACCGAAAATACGAATTCCGTTTCCATAAACTACAGATCTGCTCCATATAATCGTCGATTGACAGTAGTACACTGAACTAACTGCTCTTGAACCACCAAATATCGATCCTTTTCCATAACTTCATACAGAGACAACAACATCGATAGGATCGCTATTCACAAAACCGCCGCACTGACTATTAAATACCAATGAAACGTCTTCAAGCAATTCTTATCACTTCAGACCATTAAATTAAACGATCTGATCAAATCTGATTCGAAAACAAAAACTGGTTCAAAATAGTAATCTGATTTGAAACAAAAACTGGTTCAAAATAAAAATACACTAAATGGTCGAATAATCCTTTGCCGAGATCATTAAATTCAAAATCAACGACGAAGCTGAAGAAAACTAGGAAGGCTTTATTTTGACAAAAATCGATTTAATACGTTTTGAATCGTACTTATTAGCATACAAACAGCTAGCTGTTTGGCTGATCCAGGAATCTGTCCTTCTCTCTCTCTCTTCTCCCATTAGAACGCGTATTAGAAAAGGACATATTAGGGGCAGTCACGTGATTTTCATCCCATCTTCTATCCTTTTCTAACGCATGCGTTCTTATGAGAAAAGAGAGAGGACAATTTCCTGGATCCGCCAGTGGCCCCGCGTGAATAAATAATTGGATAGTAACGATTTTCCAACAGACGACACAGTTTCAGATAATATGTTACGTCTTCGATCTTTTACTATCATTCCAAATTAAAGGCTCCGCAACTGCGCGAGTATCCGCATTCTAATGTCTAATTATCTATCTATTTATCTATTTTGTTAATGATAATCTAGGTTTTTAGAATAAAAAAAAGTTAGCATCATATAAAGAAAACTACGAACGCATTATTCAAATACTCTCCGCATATTTCATTGGTAGCTCGACTCGGAATGTGACCTTTCCCATTTATTTCAGACGAAACATAACTTCCTATTTTTAATTTTAACAAATTAAAACTATGAACAACACTTTCGTCTGAAGATGCTTATGAGTAGGTTACCTCTAATTGGCCACAAATTGCAGTAAGACTCTAACTGGGTAATTTGTTCTCACCTGTGAACAAACAAAACAAAGAAGAAGATTAAAATATGTGAAAATAGTCCAGGACATTTAGATCATTTTTCACAGAATAGCGGAAAAAATTTGCAAAAAGCTGAATTTTTGCAGAGGTGTTCCTTTCGGTGTGTAGAACCACCAGAAAAAAGTCCTGACCGATATCGTGTACGCTCGACTTTTTATGACCTCAAAAAGGGCGTATAAATCAGTTTTTTCAAAATAACTCGAAAACTATCCATTTTAGCTCTAAAACACCTCAGTATCAAATAAAAGCTGACGTAATTTGCCACTGAAAAGGTTCTTACACATTTTCACGTCAGACTCTTCCTTACCCCTCAAAACTTTAATTTTAAAATTCCAAATTTTCGAGATTCAGCATTTTCCCGCAATTTTTTGCATTTTGCGGAAAAATGACTCATCCTACGGCAAAATTTTACTAAGGTAATTTTGAAGAACGTCACATTTTCTATAGAGTACAAGTAGCGTATTTACCCTTCGGGCATTTTTCCTCCCACGAAAAATGGTTTTCACGGATTTTAGTGAAGAGGACCCATAAAATGAGCAAATGCCCGAATAATGAATTAGCGACGACGGTCACTTCGTGGCAAGTTAAAATCAAAAGTACCCTTTTTTACTCTATTTTAAACATATTTGACACCCTCCGCATCTAATCTGACCCCCCCCCCCCCCCCCGACATCCCCCCTCCACCTACCCTTAACCTCCAACATCCCCAAACCCTTATTTCCCTCCATTGCAGCCGAGTGATTCCTTCCTCATTTACGCATTTAGTGATATTGATATTCAGAGTTCTTTTTAGGGGAAAAGTTTTCGGCCAGAGGCGCCCCCCCCCAAAGTCTCCAATTTTCTCTTATTTAACTGAAAGTTGCCGGTAAAATGGCCATTATATTTCTGGAATATTTGGCTGGAAATTAGGCAGATCTGTTAGTTTATGTCAGATCTTGTAGTCTATGTCAGATCTTTAAGTTTCAGATTTAGTTAATCAGATCTCTGACGCATTGTGAGTCCCATTTTTTATCTTAAACAGAGAATATTTTAGACAGGATTAATTTTTTTGAGAATTTTATTGTGATGATTTTGTTCTCGACATTTAAATATATACTTAACACCTATTTTAGAGGTGAGGTGAAGTCTCTTTTACAGCGTGATGCATGTGTAAATATACTGTATAAATGAATGTCCGATAAATGCATCGATCTTGTTCTTTTGTGCGTGTATTTATCAGTTAATGTTACTAATGACTTACGAATTTTCGAAATGGATGAAGACACAGAAGAAAGGTGTGTTCCGTGCGGAGACTATTGCTCATAAGAAATTGGCGTCTTTGTGAGGGTAAAAGGAAAATAAAACATTGAATTGAAACAGGCTGGAATAGGGGCTGGTAAGAAATGATGAGACACTAAATGTGTTATAGAAGAACAATTAAAATCAGTTGGTGGTGTGGTTTCACATTTTGCAGACAAATCCCCAGAAAGTACTATAAAAAAAAATTGAAAGAGCGCAAACTTAGTGAGCCGTCAACCAGCAAAAACGAAACTAAGAGAAAAAGAGGCAACTTTCAAACCTAGGAGAAACGTATGGTTTGCGGTAAAAATGCAGGGAGCTGCTTTTTTTAAAGACTGAACGGAAGAAAACGGAAGGATCTTCGAATAGAAGTTGATCAGGTAGAAAGTTTGCCAACTAAGAAACAAATTCTGAAAACAGCTCAATCTCGAAATGATGACTTGGGAAAGATAATTTCAACTCGTCTGAGTAATGAAATCAATCTTGTAGCTTCAGAGACTAGGTTTCAACAATCTTGTTTTGTCTATTTTTGGCGGATTAAAAAAGAGAGTAAAATGTGGAGACTACAGACGATGCTCCAATAGCCAAGACCACGAAAACAAGATTTGCTATATTTTCTGGTAAATTATGTCGAATGTCAGTTTTCCGTCGCAAAACTGATTGTATAAGTCATTTTGGTTTCGTCATTACTGAAAAAACTACTGTTCAGAAGCCGGAAGAAAAATACGAGGATGATATTTTCGTTCCAATCTCAAAAAAAAAGGAGGCAATATTATACTTGAAGAACGCCGGGAATAAAATTTTGAGTCCGGCTTGATACGATGAGTGCACATCAAATGAAGTTGAAGAGCGTTCAAGCCTCCTCAAAAAAAGCTGCTGAAGTAATTAGAGAGTAAAATTATTTTAGTCCAGCATTTGACACATGACATATCGCTCTACAAAATAGAAGAAAACGATGTCCAAAAACTAAACAAATCAGTTCGTTTGTTATTTTCACGGTTTTTTTTTTGTTATTTTGTTTTGTTTTTTGTTTTTTGTTTGTTTTTTGGTTTTTTTTTTTTGTTTTTTTTTTTTTTATAATTTGGAAAGGTGACATTGTGACAAAAGTTCTTATCGGGTCAGACGCACATTAATTTTATACGCAATCATGGCCACCACGAGCCCTCCATCGTTTTATTTCGCCCATTCATATCGCTTTAGGATCTTAGCTGATAGAAAATCCTAAAAAAATGTACGCTTAAGCGAGAATTGTCTGCTTCATACCGCGAGTTTGTTTGGCTTTTTACCGGCAACTTTCAGTTAAATAAGAGAAAATTGGAGACTTTGGGGGGGGCGCCTCTGGCCGAAAACTTTTCCCCTAAAAAGAACTCTGAATATCAATATCACTAAATGCGTAAATGAGGAAGGAATCACTCGGCTGCAATGGAGGGAAATAAGGGTTTGGGGATGTTGGAGGTTAAGGGTAGGTGGAGGGGGGATGTCGGGGGGGGGGGTCAGATTAGATGCGGAGGGTGTCAAATATGTTTAAAATAGAGTAAAAAAGGGTACTTTTGATTTTAACTTGCCACGAAGTGACCGTCGTCGCTAATTCATTATTCGGGCATTTGCTCATTTTATGGGTCCTCTTCACTAAAATCCGTGAAAACCATTTTTCGTGGGAGGAAAAATGCCCGAAGGGTAAATACGCTACTTGTACTCTATAGAAAATGTGACGTTCTTCAAAATTACCTTAGTAAAATTTTGCCGTAGGATGAGTCATTTTTCCGCAAAATGCAAAAAATTGCGGGAAAATGCTGAATCTCGAAAATTTGGAATTTTAAAATTAAAGTTTTGAGGGGTAAGGAAGAGTCTGACGTGAAAATGTGTAAGAACCTTTTCAGTGGCAAATTACGTCAGCTTTTATTTGATACTGAGGTGTTTTAGAGCTAAAATGGATAGTTTTCGAGTTATTTTGAAAAAACTGATTTATACGCCCTTTTTGAGGTCATAAAAAGTCGAGCGTACACGATATCGGTCAGGACTTTTTTCTGGTGGTTCTACACACCGAAAGGGACACCTCTGCAAAAATTCAGCTTTTTGCAAATTTTTTCCGCTATTTTTCCTAAATGTCCTGGACTAAAAATTTGAATCTTTGCAAGGTTACAGAGAAAGTAACTATTGACTCAGATTGGTAAATGTCACAATTACAAACAATATCAGATTTCGGTGAGACTAAGTATACATATATGCTGACCGGTGTGGGGCGAGGGAAGGGACTAGCGGAGCCAGGAACGTTTCTTTCTCTCTCTGTAAACCCATTTGATCGCCTGAGTTAGAAAAGGACAGAGGAACAGTCACGAGAATTTCGCCCCCTCTTTCTATCCTTCTCTAACACACACCGTGCGTTCAAATGGACAGGGAGGGAGAGAGGGGGAAGGTAGAAGGAGATAGAGGGAGAGAGAGAGAGAGAGAGAGAGAGGAGAAAGAGGGGGGGGAGGGAGGGATGGAGGGAGAAAAAGAGAGAGACCGAGAGAGAGAGAGAGAGAGAGAGAGAGAGAGAGAGAGAGAGAGAGAGAGAGAGAGAGAGAGAGAGAGAGAGACCGAGAGAGAGAGAGAGAGAGACCGAGAGAGAGAGAGACCGAGAGACCGAGAGAGAGAGAGAGAGAGAGAAATGCCAAAACTAGACATTTTCGTTTATTAAGATTATTGTTGTAATTTAGGAACCTTTTCTTTTCCCACAAAATCTGAAACGTACGTTACATTAACTTTTTTGAGCCGTCCTCCAAATAAGTAGGGAGGGGGGCCCAACCCGTTTACGACCATGTTATGAGAAGACAAATCAAAGTTTGATCGCTCATATTAAGTGGGTAGTTAAATATTCGTACAGCGCTGTGCTGATTTTGCATACACAATTTATTGAAGGCGCTGGAGGAAGCATTGTAATGAAATGTTGATAATTTCGAGCCGCAATGGGGCTCTTGCAAACTTTTGCTACAAGCAAAGTAAATAGTCCAATCCGATGTAAAAACCAGCGAAAATCACGTGAATTACACTATAAAAGTCAGAAATTCAATCATTAACTCACAAAACTGCTGAAATATAAAGTTTGTAATGGCGGTCCAACGCATGTATCATGAGAGATTCCTGTCTAGTTTGTCACTTCCTCTACGAAAACACAGAGATATGTCTCAAATTAAACAGGAACCCCTCGTGATACTCTCGCCGTCATTAAGCCCGATTCTGCGAGAGTGCATTTCGAAATGTGTTAGTATACTCATCGCCTTCATGCTCCCTGTGTTAATTCCTGCTGAGACCCGAAAAATAAGTCAGCCACCGCGCGCACGGCTAGTGCATGGTCTCTAGTATTTATTGTCTCTGTGGATTTTATTTCGCAACGACACCGTTGCATCGATGGCAACAATGCCAATGTCCATCAGAAAACGACTGCGACGCTCAAAGCGTAATAAAACAATTAAACGCGCGGTGTCATTACAAGGAAGGGGAAAAAATTGGAGTGGAACATCCGGAAATGACTTGACCGCACGGGCGCACGTTCAATGTCCACGTTCGTCCGCGGCTTCTGCACGAATGGCGCGGCGCGGCGGTCGGAGACTCATAAATTCATAAAAATGTCATCTATCCGTCTGTCTCTTCCTCCCGAAACCCTCGTCATGTAATCAACGAGCAGCGAATATATACAATCCACACGCATATAATAGACCAATTTTGTGATGACGTCACATGTAGATTTTCCATGCATCGCTTGTTTTACAAACAAACAAAATCGTCAATTGAGGTTAGTCGGAAGTCGTGAAGACTGGAAATAAGTTTTCCGGTCAGTGGCGTGCGCGGTATGGCAGCAAGCAAAGGGAGACACTACGCCTGCCCAAAAGTTTCCTACTTTGTCACAATGGGTCTATTGCGTACTTTTGCAGTAACAATATAGAACCATGAATCAGACGTAAAAAGGGGCAAAAATAAAGATGCGTACATTAAAGACGTTCAAAAACCACTTATTAACTCAGGACATCACTTCAAGTTACAACAGCCCGCGCTATATGATACGTCGCAGATAAATCGCAATCTTAGGCAAATCACAATCTTAGGCAAATCACAATCTTAGGCAAATCACAAACTTAGGCAAATCGAAATCTTAGGTAAATCGCAATCTTAGGTAAATCGCAATCTTAGGCAAATCACAATCTTAGGCAAATCACAATCTTAGGCAAATCGAAATCTTAGGTAAATCGCAAACTTAGGTAAATCGCAATCTTAGGCAAATCGCAATCGGCTTAATCGCAAGCCGTTTTTTATTGATTAGAAAAAATTTAGATCAAGCGTAATTTTGACTTACAGTAATATTGATTGTATCGAGATTTACATTACCTCATTTGAAAGCTAATAAGCTGGCAAAAATGGAGATTTCATCTGATTAGGTTTATTGCGATTAGTTCTTTACTTACGGTGTTTTAGATGAAGTGTATTTGAATACCTGTAATTGATTGCTTTAAAAGTTCATAAAAAGAGGACCAGTTGAGAAAAATTTAATCAGTGGATATCAATATGCTCGTTAGCTTATTATAGCTTTCGAAAGAGCTGAATCAAATTTCGATGCGATCATTTGGTAAGCCACCATTACGCTCGATCTAAATTTTGTCTAATCATTAATAAGTGGCTTGCTCTTTCCCTAGGCAAATCGCAAGCCGATTGAGATTTGCCTGGAACATATACATTTGCTAAAGGTGATGGAAGAGTTGCGATTATCACATAAAAACCTGCGTAAAACTGACGACCGCGAGCACACTAGAAAATCACAAAATTCACCCTCAGAATCTGTCTTAAAGGCTGAGCTACGCATGTATCAAGAGATACATCTATCTAATTTGACACATCTTTGTGTTACCGTAGAGAGAGAGAGAGTCAAATGGGCCAGTTGCAAGGGTCTGAAATTGTGCGTTTTTCATAAGGAAAATGATAGCACTTGATGAGCTGATAACAATCGTGCCTTCTGTTTTTTCCTAAGTGTCCCAGTTTTGGAGATACACAAGTGTGAAGTTGAAAAAAACGTAAGCGTAGTGACGTCACTATGCGACATTCCCGCATTTAAAACAATGTATTTTGGGCCAAATCTCACTTCCGCAACAATGGGACTTAATTAGAAACCAAAGGCATTTTTCTTCTCAGCTCAACAAGTACTGCCATTTTCTTGGTAAAAACACAACATTTCTCAGCTCAACAAGTACTGTCATTTTCTTGGTAAAAAAAAACATTTCGGCCCCTTGAAAACAGCCATTAGAGGGGAATCTCCCGTGACACCTGCGTAGCTGTCTCCTCCGCCACAGGGCGCGGTGCAATCTGGCAACAACGTGTTCTTTCATTTAAACCAACGTAAAATAATCGATCTTCAGGAAGTGCATTTGCACCCCATGATATCGATACTTTTGCATAGGTTTAAATGGAAAATTATCATAGTTCCCAAAATTGCACGAGCCGCCACTGCTCCGCCTTTATGATCTTCCGTTACATCTGCATTCTGAGTTTTTTACTGACCTATAGATTTTTTAAGTGCGATTTCGTGATTTACGATGGTTTTTAAATCAGTTTGAACTGCTCGTTTGCTTAGAGCAAAAGTTTGCAAGAGCCCCATTGAAAAAATTTTAAAAAAAAAAAAAAAAATGAATTATAACTAAAACATCAGATGTGCCCTTAATTAGAGACCCTAATGCTTCGGTCGTGCTCATATCCGCAGTGAAGAGCGTACTTGAATTCAAGACTCGAAAGCCCTTTTTAGCATGACTTTCTTCTGTCTCTTCCCTCTGTGCTTCTTCAAGGCTTGTCAAAAAACTCGGGCGGGAATGATTTGGTGAGAAATTCAAGAACTTACAGAGACCGGATGACCCTTGACTCGAATCCAGTCAAGTGGAAAGCTTTTGTAAGAGTAAACACTTTTAAAGCTCTACTAAACTTCAGGAGATCGGCGCTGCGAGCCATCGTAGGATCGAGTAATTTTTCTGTTTCTCTCTCCTCCTTTTTGAATACGTGTGTTTGAAAAGGACGGAGATAGGGGCGGAAGGCACGTGATGGCCCCCCTGCTATCCTTTCTAACACACTTGCTCAGACAGCCGGAGAGAAGGGGAGAGGGGGGAGAGAGAAGAGGGGAGAGGGGAGAGAGAGAGAGAGAGAGGGGAGAGAGAGAGAGAGAGAGAGAAATTCCTGTATCCACCTACGCCTCGACTTTCGTCTCGGTAAGCTTAACAACAGACTCCTTTTTAAAAATGATGCAAAGATCACACACAGAAAGAAAAATTTACTGTCATAATACCGTAAAGGGAAATGACCTAAAGGTGGCCATACCTATGCTTGGGGCCCAAAATTTCACGTATAAGTCATGAGAGATAAAAAAAAAAATATGCAATTTATATTAAGACACACGGAAAAAAAAGTTCATGTTCCCGGGAACATAGCGGTATGATTAACCCGGTTTGACGCTGGGAACATAACTTTATGTTGAGAGCGTCGAACAGTGAGTGGGCGCTTCTAAAACCGGTCATGTGCCAAGGGCTGAAAGGGTTGATGAGGCGAGGGTTTGAACTCCAGCGCATAAAGTTACCTGCTTCTGAAACATAACCGTGGATGCGAGGCCCCGGAATCGCTGGGCTCTGTTGGAGGAGTCGAACCGTTCTGCTTCGGGAGTCAATCTTTGATACGACTAGAACAACACTCATTTTGTTGAGTTGTGTATTAACTCTAGTTGCATCAAAAATGGCGTCAAAATGAAACTCGAAATCGCGTTCGGTCCTCCAAAACAGCTATAATTAATTAGTTGAAGTGATAAAATGCATTTGCATAAGTGTAGTTGAAATTGGTTATTTGTTTACCTCTGTGAGGAGAGTCGTGTTGCATCGTCAAGGACATATATATCGCTCGCTCAGCTGTTTATTTGTTTACATGTGTTCACTGTGATCCCTCTCTGTTGAGATTTTCGTTCCTTCTCTTCTTATGAGGAGGAAACTTCTAGCCTTTAAATTTGTGGACTTTTATTAATCATGGTCAATTATCTTGGTACAATGTGAATCATGGTTTAAAAACCAGTGTGACTACAATTTCTACAGTTTGCCTCAATTAATTATTATAACAGTGCTCAAGTATGAGTTTCCATGGGAAGCATCAGGTTTATTTTGAGGTTAAACGCAATTACCTCATCAGAGAATATTCCTCTCATATTTCTTTCTCAAAAGGCTACATAGCTGGAGTTTTCATGCAACATTATCTTGGAAGTAGATTCTCATACCCATACGATTCAATTCCATTCTACGCAGTCAAATTTGTAAGAATCTTTCACCACCTTAAACAGCCTCCTGCCTGATATTATTGTGAATGTTAAATGTTTGTGGTTGTAAACAAAATAAAAGATGATGTTAACCTCTTGCGCGTTAATAATAAAGTTAAGCGTTAGTGTATTGGATCTGTGGAAACCCCATCAACATGTAAGTGGCCTTTTCATTTACTTATTCTGTTGTATATCCTGCTGCAAATGAATCTAAAATGTAATATCAGAGGGTCATTCCAGTCAATCCTTTCAAAAAGTCTGGAAATCATTGAGTCTGGTGCATTGTTTTATTGCTGTGTTGCAGGAATCATGATGGGCACATTTTTGACTTTTTTCACAATGCATTCAAATCAAAATACTTTTCAGCAAATCTAAGCAATATCAGACAGAGATGTTGGTTCAAATCAGTTTACACATAACAGTTTTTGTATGATTAGCATTGAAACACTTCAAATTAATACAAATATTGATTCCGATGCATAGAAATTCCATTAAGTTTGTCAAATGTGGTTTATATCCCAGCTAAATTGTGAAAACCTTTCACTAATTTGAGGTCATAGTAGATGAGTTTTCTAATGACAGTTCATAAAAATTAAGTATAAGGAACAGCTTTGCAACTTCTACGCATCAAAATCAATGTCTCTACCAACGGTAATTATTTTAATGCGCGTCGCCTGACCACTTTCTATGGGAAAAATCATCTGAAATAACCTCTCGCTTTGATGGCAAAAGTCTCACAAGGAGAAAATGGTCAATGTTTCTCTCATTGAGAGTAAAATGCTTCTTGTTATCTTGCATAGAATGATATTTCAATGGTTTCCAGTTCTTACCTGAAACTTTTACCTATACAAAGTAATTTCTGAGAGCAAATAACTAATTTTGGTTGAAAGAAAAGGTTTGGGTCCATTTTGCCTCTTCAAGTGTGGAACTCAAATTCGAACAGGTTAGGACATATTACAACTTATAATTTTGAATTTGATTGGAAAATATTTCAGGTTACTCTGAATTGATCCTCTAATTAATTATCTGACTGTATCTGAGATTTGTCATCCGACGCGTAGAATGTTGAGCCATAAAAGTTAAATGTTATTAGAAGTCATTTCAGTTGAAGTTAATTACCAGTTACTTATGCAGAATGCTCTCAAATTTTCTCTAAATCAGTTCACTCGACTAGAAGTCTGCATTTTTAACCAGGAGGCACTTAGAGAAAGTGTCTCAGGAACATTTAGTCCAACTAATTTTGAAGATCTCAGTAGGAGATGATCACTTTGAGTGAAAAGTGCACCCATCTCAGTTCAAAATCTTGAATGTAGAAATAAATCAATTTCAAAAGTAACAAGGAACCCTTGCAAAGTTATGCCTTTGTCAGTGAAGTTACTGTTTTACTAATGTTTCAGACACCACAGTTTTAATTAATTCAATGTTGTATTTTCTAACCAAAAGTTTTGGGCCCAATTTGTGGGTGTTCTAACCAATGCTGTGGGGGTTCAGGGAATCTCTATTCATTTTCCTTCCAAAGAATAAAATCTTATGTGTATGATCATCGATCTGAAATTACTGAACAGCCCTCAGTTGGTATCTAGGCTTCCGGGTGAATTATCCCTCTATGACAGCATGCTGTGAACAATTGTCCTCCTCTTTCATCGCGCGTTGAATACAGCGCTCTTAGGACTCAAAAAATAATCTATTCATTCCTCCTTCAACTAACCAAGATGGTATCTCAGCTCTCATTGTAGAGCATGCCAACAAATGTGGCACTATCAATCTAAAATAGCAGCTTTTTAAAAATTATTTAAAAAAAAATCAACCGAGGCCTCAAAACACTGAATAATTTTGTTTTTTAAGTATTTTTTGTCAAATTTTCATGATTGATTTTTTTTTTCATACTTGTTTTTCTCACCCTGCAAAAATAATTGCTTTGACCAACATGTTATGTTTCAAGGTTGAAATTAAATTTGTCCTTGAAGGAAGAAGAAAAAAATGTCTCCCTTTTGAAGAGGCCACAAGTTTTGCAGCCTCCACAATTTTATTGTGATAGGTTTTTTGTGCATGAGGCGGTTCTGCATGCTTTGAAAACAATGTCCTGTCAGCAATGATGTGCCAAGAAAAAAATGTCAGGGTGGGGGGATATCATAAGCCCTCATTTCCCCATTTTTTATACTTTTAAGCAGTCTTATTTTTCTCTCTAATTTTGGAGGTTTATAGGGATGGAGGGGGGGAGGGGGAGGAGGTAACCGCCTTGGTACACACTCTTCCATGGGGAAGGGGGAGGGGGGAGAGCTTATTTTCTTTTTTGTGGGAAATTTTCGACTCATTATGGAAAAGTGCCGGAAACCCACTGATTTCTATATTCCAGCAGTGGCGGATCCAAAAGAGACTACAGGGACTTGTCTCCCTTGAGCCAAAAATATACTTTTGGGGGAAATTTTTGCAAGAATTTTGGGAAATTCGTTAAAAAAGTAGGTTCAAGCCTCCCCCCCTTCCCCACCCAAATATTTCTAGATTTGCCACTGAACTCTCCATGGGGAATCTTTCGGGCGATTATTAGATTAAATTTTGAGTGAGAAATAAAATAGTGTGGATTTCCGATTGAAATCAATTTTTTAGCAATATAAATGATCACTAGTCCGAGGCTGCATCATTTGAGTTTCAGACTAAATGCATGTACAAGATGCATAAAAAATTTTCCCACTTTTCGATAATTTACCCGAACTTTTTTCTGCTATGAAATCAAAAGCAGTATAAGTAGTGAGGCCACAGTTGTAATTACCAAGTAACCATTGATGTACTTGTTTGTCGCCCCTCGTTTCGTCCTCTTTCATTGTTGGTGTCGTATTTCTCTTGACCCATTGCCTTACTTTGACGTGATATCACGCCGCACCGAAAACGCGCTGCTATTTTATCGTGAAAAAAAAAAAATGTATGACTTGATAAAAATACTCAACGAAAGGAGAAAATAAGAAATAAATAAAATAGTAAAATAAAAAAAAATGGTGAGGCAATGGGTTTAAAACAATTCAGAGATGGGATGTAAAGTCAGAGTAGCATGTTCGCGTCAGTGGTTTGTAAATTTTCCCCGCAAGCCGAGCGTAACGATTATTTACAGGATTTCCGTGAATACTTTTAGATGTGGCAACGCCGCCGAGGTCCATCCCGTGAATATTTCGGTGCTACAGAGCCAGGCGCCTGGCGAGGAAAGTTATGTAGCGGGGACATAAGGTTGTGTTCAGGTAGTGCAACCGGTAGTACACTAGCAACCCTACAGCTCTGCTACCCCATTCACTCTGGCTCTGTGAATCCCTCACCTAACTAGTTATGTTGCGGTGCTCAAACCTGGCCGGTGAATGCATAGTCATCCGACGGTTTGAACGCCGCAACATAACTTTATGTTGCCACAGTCATTCCTTTTTTTCCGTGCAGTTGGCTATCATATGTTATTTCATTTTTTTAAAATTTGCTTGTTTTTTAGGTTTTTTATGCGTTTGAAAAAAGTAGGGTTTTGACATGGCGCAAAACATGCACCTAAGGTGGCCACCCCTAATATTTTTGATGCACCTAAAGGTAAACACCCCCTTTTAAATCTCATTAATAAATATTCAAATGCTATTTTATAGTTCAAAAAAGGAATCTAGACCCTAGTTACACCAGAAATAATAATGATTATGATGAATTGAAAGTCAAAGGTGGAATCAATTTAAGGGCTTAGCTTTTACGATAGTTTACTTCCATAAAAATTAGCTGAAGACCTGCGAAAATGGACGTTTCACTGCTCCGCGCCGACTGAATCCCCCGATGCTCTTCATTTTTGGAGTGAGGGAAGCGATAGCATCCTGTTACTCAGCACTAACGCCATAACTATCGTCAATTCGTGTAATTAACTGAAATAAGCTGGGTTGGGCCACCTTTGGGTCACCACACCTTACCAGATTCAAGTCATATTACCAGAAACACAACAATATGTAAACGACCGAAAGTCAAGTACTTTAAAACCATATTATGGTGTTAAAACCAGAATATAGTCATATAACTAGAATTTCCTCAAAATTTCAAGAACTATGGTATACAATTACTAGAATTCTGGTTATTGTGCTATCCCTTACATAGGTTCACATATTGGCATGCTTCTGGTAATCTTTTCTTTTTTTTTCAGTGCAGTAATTAATGTAAACCTATGCCCGGATAAAGGATGGTTGATACAATTTAAAATCTCAGACAACATCGAACTTATACAAATCTTGGAAACAATTTTGGCAAAATACGATCAAAAATCACCCTTAAAGCATAGCTAAGTTTTGTGTGACTTCATAAGCAATGAACTCCCGAAATATCGGCTAAATGGGAAATCGGAATAACTAAAATCGACCGGATATGTTACGCCCCGATCATGTAATGGAGCTGGTGCACACTTTTGCTATAGCAATTTAATAGTCGATTCTGGTGTAAAAACCTCGAAAAATAACGATTACAGCACAAAAAAACTTCCGAAATCCACTCCTAAACTCAAAACGCTTTTATTTTCGCGAGCGTAATGGTGGCTGAGTGCAGTGATAGTGAAAGATTCCCATCTACAACAATACTGTAACCCAATCAAAGAAGTTGCAAATAAGAGACGACTTTCACGTGACACCAGTGTCACTAGGTGTCACAGTACCATTCATCGAATGTGGATCACTACTCTGATGACTAATTACTCTTTGAATCATCCGTGTCAGCATAAGAGAGAGTGACAAAATTAAGATAGGAATCTCCCATATTACTGCTCTCGGCCACCATTACGCTCGCGCAAATAACAACGGTTATTGAGTTAGGAGTGAATTTTGGAAGTTGTAAATGCTGCCATCGTTATTTTCGAGGTTTTTACACGGAAATCGACTATTAAATCGCTTATAGCAAAAGAGTGCAAAGCCCCGGCCATTGGACTGATGAGCGCGACGTGGTGTCCACCAGTGGCGTAGCGTGAAATGTGGCAACGTTGAAGTTTGTCCATTTAAACTCATACAAAATATCGAAGCACGGGTGTTCGGTGAACACCTTCGAATTCGACCTTTCACATGAGTTTAAATGAAAAAACGAAAAACGAAATGATGTAACGTTGCCAGATTGCACGCTACGCCACTGGTGTCCACGGTTCGAACTAATCGACTCTGGAACCACCTTAAGGCTCAACTTTGACCGTGTGTAAAACCGCCTTTCAGCAACGATTTTGTTGCTAATTTTGGACATGAGTGGATTCAACAGCTGATCGCAGAACATTATATAAAAAAAGAATAAATAAATAAAAATAAAATAAAAATATTCCCTCACGGCCACCTGCTTTTTGAGCAGACTTTATTTGGGCGTGCAAAAGTGTGAGTTGAATGTGGACAGTAGGCTCGCTCCGCACCAATAATTCACTGCGGGTCGTGGTTTGATGAGTTCAGAATCAGACCATTTTAGACTCTCCACAGAGTCCACAACAGCACAATCACTGATCGAGACATCAGAAGTCAACACCCTTTCATGTCCAGCTCTTGCCGCCGCGCCGCCGCTGTATGTAACCCCCCCCCCCCCCATCCATCACCGCCCCTCCCCCCTAACCCCTTCAGCCACTTCATCAATGTTGGTCAACCATCACACAGTGACGTCATCCGCGACGAGCCGCCGCCGTCGTTGTCAGGACGAAACGAGACGCCATGACTCGTCAAGAGCTAACTGTATTGCAGTTACGACCTCTAGAGATGACTGATGACGGCGGAGCGCCACGCGCCGCCGCACAGAGGAACAAATCAATAAGAGGCAGTGGCGAGGCGTGCAATTTGGCAACCTTCTTTCCCCCCTTTAAACACATTAGAAAGGTCGAAACATTGGTCATCGCCGATGACCGAAGCATTCGATTCTTTCCTAGAGTTTAAATGGAGAAAGTACATTGTAGTCAAATTTCACGCCTCGCTACTGATAGAAGGGCGGTCGGACATGGAACATATAACTGAGAATGTAATTTTGAAAGTTGTAGCAAAGAGTAAACAATTCAATAGAATTCAATGTTCGCAATGTGGCTCTTGCAAAATTTTGCTGTAAGAAAATGAATAGTCCAATCTGATGTAAAACCCAGCGAAAGTCACGAAAATCACAATAAAAAAGTCTAAAATACAGTAAGAATCTCACAAAACTGCTCTAACGGCATGATCGTAATGGGCTTCAACGCAGGTATCATAGGAGATTCCTTCTAATTAATCACTTTCTCTACGAAAACACAGAGATGGTCTCAAATTAGATAGGAATCTCCCATGATACCTGCGTCTTTTTCGTGATTTCGTGATTTTTTAGTGTACTCATGTCATTTTTACATGTTTTTATGCAAGAATCACTTCTTCAATCCCTACAGCAAAAGTTTGCAAGAGCCCCATTGAATAGAAGGCCTGCGTGGTCAACGTAGATAAAGGATCGGAAACGCGGTCGGGCCTCTGATTGGTGGCTGCAAGCGTGGGTCCAAACTGTTTTTGGCCTTTTGGAAATTAATACGAGGTTTTCGTGCCGGACCGTTTATCTCGCAACCTGTGCAAAATTGCCCTGTGACGCAATTATTACGAGTCGATTGAGCAAAATTTTCGCAACAAATTGATAGGTCATAAGTACCAGTTTATGCAAATTCAAAAGACTGTCTCAGTTGAAAAGTACAAATAATAACGAGTGATGAGTAACTCACTATTATGCGTACTTTTCAACTGAGACAGTTTTCTCGAATTTACAATATACTGGTACTTGTGACCTATCAATGTATTCGGAAAATTCTACTAAATCGACTCGTATTAATGTTCAGAGGCAATTTGCACAGGTTTCCAGATAAGCGTCCCGGAACGAAAACCCCGCGTTAATTCTTTAAGGCCAAAAGTTTGGCACCACGATTTCCCTCCATTTACAGCCAATCAGACGCCAACTCTTATCAGCATTGACCACGCTAGCCTCAATGCAATTTGCGACTTGTTTACTCTTGGTTTTACCGACAAAAAACAAACTATATAGGGTGATTCTTGTAGGAAATTTTTCAATAAATCCGATGAAACAACTTTAAAACTTCTACGTTGCGTATAACAAAGATATGCGCATTTCAAAGTCGCCGCACGCTATGTCCGAACTCTCCATTGACTTGCTCACTGTGCCCCGCCGCTGCGCTGAGCCCGACACTATTGGTCAAATGTAATTCGATCTCATCAAAAAACGAGTAAATGTTTTCGCGATGCAACAACAGAACTGATTCCACGATTTATTTTCATCGTCCTGCGTCTCCTGTATTTCTCTCAAAGACCTCTTTCTCTCGTAACTACCGTCTTGCAGGTTTTAAGGGGATTTTGAGCGTTAGTGCCGATTCTGCCACCAGAGCGCTACCCATTCAATTAATGTCAAATTATAAGCCCAAAGTAATTTATATTTAAGAAAGCGGAGTTTCAGTTACTAGATGATCATCTGATGTACGTCCCTGCAAATATCTCTACGATAACTTCAAAAATAAGGTTGTTCTTTTCCCAGTGCAAAATTCGGCCTGAAGTGATGCTTTGCAAAAAATTTCAAAGAGCACGGAAAAAAAGAGATTAGTGTGAAATAACCATACGGATACCTGATTTTGGCACCTGCTAGATTTTATCGTAAAACTTGACCAGAAGTATGGTACATTTACCGATACTTGAGTAAATTCGACTTGCAATCAGGTAACATCACCTAGTACTAGTCAAAACAGAGTATACTTCTGGGTAACATTACCATAACATCTAGACGGTGCCAAAATCAGGTATCCGTATGGTTATTTTCACCGTAGTTTTATTTCCGTGAGTCTGATGTACTTTTGCTCCGGCAATAATCGCACCTTGACTCGAACGTGCAATTCAATAACAATGCGAACACTACCCGTTTACTTTGACGTGATCATCACGTAGATGATGCACTGGTCAAATTCATATAGAATTAGAAACAGACTTGAATGAAAGAGAGGCAGCTTTAACTTTAGCTGCAATGCGAGCAACAGAGTCCTTTAGTTTCTCTTAGCGTTTTCCACACTTCTCCATCTTCACCGAACTCTTCCTTCGCAAACTCTTAATTTCCGGTCTCAACAAGCCTTGCGTTTTCTCCGATTATTTTCTTGTCCGCAAACTGACGGAACGAGTAGCCAAAGTTGCCGTATTTACAGGTAATTTTGAATAAGTTTCAAAAAGGATGAAATAATTAATAAAATAAACTGTACGGAATATCCTACGAACACTTTCTCAAATTAAATTAAATCTGGGAGACCCCAGAACCCCCTTCAATATTCTCGGGAGACACCAGACTCCCCCTTTAAATCCTGAGGGAGACCCCAGACCTTATGGGTTAAAACCAGAATATATATATAACTAGAATTTCCTCAAAATTTCAAGAACTATGGTATACAATTACTAGAATTCTGGTTATTGTGCTATCCCTTACATAGGTTCACATATTGGCATGCTTCTGGTAATCTTTTTTTTTTTTTGTGCAGTAATTAATGTAAACCTATCCCCGGATAAAGGATGGTTGATACAATTTAAAATCTCAGACAACATCGAACTTATACAAATCTTGGAAACAATTTTGGCAAAATACGATCAAAAATCACCCTTAAAGCATAGCTAAGTTTTGTGTGACTTCATAAGCAATGAACTCCCGAAATATCGGCTAAATTGGGAAATCGGAATAACTAAAATCGACCGGATATGTTACCCCCCGATCATGTAATGGAGCTGGTGCACACTTTTGCTATAAGCAATTTAATAGTCGATTCTGGTGTAAAAACCTCGAAAAATAACGATTACAGCACAAAAAACTTCCGAAATCCACTCCTAAACTCAAAACGCTTTTATTTTCGCGAGCGTAATGGTGGCTGAGTGCAGTGATAGTGAAAGTTTCCCCATCTACAACAATACTGTAACCCAATCAAGAAGTTGCAAATAAGAGACGACTTTCACGTGACACCAGTGTCACTAGGTGTCACAGTACCATTCATCGAATGTGGATCACTACTCTGATGACTAATTACTCTTTGAATCATCCGTGTCAGCATAAGAGAGAGTGACAAAATTAAGATAGGAATCTCCCATTATTACTGCTCTCGGCCACCTTTACGCTCGCGCAAATAACAACGGTTATTGAGTTTAGGAGTGAATTTTGGAAGTTGTAAATGCTGCCATCGTTTTTTTTCGAGGTTTTTACACGGAAATCGACTATTAAATCGTTATAGCAAAAGAGTGAAAAACCCCCGGCCATTGACTGATGAGCGCGACGTGGTGTCCACCAGTGGCGTAGCGTGAAATGTGGCAACGTTGAAGTTTGTCCATTTAAACTCATACAAAATATCGAAGCACTGGGTGTTCGGTGAACACCTTCGAATTCGACCTTTCACATGAGTTTAAATGAAAAAACGAAAACGAAATGATGTAACGTTGCCAGATTGCACGCTACGCCACTGGTGTCCACGGTTCGAACTAATCGACTCTGGAACCACCTTAAGGCTCAACTTTGACCGTGTGTAAAACCGCCTTTCAGCAACGATTTTGTTGCTAATTTTGGACATGAGTGGATTCAACAGCTGATCGCAGAACATTATATAAAAAAAGATAAATAAATAAAAATAAAATAAAAATATTCCCTCACGGCCACCTGCTTTTTGAGCAGACTTTATTTGGGCGTGAAAAAGTGTGAGTTGAATGTGGACAGTAGGCCTCCGCTCCGCACCAATAATTCACTCGCGGGTCGTGGTTTGATGAGTTCAGAATCAGACCATTTTAGACTCTCCACAGAGTCCACAACAGCACAATCACTGATCGAGACATCAGAAGTCAACACCCTTTCATGTCCAGCTCTTGCCGCCGCGCCGCCGCTGTATGTAACCCCCCCCCCCCTCCATCACCGCCCCTCCCCCCCTAACCCCTTCAGCCACTTCATCAATGTTGGTCAACCATCACACAGTGACGTCATCCGCGACGAGCCGCCGCCGTCGTTGTCAGGACGAAACGAGACGCCATGACTCGTCAAGAAGCTAACTGTATTGCAGTTACTGACCTCTAGAGATGACTGATGACGGCGGAGCGCCACCGCGCCGCCGCACAGAGGAACAAATCAATAAGAGGCAGTGGCGAGGCGTGCAATTTGGCAACCTTTCTTTTCCCCCCTTTAAACACATTAGAAAGGTCGAAACATCTGGTCATCGCCGATGACCGAAGCATTCGATTCTTTCCTAGAGTTTAAATGGAGAAAGTACATTGTAGTCAAATTTCACGCCTCGCTACTGATAGAAGGGCGGTCGGACATGGAACATATAACTGAGAATGTAATTTTTAAAGTTTGTAGCAAAGAGTAAACAATTCAATAGAATTCAATGTTCGCAATGTGGCTCTTGCAAAATTTTGCTGTAAGAAAATGAATAGTCCAATCTGATGTAAACCCAGCGAAAGTCACGAAAATCACAATAAAAAAGTCTAAAATACAGTAAGAATCTCACAAAACTGCTCTAACGGCATGATCGTAATGGGCTTCAACGCAGGTATCATAGGAGATTCCTTCTAATTAATCACTTTCTCTACGAAAACACAGAGATGTGTCTCAAAATTAGATAGGAATCTCCCATGATACCTGCGTCTTTTTCGTGATTTCGTGATTTTTTAGTGTACTCATCGTCATTTTTACATGTTTTTATGCAAGAATCACTTCTTCAATCCCCTACAGCAAAAGTTTGCAAGAGCCCCATTGAATAGAAGGCCTGCGTGGTCAACGTAGATAAAGGATCGGAAACGCGGTCGGGCCTCTGATTGGTGGCTGCAAGCGTGGGTCCAAACTGTTTTTGGCCTTTTGGAAATTAATACGAGGTTTTCGTTCCGGACCGTTTATCTCGCAACCTGTGCAAAATTGCCCTGTGACGCAATTATTACGAGTCGATTGAGCAAAATTTTCGCAACAAATTGATAGGTCATAAGTACCAGTTTATTGCAAATTCGAAAAGACTGTCTCAGTTGAAAAGTACAAATAATAACGAGTGATGAGTAACTCACTATTATGCGTACTTTTCAACTGAGACAGTTTTCTCGAATTTACAATATACTGGTACTTGTGACCTATCAATGTATTCGGAAAATTCTACTAATCGACTCGTATTAATGTTCAGAGGCAATTTTGCACAGGTTTCCAGATAAGCGTCCCGGAACGAAAACCCCGCGTTAATTTCTTTAAGGCCAAAAGTTTGGCACCACGATTTCCCTCCATTTACAGCCAATCAGACGCCAACTCTTATCAGCATTGACCACGCTAGCCCTCAATGCAATTTGCGACTCTTGTTTACTCTTTGGTTTTTACCGACAAAAAACAAACTATATAGGGTGATTCTTGTAGGAAATTTTTCAATAAATCCGATGAAACAACTTTAAAACTTCTACGTTGCGTATTAACAAAGATATGCGCATTTCAAAGTCGCCGCACGCTATGTCCGAACTCTCCCATTGACTTGCTCCACTGTGCGCCGCCGCTGCGCTGAGCCCGACACTATTGGTCAAATGTAATTCGATCTCATCACAAAAACGAGTAAATGTTTTCGCGATGCAACAACAGAACTGATTCCACGATTTATTTTCATCGTCCTGCGTCTCCTGTATTTCTTCTCAAAGACCTCTTTCTCTCGTAACTACCGTCTTGCAGGTTTTAAAGGTGATTCTTGAGCGTTTAGTGCCGATTTCTGCCACCAGAGCGCTACCATTCAATTAATGTCAAATTATAAGCCCAAAGTAATTTATATTTAAGAAAGCGGAGTTTCAGTTACTAGATGATCATCTGATGTACGTCCCTGCAAAATATCTCTACGATAACTTCAAAAATAAGGTTGTTCTTTTCCCAGTGCAAAATTCGGCCTGAAGTGATGCTTTGCAAAAAATTTCAAAGAGCACGGAAAAAAGAGATTAGTGAAAATAACCATACGGATACCTGATTTTGGCACCTGCTAGATTTTATCGTAAACTTGACCAGAAGTATGGTACATTTACCGATACTTTGAGTAAATTCGACTTGCAATCAGGTAACATCACCTAGTACCTAGTCAAAACAGAGTATACTTCTGGTTAACATTACCATAACATCTAGCAGGTGCCAAAATCAGGTATCCGTATGGTTATTTTCACCGTAGTTTTATTTCCGTGAGTCTGATGTACTTTTGCTCCGGCAATAATCGCACCTTGACTCGAACGTGCAATTCAATAACAATGCGAACACTAACCCGTTTACTTTGACGTGATCATCACGTAGATGATGCACTGGTCAAATTCATATAGAATTAGAAACAGACTTGAATGAAAGAGAGGCAGCTTTAACTTTAGCTGCAATGCGAGCAACAGAGTCCTTTAGTTTCTCTTAGCGTTTTCCACACTTCTCCATCTTCACCGAACTCTTCCTTCGCAAACTCTTTAAATTTTCCCGGGCTCAACAAGCCTTGCGTTTTCTCGATTATTTTCTTGTCCGCAAACTGACGGAACGAGTAGCCAAAGTTGCCGTTTTACAGGTAATTTTGAATAAGTTTCAAAAAAGGGGTGAAATTTAAATTTAAAAAAATAAAGTACGGAATATCCTACGAACACTTTCTCAAATTAAATTAAAACTGGGAGACCCCAGACCCCCCCCTTTAATATTCTTTGGGAGACACCAGACTCCCCCTTTAAATCCTGAGGGAGACCCCAGACCCCCCCCCCCCTATAACATTCTTTGGGAGACCCTCAGACCCCCTTTGATTTTTTTTTGCAGATCCAAAATCCGTTTTGAAATATTTAATTTTTTTTTTTTTTGAACCATTTCCCCTTGATTTTATTGGAAATCATTTTTTATCCATTTCTAACCTAAAAATTTCAATACCAAAATAAAAACAAAAAAAAGTCCCCCGGGGAATGTTAAAAGCAAATTCGCAAAATTTTGATGCATATGGATCAATAGTTCAAAAGTTATGCTGGGTTCACGTTTAAGGCTACAGAAAGACAGGCAGGTACTATCAGTCAATTAAAGATTGGGACTAAACTATTTGGGCTCGGACACTCGGCGCTTGAGGAATTAGCGATAAGGGGAGAAACTCTCGGAAATTCGCAGCAGTGTTGCCAGCTTGTGCTAACGGTGAGCGATAAGGGTGGGGGTAGCGAGGGGAGTGGAATATAAACCGCAGGGCCTTCACTCATAACAAATATGAGCGAGCAGATAAGCGTGCCTCGTCGAGAGCGGCTATCCGTCTCCGATCTGCGCCGTCTCTTTTCCGACCAGTGCAGTTTCACCTAAAAGCTGCCCATCGTGTCCAAACGACACAGTCGCACTGTCGTAAAACCCCTCCTCCCCCCCCCTACTCCTTCCACGCTGCTTAAAACTCTCATTGTCAGTTCAACTCACTATTTCTTCTTTTCATTCAATAGACTTTCAGTGACTCGTTACTCGTTTGTTTTTAAAAATTTGGTTTTCAGCGATGAGGGCCCCCCTCCTCCACAATACAAATATCTTTTAGTCAGTGCCGACAATTTTTGGGACAAATCCCCCCTTAAGACTATAGAAAGACTTTTTTGGGTTGCGCTTCCGTCGATGATGATATTGCGTGGATCCAGGAGGCACGGGGGCATGTGCTTCCCCCCTTCCCCATTCTCAAAAAGCTTTAAAAAATTGCCCTTTTCCATCGTATAATGATCTTGTAATGCTTTTTGGACGCTAAAAATTGCCATGTCTAAAACGTGCCCCCCTCCCTCCCCCTTTTAGAAAAATTATGTGGATCTTTCATTAGGCTGATGACTGTTGACACATTATGATCTGTTGCCCGGGAAACTTTTTTAATTATCAGAGACGTTCAAAGTATCATTCAGAATTTAATTTGGAGCAGCAATTGTGGCGGATCCAGAAGATTTCCTGGGGGAGGGAGGAGATCACCCCTCTAGATTTTGAAATTTGTAGTGTCTTTGAAAAAATATTTTGGCAATTTTCTATCAAGTAAGGGCGATTTTTAAAGGGGTTTCCGGGGCAGACACGCTCGCCGCCACCCATCCCCCCTCTCGTTGGTTCCCTTCTAGAAACCCCCCCCCCCCCGACATCCAGGGAAAAAAAAATACTATCATAGCGACAAAATACTGGACTTTGGTCATCGTTTTGGGACTCGTTAAAAAACACCAGGTGAAGAAACCAAGGATTACAGCGAAACTTACGGGTTTAAAGTTATATCTCAGTAGAACGAAAAAAACTGCGCTTGATCGGTGGATCGACTCGTTGCTCGTTGGCATGGTTAGTGTTCCATTCTGTTTTGATGAAACACTCGAACCGCATTGGCTAACCGCAATAAAAAGACGGGAGTGTTCCGTTGTTCCGATTAAAAAATTCCGGTTTGTTCCGTTTAAAAAAATTAGCCTCACCAGTACTACCAAATATAACTTTTTACTCTTCAAGGGTTTAGCTTTTGATCCCTTTCTTTTCATACTTCAAGTGCAGTTGATCATCGGGACCGAAGGCAAATTAACAATGAGATAGAATTTCTGCGAAGGGACAGCAATAAATTGTCACGTTTTGAAGCATGGATGGGAAGTGATTTCAGCGGAAAAGAAAGTTTATCCATTTTTTTTCTTTTGCTTTGGTCCATTGGTTTCAAAGCACATTTGATTTTTTAAGTTTAAGTCAAGCGCTTACATTTAATATCAAAAACTCCCCCAAGACATGTTACCGAAGGACATTTTGGGTCATAAATGATAAAAACATACGTAATTAACAGGCAGGTGGACTATGGAGTAGAAATTAGCATTGCCTTTCGTAAAACTTTTACTCAAATTTTTCATGGAGAATTTTTTTTTAATTTTTAAGGTCACATTTTTATCAGGACATAATTTTTTCCCGTCTCAAATTCATGACCCATTTTAGTTTTCTCCTTTGATTTTAACTGTCAATTGTTGACAGGAAAGTCTCGTCTTCTACCTTACTAAATTGTATTCGCCCCTCTAACAAAGCATTTTTTTTCCTACTTGCATAAATTTTCACCAGAACCCATTAATCAACTTTAGGGAGGGGGAGGGGTTTAAAGCAGAGGTGGGCACGGTAAATGGTAATCGCTTCCTCACATCTGGGTTGTTTTTCAAACCTCTTAGATATGGGTTGGGGGGGGTTTTTAGGGGTGCTGAATTCAAAGGAACTAATCGTGTTTTGATGAATTACATTGATTGTATATTGAATTTCATCATAAGTTCAATCAAATCGGAACACCTGATTAAGGCTGAAATCCACCCGATTACTTTTGAAAAGTGATCGATGAAAGAAATCGAAAAAACCCAGTTTGTCAAAGATTATAGATCATAACATAATGCCACCCGAGGCAAGCCCCCCTTCCTCAAAAGCTGCCTCTGAAAGTATAAGCTTTATTATTAGTCTCAATGAGTTAAATCATTTAAAAGAGGAAAGGTTTCGGCGCTTACGACGACAATCATTGGCGAATCCCGGGGGGGAAAGGGGGGGGTGACCCCCCCCCCCTCCGTTCAGCCAAAAAAGGGGAAAAGAGGGAGAAGGGGGGGAAAAGGGGAAGAAAAAGGGAAAAAAGGGGGTCAACGGGGGCGTAATTCCCCAGATCGCCCCCCCGTTCGCGAGGGTTAGATGTGTTACTTTACAATAATTAATTGCAATCGATATACCACCCATCTTTCATTACCTTCTGAAGAAATGAGAATCTGCATTATTCAAGATCATGGAAGTCCAAAGAGGCCCGTAAAACACCCCCCCCCCCCCCCCACTCCTTGGCATATAAAAAATTGAGAGTAAAGCGAATTAAGAGAAAATTAGAGTCCCTGAATATGAGGCAGAGCTGCCGTTTTGCGTATAATTAATGAAAATTTTCAATTCACCGATGATTCCACCAGTTGAAAAAAGATTACACAGTTCAGTGCAGTGTATGACTGCACTGCACAAAAATACTTCGATCCGTAATATTTTTTCAATCGGTGGAAACGCCGTAAATTAATTAAAATATCCGCAATTTTTTAAAGTCATCGACGACCCCACCGGTCGAGGAAAGATTACAGATGCGAATACGAATATATTCGTGCATTACCATCTCATACACTAAACTGAACTTTTAATCTTTTTTCAACGGGTGGAATCATCGGTGAATTGAAAAATAAATTAACTATGCGCAAAACGGCAGCTCTGGTATGAGGGACTCTATAGAGAAAATCAGAGTCCCTTTTGTAGAGAGTCAAGACAAGTGAAATCATGGGCGCCGCCATCGGATGCGATTTTACACATTTTTTACATTATGCCGAGGCCGTTGTTTTGTTTTGCTCCACTGCAAAGATTACAGTTCCGCTAAGTTTGTAACGATGTAATCTTTCCCTCCTTTTGTTGATCAACATGTATTAACGCTTTTAATGATTCTTTTGAGATTTATAGACATTCTTATTGACATTCATTATTAAAATTAACAGATTCATCGCAAATTAACTCTTATCTGTAAAAGACCGTTTGGGAAACAGAACAAAAGTGCAAAATCGCATCCAATGGCGGTGTCCGTAGAGCCTAAAATTCATCGACCAATCAGAAGTTGACTACCTTCTTGTTCATGGGCGGATCCAGAGGGGGGGCCCGGCGGCATGCCCCCCCCCCCCCCTTTGGGCCCCAAAAAAAAACAGTTAGAGGAAAAGAAAGAGAGGGAAAAAAAAAGAAAAAAAAGAAGAGAAAAACAAAAGCCTTTAAGTAACCGTAGGTATATTTTACTAGGTTTTGAGGGGGGGGGGGGAAAAGGGTCTTAATTTCATTCACTAGACATCCATTTTCTACGAAAATGCAAAAAATATAGGTAGCTGGCATTCCAAAATTTGAATGAAAAGTGGGAGCCGGGGGCAAAACCCAGTGAGCAGGAAGGAAAAGTTTACTCGAGCTCATAAGAACAAGATAATTGGGGGGAGTTTGGGGGGGGGGGGTTTCTGATTAAATAGTTTTGTGTTGATAGAGAGGTCAATGATGTAAAATATCAGCCGTTCCAAACTTTTACCCTTGACCCCCCTTTTTCTAACAAAAATTGAAATGAGGTAGTATAAAATGATGAGTGAACCGTTAAAAAAATGCCTCAAATTGGCTTTTGAGAAGCTAAAATTTTCAAAATTTCATAAGGGAGGGCCCCCCCCCCCCCTTTACGTTACAAAAATGGCCCATCCTTTGAGACTTTTCTGGATCCGCCCCTGTCTTGTCTTAACTCTCTACATATAGGGACTTAGAGAAAATCAGCTGGAAAGTGCATTTAAACCCCCCTCCCGCCAGCGAAAAATTTCTTCTACAGACGGCCAGACGCCTAAATCCAAGATTTTTACAATATGCTCTTATTCGGGAAGCTCTGCATTCATTCTTAGGCAAATTTGGGGAAAGAAAATGGTCCCGGGGGAAAACGTTTGAAATGTGAAGTGTCGAACGAAAAGTGGCATGAGTGATAAAATGAGACAGGGCCAATAGGAAGGGGGGGGAAAAAGGTAGCGGAGAGAGAACCGACCACCGAATCTCGATGAACTGATTTTGAAAGAATAAGATTTTAGTGAATGGACGCTGCTGCGGGGGGGCGCGGCGGCGAGCGGCGGAGAATGGGGCTATTGCACACTTTTGCTATAAGCGATTTAATAGTCGATTGTGGCGTAAAAACCTCAAAAAATAACGATGGTGGCACTAAAAACTTCCAAAATCCCCTCCTAAAATCAATAAACGCAGTTATTTGCGCGAGCGTAATGGTGGCCCAAGGCACTAACAATGGGTGATTCCTATCTTAATTTCGTCACTCTTTTTATGCTGACAAGGATGATTCACAGAGTAATTAGTCATCAGAGTGATGATCCACATCCGATGAATGGTACCGCAAAACCGAGTGACACCGGTGTCAAAAGAAAAGTATCTCTTATTGGTCACTTCTTGATGGAGTTTTAGAATTGTTAGATGGGAATCTCCCATTGTTAGTGCCTTCGGCCACCATTACGCTCCCGCAAATAACTGCGTTTTTGAGTTTAGGAGTGGATTTTGGAAGTTTTAAGTGCCGCCATCGTTATTTGTTGAGGTTTTTACGCCATAATCGACTAAAATCGCTTATAGCAAAAATGTGCAATAGCCCCCTTGGCTCCTCATGCGAGAAGGTTTGCGGTGCGTTATTCCCCCGTAACTGTTCAGTTATAGCCCACCTCAATTGATTCGGCTTTTTCGCACATTTATTTGGGAATGGCAACACCGCTCTAGATTCTGAGCAAATCGGTCAGATAAGCGGGCGGGCGCATTTCGAGCCGCATATTTTAGCCCCAATTTTTAAATTTGACTGATAGTACGGGTAGACAGACGCCACTGACAGTTTGTGCTTTTACACCTCCAAGCCACACACTGAAAAAAACAAAGTTTAAGTAGAACCGAAGCAGCTTTTTAAAATAGCTTCGCAGAGCAAAAGTCTTAGCTCTGCCGGAGCAAGCACTATTCGGAAGAGCCAAAGCAAGAAAAGGGCTTTTGCTCTAAAGAAGTAGTGCTTTGGTATATCTGTAACTTTCTCCGGTACAGCTTGAACTTTGCTCTGCAAAGCTATTTTAAAAGGCTGCTTCGGATGTATGTACAAAAACTTTGCTTTTTCAGTGCAGATGGTTGATTAATATTGGAACTTAACGGATGAATATTCTTTAGGATAGTAATATGCACAATGAGAGTCAATTACTTTGTAATTATCAAGATTTACTTAGTCGTAGAGGGCCAAGCATCGAAAAAAATATACCCTTTCAAATCTCTGCGCCATCGCAATATACTTTCTCAAATTTTTTTAACTTCGTTAGCGTGAGAAAGTAAAAAAAAAACAAAACATACAGGTGCGTCTTCCTTTTTTTGAATCCCAGTGACATCTTAAACTTTTCACTTTAAAGGGGAAACGTCGGGACATAATTTTTTGATTATTTCTCGAGTCTTCGGTGGCTTTGCAATGGATATTCATACAATCAGCAGACCATAGACGGACCATAAATAATTTTGAAGCCAACTGCAACTGCTGGCCGTAAAAGCAGTGTTACCGGATGAAAATTGACCAAAAGCCATACATAATTTTTCAAACAGCCTACGTATCCAATAGTATTTCTATGCTATTCTGTATAAATAAAAAGCCGTGTCAGCTGCAAAAAAAATACGGTTTTTGGGGTTTTAGATACGGGGTTTGCTTATTTTTTTGTCATTTTTTGCCGTACATTGCGGTAACACTGATTGTGAGTAAAAGGAATGTCAGTTTGAAATAAATCATTCGGAATCACCAAGGTATTTCGGAAGGATGATTTAAACGCGAATTTTACAACCAACAATTTAATTCGATATTTTTATTGTTTAAAAAGGGCAAAATGCAACGGTGCATGTAAAAGCACTGTAAACGCCATTGATCGTGGTCTATTGGTCAATTAGAGAGAAGCAATTCAAACAATCTATGGAAACTGTTGGCGAGTGTTTTGTCCATTTTTGAGATCACAATATAATGTACCTGACATTTGAATAAAAATGAGAAAGCTGCCCCCGAACCTTTCGTTGAACCATATTTTTCGCCATTTGAACCCTTTGATTTCTCAGGGATTCGGTGAATACCCCGCAGTTGATTTTTTACGGAGGTTTGAATGGAGCGAATTCATTGTTGCCAAGTTGCACGAAAGCCACCACTACATTTGTTACACACCTGCAGGAGTACAATCATAACTATTTTTAAATCAGCCTCTT